>CM067167.1:240050939-240076417 GCA_034093135.1 Erigeron breviscapus | reverse complement strand
GTTTAAGAAAACCTGTTATGAACTTTTGCACAACACAAAGCCCAATTTGCAAAATGTTGAGCCTTTTGGTGTTCCTTGTACTTTTCTTAAAGTTCTTCCTCAGGGAAAATTTGATCCTAAATCTGAGGAGGGTTTCTTTTTAGGCTATATACCTAGTACACCAATTCGGCGTGTGTACAATCAGAAAACTGGCAAAGTTAATTTTGGTACAAATGTGGTAATTGTCAGTCATAAACCTGCTGTACACATTGGTCCTGCTAATGACTTCGATTATGATGGTGTCTTTACCTCTTTTCGTGGTCCTGTTTCTTTTTCAGGCGTTCCGATTGTGGAAGATGTAGTTACTCTACATGATCCATTTGAAGGTGGGCCGGTACCTGTTTCTTCTCCTGTTTCTTCACCATTCATTAAGCCTGCTTCTAAATCTGGAGAATCAAGTGGATCCAAAGAAGCAGATTCTACCTTAGAGACTGCTCCTAAAGATCCTACTGATCCTTTACATATACCTCTACCTGATACTCCCTTCTATGATACTGATGACACGGAAGGTGAAAATCAGGAGGAGCCTAAAACTCCAGAGCAACATGTGCAGACTAACTTGGGAAATGATCTTACAGTCGATACGGTTCCTCAAACAAGAGTCAACAAGGATCATCCAGTAGAGCAAATCATTGGTGATGCTTCTGCCTCTGTTCGCACGAGAAATCAGAATAGGAAAAATTTGTCAAGTATGTTTGCTGAAATTAAGGATACTGGGGCAATTACTTGGTACTTGTACTTTTGCTTCATCTCTCAGATAGAGCCTAAAAATGTTGGAATGGCTCTTAAAGATCCGTCATGGGTTGAGGCGATGCAAGAAGAATTGGCTCAGTTTAGAAAGCTTGATGTATGGAAGTTAGTTGACTTACCTCCGGTGAATCTCCTTTATCAACGCGATGGGTTTTTCGTTGTAAAAAGGATGACAAAGGTGTAGTCACTCGCAATAAGGCTCGGTTGGTGGTTAGAGGATTTGAGCAACAAGAAGGCTTCGATTACGATGAGACATTTGCACCAGTAGCTAGACTTGAAGCTATTCGATTATTTCTGGCATTTGCTAGTTATAAAGGTATAAAGGTGTATCAACTTGACGTAAAGAGTGCCTTTTTGTATGGGGAAATAAGAGAAGAAGTGTATGTAGATCAACCTCCGGGGTTTGAGGATCCAGACTTCCCTAATAGAGTATATCGTCTTGATAAGGCTCTATATGGTTTACATCAGGCTCCTCGGTCATGGTATGAAAAACTGTCTACTCATCTGCATGAAAATGGTTTTACTAGAGGTTCTATTGACAGCACGTTGTTTATCAAATGGAAAGGGAAGGACTACTTGCTCGTACAGGTTTACGTCGATGATATTATCTTTGGTTCATCTGATGAGACTATGTGCAAGGAATTTGAGCATAGCATGAAGGCTAAGTTCGAAATGAGTGCTATGGGGGAATTAACTTTTTTCCTTGGACTACAGGTGGATCAACTGAAGGATGGGTTCTTTATTCATCAGACCAAGTATGTTCAAGATCTTCTTACTAGGTTTCGAATGACTGATGCTAAAGATGCAATTACTCCCATTCAGACTAATCATGGGCTGTGTCCTGATAAAACTAATGATCCAGACGTCGATGCAACTCAATATCGGGCTATCATTGGTTCTTTGATGTATCTGACGGCTTCACGTCCAGACATTACCTTTGCTGTTTGTATGTGTGCTAGATATCAGGCTAATCCGAAAGAGTCACATTTGAAAGCTGCGAAAAGGATTCTTCGTTATGTGAAGGCCAAGCCTCGTCTAGGGCTTTGGTATCCCATGCATGGTTCCTTTGAATTCAAAGCTTATACTGATTCGGATTATGGTGGCTGCAGTTCGGATAGGAAATCAACGTCAGGTGGATGTCAGCTTTTAGGGGGGAGAATTATATCGTGGCAGTGCAAGAAGCAGACATCTGTTGCACAGTCTACCTGTGAAGCAGAGTACATAGCTGCTGGTCAATGCTGTTCTCAGGTACTTTGGATACAGCAACAATTGCGCGACTATGGTATGGATATCTCTGACTCTCCTATTTGTATCGATAATAAGTCTGCCATAGATATTACTAAGAATCCGAAAAACTTTAAAGTCACCAAGCACATAGATATAAAGCATCACTTTTTACGTGACTGTTTTGAGAAAAAGCTTATTCATTTAGAAAAGGTTATTACTGATGATAACCTTGCTGATTTATACACTAAAGCTTTTGATAGACCTCGTCATGAGTTGTTATATCAACTCAATGGTATGAAGAATGCCGAGTAGTTTCTCTCAAAGAACTTAAATTTTCTTTTCGAGTCTTAGTAGTTTAAGTCGTATATAGATAGTGTCAAAAAAAAAAAATAAAAAAATAAAAAAAAAAATAAAAATATAAAAAATAAAAAATAAAAAATAAAAAAATAAAAAATAAAAAATAAAAAAATAAAAAATAAAAAATAAAAAATAAAAAATAAAAAATAAAAAATAAAAAATAAAAATAAAAAATAAAAAATAAAAAATAAAAAATAAAAAAAAAAAATAAAAAATAAAAAATAAAAAATAAAAAATAAAAAATAAAAAAATAAAAAAATAAAAAATAAAAAATAAAAAATAAAAAATAAAAAATAAAAAATAAAAAAATAAAAAATAAAAAATAAAAAAATAAAAAATAAAAAATAAAAAATAAAAAATAAAAAATAAAAAATAAAAAATAAAAAATAAAAAATAAAAAATAAAAAATAAAAAATAAAAAATAAAAAAATAAAAAATAAAAAATAAAAAATAAAAAATAAAAAATAAAAAATAAAAAAATAAAAAATAAAAAATAAAAAATAAAAAATAAAAAATAAAAAATAAAAAATAAAAATAAAAAATAAAAAATAAAAAATAAAAAATAAAAAATAAAAAATAAAAAAATAAAAAATAAAAAATAAAAAATAAAAAATAAAAAAATAAAAAAATAAAAAATAAAAATAAAATTAATGTCACAAATATGCAAGTACTTGGCATTATGCAATGTTAAGTATATTTCCGTACGTGAGTCAAGTTAAGTCGCTTTGCGCGTGAGGAATCACCGACCTGTCACCGCTGACTTGATTCTTAAAGACCTTCTCACTTTAATTACCAAATGTCTTAATCTTAGTGCTTGTTTCGATTGTGAGAGTGTATCTGAACATGGGGCACATAAGTTCGCAAACTAAACTTGTGGCATGAGTAACTTACTAGGTTACATGGTGACTGTCCTTGGCTCAAGTAATACGAAAGTGCCACAAACCAAAAAGGAGACTGGACGTACCGAGTGTTTAAGAGGACAAACATATTGGTAATCGTTTTTGGATCACTGTTCATAACTAATAATAAGAGAATTATTTCTCGCTAGTAGGCTTATGTAAATGCTAATCTGATCTGATCAGCAGTACCCTAGTCACATGTAAATAATGAATAAATTAAGATAACTATTGTGTATAGACTAGTTTATTATTCTGTAATTTTTTATTCTAATTTATTTTTTCGATTTTATTGAGTCAAAATAAGTATTTTCATAAGTTCTTATTGCACGAGAGATTCTACTTAAATTCTGTTGAGTATATGTTTTGTTGAATTCATTCATTTGAATTCTTGATGAGGTTAAGTGATTAGTTCAAAAGAAGATTTTCTGATATGGACATTAATTTGTTAAAGTTAGAAAATGATCTTTTAAATCTTATGAAAGATCTTGCATTATAATTATGTATATTTGGTCTTTATAAAGAAGGTCTCGGATACATATATGTGTATGTATTGCTTTTTCGGATGTATATTTGTGACAAGATATACAAATATCAAATAAATCTGTTGAAAATATGAAGCTAATGTGGCCTTTGAGATTCGAACAAGTAAGTCCTTGGGGTGTCTTTGTATACCCAGCCTACCTAAAGTTTCCAACTTGGGATAGGTTGTCAGAAAGTTCGCTACACGGGTCTCATAGAAAGTCACGGGTTTTCATAAGTGCTTTAAAATAAAATTAATGTCACAAATATGCAAGTACTTGGCATTATGCAATGTTAAGTATATTTCCGTACGTGAGTCAAGTTAAGTCGCTTTGCGCGTGAGGAATCACCGACCTGTCACCGCTGACTTGATTCTTAAAGACCTTCTCACTTTAATTACCAAATGTCTTAATCTTAGTGCTTGTTTCGATTGTGAGAGTGTATCTGAACATGGGGCACATAAGTTCGCAAACTAAACTTGTGGCATGAGTAACTTACTAGGTTACATGGTGACTGTCCTTGGCTCAAGTAATACGAAAGTGCCACAAACCAAAAAGGAGACTGGACGTACCGAGTGTTTAAGAGGACAAACATATTGGTAATCGTTTTTGGATCACTGTTCATAACTAATAATAAGAGAATTATTTCTCGCTAGTAGGCTTATGTAAATGCTAATCTGATCTGATCAGCAGTACCCTAGTCACATGTAAATAATGAATAAATTAAGATAACTATTGTGTATAGACTAGTTTATTATTCTGTAATTTTTTATTCTAATTTATTTTGGTTTTCGTACCTTGTTTTATGACATGATTTCGGAAACTTTACAAAGTTCTTCATTGGATTTTTGGACTATTCATTGTTTGTTTGTTTTGTAGACGGCTTCTCATATGGGACTTAAGTGTTTCACGATGGTTTGCCGTCAAGCATCTCAATGATTAGAGAAATGTTCTCCGTATCATGGTCATGATTGGTAATGTTGTTAATATGTCAATTGATTATTTTCAGGTTTGTTGATGTTTGGTTTAAGACCTTGGGGTTTTGCTTTTATTCAAGATTATAATGTTTGTAAAATACTTACATTATGATGATGATTTTAGATGGTGGTACTTCTTGGTACAAGGCATGAACAGGTTGCTTTTAACGAGTTGTTGCTATGAACAGGATTAGGTCAAAGGGTCGAATCGTGGAAAGTTTCGTGATGAAGAATCTTGAAAAATTTTCTAAGTACAATGTTGTTCTTACGAAGATAGTCTTTAACTTCGTTTGGACTTGTTCATCAGAAAATTGAACTTATTTTCGTCACATCTAATTTCGTTTTATTTGGCTTTAAACGAAGATAACCTCTATCTTCGTTCCCTTTGAGTTTACGAAGGTTAACTTCGTTCCCCTTATTTTCGACCGACCTTTTCACCCGACCCATTTTGACCCATCTTTTAACCATCCATATATATATCCCAACTTAATTCGTTTTCTCTTTTTCATTGCCAAAATCATTAAAGAAAACGAATTTAAACCACTTAAACCCCTATATCTTCATCAATCAAATTACTTGTTTTCACTTGATTCTCGGCTTTTTATTTCGATTTTTGTTGAAATAAGTGATTCAGGTATATTATCTACTATCGTCATTCACTAATCCCCAATTCTTGATTCTTGTTTTTGCCCAAATTTTACATGAACTCAATCGGTTTTAAGTTATATTTTAGGTTCTAGGGTTTAATTTCGTTTTTGATTTTAAATCCATTGGATCCTTAATTCGTTTGTAAAATCGAAGTGGGTTATGCTTCATTTTAGTGATACAAATGTTTTGTGATTGATTTTGGGCAAATAAAGTGTTAATCAATGTTTTACGAATCAAATATTTGATTTTGGAACCAATTGCTGTTCAGAATGTCTACGAAGTTAGCTTTCGTTTATTTCTACGAACTTAGGTTCTCAAACAGGACTTACGAACTTAAAGATTAATTTCGTACAGTTTCAACTTATGAAATTATTGATTAAGTTCATCTAAACCTGCAATTAATTTCTTGTGCTAATCCTATAATTGTTTTTATATTATGATTTGTTTTGCAGAAATGGCTCTTGCTCCACGTCAGTTCGTTAAGAAGCACAATCTGGCCTTAAATCTTGATCCAGATCAGCATAATTGTGAACGCTATCATGGGATGTTTGATTTTATTGCTCGTTCTAGGCTTTCTTTTGCATTCTGTGATTCACCTAGATTGATTAGGCAGTATATTGATGATTTCTGGAGGACTGCTCATCAAGTCATGGTTAATGGTCGTAGCTTTGTTCGAGCAACTGTCGAAGGAATCACTTTTGATTTTAATGCGATCAAGGTCCTCGATATGCACCACATGCTTGGCCATTACGTTTATTTGCTGATTTAGAAGCTAACACTAGAAATGTGGCTGGTCTTAATGATCCACCACTGTTTGGTTATTTGATTAATCCAAATTATCGATCTCGTTTTGCGGATGATATGTTAGTGGATGATGAAGACAATTCTGATCATCAGGATGATGAGAGTTCAGATGACAGTTCTGATGGTGATTCTGATGACTCTGATAGTGGGAATGATGGTGGTGATGATGTTGTTGAAGCAGACACAGATGAATATGATAGTGTCGCTGCTGATTCTGGTAATGAGCATCGAACTAAGATGGCTCATGATGTACCTGCTGTTTCAGGAAGTGATCATTCATATCACTTCTCTCGAGAAGATGTACCTGGTGCTTTACGCCGAGAGCGTCGGAGTAAGGCATGTCATTCTTCACCGGTTCTTTCTGATACGGATCAATCCGTTCATGATGTACCTGCTGTTTCAGGAAGTGATCATTCATATCACTTCTCTCGAGAAGATGTACCTGGTGCTTTACGCCGAGAGCGTCGGAGTAAGGCATGTCATTCTTCACCGGTTCTTTCTGATACGGATCAATCCGTTCATGATGAACATGTTACTCAAGAAGAAGTTAATCTGGATGAGGATGTTGGTACTGAACAAGAAGCTGTACTTGATTATCAAGAAGAATTGGAACATAGAAATATGCCATCAAGTCCATTTCATGAAGGTACAAGTACTGTTGGATTGAAGAGGACACTGGCTGCTCCTCTTACTTATCGCAGAGCTAAGCGTGCACACATTTTTGAGACTACTTCAGTATCTACAGCTGCTGCTGCTATTCCTGCTGTCTCTACAGCACCGGTTGCTTCTGTTGCCGGTAGTGTACCGTTGCGTCCACTGTTGCCTCCTGCTATACCAATATTGCCCAGATTGCCTACTTTTCCTCCTATTCCTTCAGATTACTCCCTAGTTAGGCGTATCGATGTTCTTCAGGCTCGTGTTGATACGTTAGAGTCTGATCTTACGAATGTTCGAGGTACTTTGACCTTTTTAATTAACTGGGTCAAGAATCAAGGGGGAGATGTTCCTGAAGAAGTTTGCAGATTATCAGCAGTTCAGCCAAGACGTCAGAATGATGATGATGATGCTGATAATGCTGATGATGATGATGATGATGATGATGATGATGATGATGATGATGATGATGATGATGATGATGATGATGATGATGATGATGATGATGATGATGATGATGATGATGATGATGATGATGATGATGATGATGATGATGATGATGATGATGATGATGATGAAGACTTTTTGAAGACTGAAGAAATCGAAGATGCTGCTGTCAAGGGGGAGTTTGTTGATGCATGTTGATGTGACAACAGCAACTTAGATTTGATTAGTCTTTTAGATTAAGACATTATGTTGTTTTATGTCTTATTCATTTATATGTAATTGATAGATTATGGACTTCGTGTTTTAGTAATGATCGATTACATGTTTTGGTGTTATTTATATGTTTATATATGATGTTTGTTATGTATGTCATACAAGTACAAACATAATATATGTTAGGTTTCTTGTACATAAAGTACTTGGAAAATAACTAAGCATAGATGTTGATGGTATTTAGTACTAACGAAGATAATCTTCGTTAGGAACTAACGAAGATAATCTTCGTTAGGAACTAACGAAGATAATCTTCGTTAGGAACTAACGAAGATAATCTTCGTTAGGAACTAACGAAGATAATCTTCGTTAGGAACTAACGAAGATAATCTTCGTTAGGAACTAACGAAGATAATCTTCGTTAGGAACTAACGAAGATAATCTTCGTTAGGAACTAACGAAGATAATCTTCGTTAGGAACTAACGAAGATAATCTTCGTTAGGTAACTAACGAAGATAATCTTCGTTAGGTACTAACGAAGATAATCTTCGTTAGGAACTAACAAAGATAATCTTCGTTAGGAACTAACGAAGATAATCTTCGTTAGGAACTAACGAAGATAATCTTCGTTAGGAACTAACGAAGATAATCTTCGTTAGGAACTAACGAAGATAATCTTCGTTAGGAACTAAGAAGATAATCTTCGTTAGGAACTAACGAAGATAATCTTCGTTAGGAACTAACGAAGATAATCTTCGTTAGGAACTAACGAAGATAATCTTCGTTAGGAACTAACGAAGATAATCTTCGTTAGGAACTAACGAAGATAATCTTCGTTAGGAACTAACAAAGATAATCTTCGTTAGGAACTAACGAAGATAATCTTCGTTAGGAACTAACGAAGATAATCTTCGTTAGGAACTAACGAAGATAATCTTCGTTAGGAACTAACGAAGATAATCTTCGTTAGGAACTAACGAAGATAATCTTCGTTAGGAACTAACGAAGATAATCTTCGTTAGGAACTAACGAAGAATAATCTTCGTTAGCAACTAACGAAGATAATCTTCGTTAGGCACTAACGAAGATAATCTTCGTTAAGAACCTTCACGAAGATTTCAAGTTGAGATTGAATATGAAAGACTCTGAAAAATCAAAGTTTCATATTGAACCAAGACGAAAGAAGAAGGTGGTTAAGCCAGATAAAAATGTTGAGTATATTCAACGTGATATCAAATGTATGATCAAAGTCCCTGCTAAGAAATGGGCACAAGATGTCTTGGATAAGATGGATAATTGGGAGATTGATCGAAATTCTGGTGAAGCCAAGATGTATGCGGACTCGAAGAAGAAGATATTGTTGAGAAGAATGTATGATCCAATGCAGTTGGTTAACTTCTCAAGAAATGATCAGAGAAAATTATACGATACTGAATGCTCATTTTTACCATTTTGGAAGAATGAAGAAGATCGATATCGTAAGATTCTTCAAGTCTGCTTACATGAAAATATCCATGCAAATAGCAAACGATTGTTATTTGATGGATGATGAAGACTTTTTGAAGACTGAAGAAATCGAAGATGCTGCTGTCAAGGGGGAGTTTGTTGATGCATGTTGATGTGACAACAGCAACTTAGATTTGATTAGTCTTTTAGATTAAGACATTATGTTGTTTTATGTCTTATTCATTTATATGTAATTGATAGATTATGGACTTCGTGTTTTAGTAATGATCGATTACATGTTTTGGTGTTATTTATATGTTTATATATGATGTTTGTTATGTATGTCATACAAGTACAAACATAATATATGTTAGGTTTCTTGTACATAAAGTACTTGGAAAATAACTAAGCATAGATGTTGATGGTATTTAGTACTAACGAAGATAATCTTCGTTAGGAACTAACGAAGATAATCTTCGTTATATGGGCTGGGTTGCTAAGTTCGTAAGAACAAAGCCCAGCAGGCCCAATATCGATTTGAAACATATATAAACGAATGGAAACCCTAAATTGAGGACTTCCAGTTCAGATTACACACACCAAAAGCGACTAAGTTCGTTTCTAGCATATAGAAAACGAAGATAGATCACATAAGGCCGATTATATTGATATAATTAGCAATATATTTGATAACTAATCAAACTAGTTATCTCGTGAGGATTCCGCACTCACGACATAACAATAGACGATCTCGAGAGCGATCTGCAGCTATCGAGGGACTCACAATAACAATATATACAACTTAGGAATAAACCCTCACAAATTCTCAACACACAAAAAAGCTTCTGACTACCTCACGAATTCAACAAACAAAAAGGTTTTTTTTATATTTTTTTTTTTTTATTTTTTTTTTTATGTTATTATTTTTTTTTTTTTTTTATTTTTTTTTTTATTTATTTGTTTTTTTTTTTTTTTTTTTTTTTTTTTTTTTTTTTTTTTTTTTTTTTTTTTTTTTTTTTTTTTTTTTTTTTTTTTTTTTTTTTTTTTTTTTTTTTTTTTTTTTTTTTTTTTTTTTTTTTTTTTTTTTTTTTTTTTTTTTTTTTTTTTTTTTTTTTTTTTTTTTTTTTTTTTTTTTTTTTTTTTTTTTTTTTTTTTTTTTTTTTTTTTTTTTTTTTTTTTTTTTTTTTTTTTTTTTTTTTTTTTTTTTTTTTTTTTTTTTTTTTTTTTTTTTTTTTTTTTTTTTTTTTTTTTTTTTTTTTTTTTTTTTTTTTTTTTTTTTCGTTCTTACTTCATCCTAAAGACAAGTTATGGTAGGTTACCCGGAGCATGGTGGACGTACAAGAAGGGTTGGGTACACTTCTTATAATACATAATATTAAAGAAACTAGAGTAGCCTAAATGTAGCCTAAGATGTGGAAAATAAGATGATGTTATATGATATATGATAAATTATTGAAAATCAGTAAGATTATGAAATATAAACATATGACTAAGGAGACTAAAAAATGTTATATAACGTAGCGTGTGCCCAACCTATTTAGGTTCCCGCTTTAATGATTCTCCCGTTTTTTTTTTTTTTTTTTTTTTTTTTTTTTTTTTTTTTTTTTTTTTTTTTTTTTTTTTTCTATATTTGATGGATGATATTGATAAAAGAATGTTTCTTTCTTTTTTGTTCTATTTAATCTGTTTATCCATATAACATAGTCGCACCGTTATATTTTTCTTTGAATATGTTTATGAACCATAATGTTCAATTGACTAGCCTACAATGTTCTTTTTTATAACAAAAAAACAATGATATATATTTTTGTTGGATTAATCTGGTTATGTCAACGATTGGGCAGTCGGTTTTTAAGTTAAAAGGGCTCTTAAATTTTTGTTGGATTAGTAGGAAACTCACATAGTTCATGATTATCGCATATCCGTATGCATTATATATAATTACCTCATAGAGGCTCATGTTAACAAACCATTATTTTTGTTGTTTTAACAGTCGGTAATTTAAGTTTTTCACCTTATGGAAAGCATCGCCCAATTGATTTCTAACTAATAAAATTAAAAACAAAAATGAAAATAAAGATGATAAAGACAAATTAATTTGGGTTGCCTTCCGAGGAGCGCTGGATTTAGCGAGTCATTAGTTAGACTCATCCTCCTTTCTTCAATCTCGCGGGGTGTCATCTCTAGCATATGATCTTTCTATATCACGAGCTTGCGGTGACTCCTTCTACTCTCTTTTATCCGAGAACTTGTAGGCCTCATGATCCCAAGCATCTTCTATGTCTTCACCCTCTTTTTGTACAAAGTCCATGATATACCCGAGTATTATAGATTGTCAATCCTTTTTGTCCCGCTTTAATGATTCTCCCGTTTTTTTTTTTTTTTTTCGTTCTTACTTCATCCTAAAGACAAGTTATGGTAGGTTACCCGGAGCATGGTGGACGTACAAGAAGGGTTGGGTACACTTCTTATAATACATAATATTAAAGAAACTAGAGTAGCCTAAATGTAGCCTAAGATGTGGAAAATAAGATGATGTTATATGATATATGATAAATTATTGAAAATCAGTAAGATTATGAAATATAAACATATGACTAAGGAGACTAAAAAATGTTATATAACGTAGCGTGTGCCCAACCAGGGAATATTTAGGTTCCCGACCAGAGACTTTTAGCAGCGACGTCGATGCTAAAAGTCCCTGACACGTTTGCCACGTGCGCCTGACACACACGCCTTTGACCCAGTTTGACCAGAGTATTGGTCGCTGCTAATACTTTGGCCACGTCAGTATTCCACCACCCGACTGCATTAATTTCTTTGACCCTTTGACCAAAGTATTAGCTAATACTTTCCTCGAGATTCGGTATTTTAACGTCTCCATCCACCTCAAGATTTGAGATTCCGTAAGTAACTCAGTGAGTGCCTTTCTAAGAAAGAAGGGCTTGGAAGAAGAAAATGAAATACGAACAACCGCGCTCATGCTAGTTCTTGCTCCTCCTTATCCCCCATTATTTACTTCCTTTTCCTTCTTCTCTTCCGTAAAAAAAACCCATATCACCCTTTTTCTCCCATATTTACAATCCAGCCAACCAATATTCCGGCCACTTTTCCGACGAAGTATTAACAGCGAGCTATCTATCTGGACTTTCAGCAGCGCCCTATTTCGGTCACCACACTTTTCTAGCTGTCGCGGTTTTTCCAGCCCTCCCCCGGCTTTTCTGGCCATCCCATATTTTAGTATGTATTTTCCGGCCATTATCCCTTTTTGTTTGTTATTATTTGTGTTTTTGATAGTTTTGTTAATTGATAATATTGATATGTTAGTATTGTTGTTGGTTTTATTAGTTTTGTTAGGGTTTTGTTAATTTTGGGATTTTAATAGGTTTGTTAGTATTGTTAGTATTAGTTTTATTGATAAGTTAGTGATTTGTATTTGGATGTTATTAGTTTTGTTAGTGATATGTTAGTGTTAGTGGCCATATGTTAATAGTGTAAAAACATATAATTGTTTTAGTGATTTGTTAGAATATTTGTATTGTTAGATGAAAGATTATATAGAAAATTGATAAAAAGAAATTATTAAAAATGTATAAAAAATAAGTGTAAGAAAATATAGATAAAAATAAGTATAAAAATAACTCGAAAAAGTATTATAAAATTAAAGAGTAATTGTTACTATTGTCAAAAATCCCTAATATTTTAAGAAAAAATTTAGTAAAAAATGAAGATTAAAGATTACGTAGAAAAAAATCATAAAAGAGTACCAAAATTAAGTATAAAAAAGAGAAATATAAAAATAAATATAAAAAAAGTATAAAAGTAAGTATAAAAGTCGGTGAAATATTCATTTACACATGAAAGTTTGGGTGCAAATGAAGGATTAATTTGTGACCATTGGATCTAGCAAATCTATGGTCTAGATTTAATATTATCATCATTAAGAAAATAGACACGGAGGGGTGTTTTGGTCTTTTCCTAAAACAGAAAAATACAGACGCACTCTTTTCATTCCCCCTCCCAACGACAACACATAGTCACACACACTCTATTTTTTTCTCTCTCATTTCCGGCGACGGCCATCTCTGATTAGGCCACCATCTCCAACCACCATCAACAGCGGAACCCGTACCAACGGAACTCTCTATCTCTCTCTCCGACGATTGTAACTTAATTTTTTATTTTCGTTTTTTTGTATATGTATCTATATATGTGTATCTGTATATATTTTTGTATCTATACATGTGTATCTACATATGGTATCTGTATCTATATATGTATATCTATGTATGTGTATGTGTATCTATATCTGTATCTATATAGTTTGTATAGCTCCAATTCAAAGCTCATGTGTCCCGATTTTCGAATTATATATGTGTGTGTGTTTGTGTATGACTCTGTTATCTCAGTATTTTGTTACTGCTTAGTTATGTTTTAGCTAGCTAAGTGCTCATTCGAATTTAAAATATAGATAGAAGCGTAATTTTACTTCATCAAGCTCGTGAATATATAGATATATCACTCGTGTTTACTGATTTAGGATTGAAAGAAGCTAAAAATTTGGTTGAGAAATTTCTGGTGATTGTTAAGAAAGGTATTACGAAAGAGATGGCGATTCGATTATGGCCAAACTTAATTATTTAGGTGTTACTGCTGTTTTAGAAGTTATTATTATTATTATTATTATTATTAGTTTTTCATGACATTTCAAATGATATTTATATTCGAATATGACTATTGATTTCGGATGTATGATTATTGCATAGTTTAGATAATAATTAGAGTGAACACCGTGAAACGTTACAATTGATGCTTTTTGGCAATGAAGAAGATGTTGCATTCTGGTTACTAGACGTTATTATGTGTTTACGGCTTTCTACAGACAAGCATATAATGTCTAATATGATCTGATAATTCCTTATTGTGTGTGTGTGTACCATTAGAGCCATATTAGAATGATACTGACCCATCTACAATGAGTTGATTCGGGTTAGAAAAATCTATACAAAAGTGTACATTACTCGGTAATGGGTGCTCCTCAAAGCTAAAAAATGGTTTTCTGTCTATATTCTCTGTATAACTCAACACAACCCCAAATTTTGTATGTTCATGGTGCTGCTCAATAGTGATCCCGTTATGTGTATGTACTGTACTGAACGGGTAATATGTTGTGTTCTTTCCGGTACATGTTTTCTTGATTTATTTGATACCTCTGCGATAAGGTCTTGCTTTTTTACCGTTGCAGAATCTAAGTTATGTTGTGTTTAATATGTCAAGTGGGCTTTTGAAACAGAGTTGGATCATTTTGAACAGGTCAAATGGGTTTAAAGTCCCTCAAACTCTCAAAGTATACTTTTGTGCATAAAACTTTCTAAGCTGTTTTATATAAAATTTTAGATATTGAAGTATTTTAGAATCATTTTTTACTCTGGTAATACAGCCAAAATCAAAATTTTGTACCATGCCTTTAGAGCGAGCCCAACCTTGCCATCTCTATTCAAACTAGATAGAGTTTTTTTTTGCTTATAATTGCATAAAAGTTACTAAGGATGTATTCCACTGGAGCGGAGGTCAAACGACGAGCATGAACTATACAGGAGCATGAAGACACAATTTTTCATAGAAATGGAAGGATTTGATAGTGGAAACGATCAGATTCTACTCATAGGTGAGCTGCAAAACCTAATTTTTTGTGGCATTTATCCATCTCAAAATTTTCTCACACTGCAATGATCTTCTATTATAATTTACGAGCTAGTACTCTAAACTTGACCATCAAAAACAAAGAGAATGAGATTGTTTTTCGCCACGCGTACCCCGACCATAGAATAAAAGGTAACCGGACCAGAAACTTTCCGCGGCGATATCGCCGCGGAAAGTCGGAAAAGACAAATGACTGTAACAACCACCAGCATTAATTGCGTGATGACTTTGACCAAACTTTCCGCGGCGATATCGCCGCGGAAAGTCGGAAAAGACAAATGACTGTAACAACCACCAGCATTAATTGCGTGATGACTTTGACCAAACTTTCCGCGGCGATATCGCCGCGGAAAGTCGGAAAAGACAAATGACTGTAACAACCACCAGCATTAATTGCGTGATGACTTTGACCAAACTTTCCGCGGCGATATCGCCGCGGAAAGTCGGAAAAGACAAATGACTGTAACAACCACCAGCATTAATTGCGTGATGACTTTGACCAAACTTTCCGCGGCGATATCGCCGCGGAAAGTCGGAAAAGACAAATGACTGTAACAACCACCAGCATTAATTGCGTGATGACTTTGACCAAACTTTCCGCGGCGACTTTCCTTACCACCATCCCCATCTCTCTTTTAAAATACCAAACAAATCTCAACCAAAACCCTATTTTTTAAAAAAAAAAAAAAAAAAAAAAAAAAAAAAAAAAAAAAAAAAAAAAAAAAAAAAAAAAAAAAAAAAAAAAAAAAAAAAAAAAAAAAAAAAAAAAAAAAAAAAAAAAAAAAAAAAAAAAAAAAAAAAAAAAAAAAAAAAAAAAAAAAAAAAAAAAAAAAAAAAAAAAAAAAAAAAAAAAAAAAAAAAAAAAAAAAAAAAAAAAAAAAAAAAAAAATATATAAAAAACTAAACAAATATAAAAATAAATGTAAGTACAAAAAAAGAAGTATAATACAAGTTTAAAAAAGTATATAAAATTATAAACATAAAAATATACGTATAAAAGTAATAAAAAATTAGTGGTTTGTAATTGTTGTTATTCTTGTGTTATTGGTAAGCAAATTGTTAGTGTTAATATGTTAGTGTTGTCAAAAATCCCCAATAGTTTAAGAAAAAATGAAGTAGAAAAAAATCATAAAAGATAGGTAGAAAAGATTATATAGAAAAAGGTAATTTGTATAAAATTAGATTATATAAGTATAAAAATAAAGTTTTAACAAAACTTTTAAAAAAAAATTATAAAAAAACAAGGTATAAAAAAAGAAACATAAATAAATAAATATAAAAAAATATATATAACTAGAGTATATAAGTATGAAAAACAAGTTTTAAAAAAATACTATCAAAATAAGTGAAAAAGAAATATAAAACAAATTTAAATAAGTATATAAAATTATAACTTTAAAAATATAACAAAATATAAGTACGAAAAAAAGAAATATAAAAAAATATAACAAAATTTAAGTACGAAAAAAAGAAATATAAAACAAGTTTAAATAGTATAAAAGAAATATATAAAATTATAACTTTAAAAATATACGTATAAAAGTAATAAAAACATAAGTTGGAAATAGTATAAAAGTAAATGTGACAATTTGTATAAAATGTATATTAAAAATGAAGTATAAAAAGTATATACAAAAATAACTATAAAAAGATATATATATATATATATAAGTAACTATAAAAAACTTTTAAAAAATTAATATAAAATACTTGTAGAAAATATAACAAAATTTAAGTACGAAAATAAAAATATAAAACAAATTTAAATAAGTATATAAAATTTTAACCTTTTAAAAATAACTATAAAAGTAATAAAAAGATAAGTTATAAATAGTATAAAAGTAAATGTGACAATTTTACCTTTATCGTATTGTTGTATGTATTATTAATATGGGTATAATTTGATTTGTAATTTGCAGTATAAATGGCTACAGTTCATGGTGGGGATGGTGGTAATGACCCACCACGTAAATCGTGGGTACGGAAAATTTGGGGCTGCGCCGGGAGCGGTGGTAAGAAATTTTGTGTTTCTATATATTATTTTTTATTTATGGACTTCATGTGAAATTAATAATTCTTTTGTTTTGTAGCACCTAAAAAAGGTCGGGGGAAGAACCACACTAAACCTGGAGAAAAAGTTTCAAGAACAAGGTCGGCTTGAAGTTGATTTTGACACGAAAAGGTTTAAGACGTGGCACGCGGTGGGGGAATCGGGGTCTATGTTTAAAAGCTATATAGGGACATTGGTTCGTGGTAGTGGGGTCCCTATGACTTATGACTCATGGTCGGATGTGCCCCTGCAAGATAAGGCGTTCCTAATTCCAGCCTTAAATGTACAATCTCTATAATATTATATTCCTAAATTGATATTTTGTGAAAATTTGATATATCGCTAACTATTATTTAAAAATTGCAGGAACGGTTCAGATTGGATCACTTCATCAATTTGGACCCCAATGATGCCATCCGGAAAGCATTTGAGCGCACGATCACCGCTGATGCGCAACATATGTATCGGAACTGGAAAAGCGGATTCAAGAAAACCCACTTCGATGCTAAGGGGGGTTTAGAGAAGATTGCTGAGTTGGAGGGAGCTGTTCCCGAGGGTATGGAGCCGGAGGACTGGTCGGATTTGTTGCGCTTCTACCAGAGGGAGGACCGTGTGAAAAGGGCCAAGACCAACAAGGATAACCGGGCCCTCCAAATCCTCGCAGGGACCCACGGTCGGCAGTCGGCATCTCAGTATGTCGACCAATATGCGGTAACAAAGAATGAAATATTCACTTGTGTTTAAAAATATTTATTTCCTAAATAACTGCTATTCTTATGATAATTTGATGTGCTTACAGCGAACTCATGAGGGAGAAGACCCTGATCTGGTCGAAATGTATGCGGCCAGACACAAGCATGCGGATGGGTCATGGGAACACCGCCGTGGCCTAAGCTAATCGTTCGGGGTGTGGGAGACACAAAGTAAAATAAAATAAAAACAAAAAAAAAAAAAAAAAAAAAAAAAAAAAAAAAAAAAAAAAAAAAAAAAAAAAAAAAAAAAAAAAAAAAAAAAAAAAAAAAAAAAAAAAAAAAAAAAAAAAAAAAAAAAAAAAAAAAAAAAAAAAAAAAAAAAAAAAAAAAAAAAAAAAAAAAAAAAAAAAAAAAAAAAAAAAAAAAAAAAAAAAAAAAAAAAAAAAAAAAAAAAAAAAAAAAAAAAAAAAAAAAAAAAAAAAAAAAAAAAAAAAAAAAAAAAAAAAAAAAAAAAAAAAAAAAAAAAAAAAAAAAAAAAAAAAAAAAAAAAAAAAAAAAAAAAAAAAAAAAAAAAAAAAAAAAAAAAAAAAAAAAAAAAAAAAAAAAAAAAAAAAAAAAAAAAAAAAAAAAAAAAAAAAAAAAAAAAAAAAAAAAAAAAAAAAAAAAAAAAAAAAAAAAAAAAAAAAAAAAAAAAAAAAAAAAAAAAAAAAAAAAAAAAAAAAAAAAAAAAAAAAAAAAAAAAAAAAAAAAAAAAAAAAAAAAAAAAAAAAAAAAAAAAAAAAAAAAAAAAAAAAAAAAAAAAAAAAAAAAAAAAAAAAAAAAAAAAAAAAAAAAAAAAAAAAAAAAAAAAAAAAAAAAAAAAAAAAAAAAAAAAAAAAAAAAAAAAAAAAAAAAAAAAAAAAAAAAAAAAAAAAAAAAAAAAAAAAAAAAAAAAAAAAAAAAAAAAAAAAAAAAAAAAAAAAAAAAAAAAAAAAAAAAAAAAAAAAAAAAAAAAAACAAAGAATGAAATATTCACTTGTGTTTAAAAATATTTATTTCCTAAATAACTGCTATTCTTATGATAATTTGATGTGCTTACAGCGAACTCATGAGGGAGAAGACCCTGATCTGGTCGAAATGTATGCGGCCAGACACAAGCATGCGGATGGGTCATGGGAACACCGACAGCTCAAGCTAAGAAATGTTCTCTGTGGGTCAGACACAAAGTAACTACACTCAAAATAAAAACAAAAAAAAAAAAAAAAAAAAAAAAAAACAAAATGTATGACTACACTCATTTGACGCAGCCACAGGGTAGTCATATCCATCATGGTCAGGGTAGCCAGGGTGGACCATCTCATGCTCAGGGTAGCCAGGCTGGAGCATCGCAGACCCCTTTCGATCTCAACTTTGATCCTCCGCAGGTGGCTTGGTTTGATGCTGATGCTGTATTTAATTGGTCCGATGCTGCACATGGTCATGGCTCGCAAAGTGATCCCTCCTCTACATATGACTCGCAATTTGCTCCCACCTCTCCGTTCTCTTTAGGATCTATAAATTTGGGTAATGATGATGATGAGGACAATGATAATTATTAGTATTTGGTTGTTATAAACAATATATTTTTAAACATGGGTGTTAATTGTGTTTGTGGTTTAGTTATAAATTTATATTTTGTTGTGTTGGTTATGATATTCATGTTTAACAATATAGTCATTAGTATACGTATATGTAAAAAGTGAAAAAAATATATGTAAACAGGGAAAAAAATTAAACATCAAATATATGCATAATAACAAATATAAGTAAAAAAATAATAACAAAATTAAACTATTATTTTAAAATAATAGTATTTTAAAATAATAATAACAACTATTTGATTTAAGTTTAAAATACATCAATTTACACAAAAACGGAAAACCTTACAAACCAAGTATTATACAATATAAGTCAACTAATCAATCTGCTGAAATCGCGGAGGTGCCTTAGTAGCTTGAATGTGTCTGTCGTAATCAGCCAAACGGTCTTTGTACTTCGCATTAACTGCCCAGGCATGCGATGCAGGTTTATCAAATCCCCAAGCTGAGGGGTAAGGCAATGGGCAGTCCTTGTCTAAATAAACCGTAACAAAATGTGAATTTCCCGATACCAGGCCAATGCATATCGGCTCGTCACGGTATAGCTGGCCTGGCCCCTTCCAAAAAGGGAAACATGTGATGTTTTCTTTGACACTTAAACAGATAATTATAAGACCCAAAGCATTGGACAGAAGCATAGCGCAATATGGAATCATCATCCAGTGTTCATATGGGCGACCATGGGGATAAGAGATTTGAAGCAAAGTATGTATGCGTTTTGCTTCACCACCGAATGCAACCTCATAGTATCCGAGTTTGGACTCATACTCCTCTAGCATTAGTTTACGAATCCACTCGAACTTTTCCTCAGATTCACCCAAAGCAACAGCCAGTGCCCGAAATCCACAGTTACCATCAGATGAAACATTTTTGATATCCACAACGTAACGTTGAAAGTAAAAAGGGAGTTGATGAAGATATGTTCTCATGTCAGTCCATGTTGACTCCGTCTCGAAGAAGTTGTGTGTAACCGGTTCAGAGAAGTTCTGTGTATGTGGTCTCCCAAAGAGTTGATCAACAAAGCTGGACGTTTCTCCTTGCGTTTGGTTATTCGGGTCTGCGAAAAAACTTTGTGTGTCTGGGAAATGTGATTCGCTCTGTCTGCCACTTTGACCCCACTGTGGTTGGTTATAAGGTTCGTCGAAGAAAGTTGTATTGTCCGCGAACCGTGATTCGGTGCCCATATATTCACTCTCTCTCCCACTTTGAGGCCATTGTGGTTGTCTTTCATGTTCGTCGAAGAAACGTGATTGTGTGCTCACATATTCACTGTTTCTCCCATACTGGCCCTCTGCAAAGAATGACGACTGCGAAAAACGATCGGAAAACCCCCCCATGGACTGGGTATCCTGAAAAGTCGGTCTGGAAAATTGAACCGACTTGGATTTTTGAAGACCGGAAGGTGCTGTATTTGCCGTTGGTATGTTAATGTCGGGCACCTGCAACAAATAATAGATCAATTAATTAGACTTCGAATTATAGGTTCAAACAGGATGCACTTACATATAATAAATCAATTAACTATACATCAATTATGATTGGACGTACTTGAGGTATTTTTTTCTTTGCTCCGATTGGTCTTCCACGTTTATTTTTAATAACGGAAGGGTCTTTAATTTTGGTTCTCCCCGGATAGACGATGTCTTTTATTTTTGATATCCAGTTTTTCCTCTGGGCCTTCGGTTGCTGCTTTATCTTTACCTTAACATCCTCTATTAAATCATTGATACATTCGTCATCATCTGAGTCTTTTCGATAATCATTGTCCGGCAGGCACGTCGACGGTGTTAAGTCTAGCTTTCTCCAAAAGCAATCTATGTTCTCCACCTCAACACGTTTGCCTACATTATTTAAAAGCAAATATAATTTTTTTGCATTTTAAAAAAAAACATCAAATATGGACTAATTAAATATACTTACTGTGATGCATGTATGAAGCTATTTGGCAAGCACATGGCAGCCCACAACTTGCCCGAACCTTACACCCGCACTTTCTACGGTCTTTACCCATCTTATTTTTGAATCGATCAATTTCTTCAACCATAATATCCAGAGCTGTCACAGACACAACACAAAGCAGGTCCTTCAAACATGGATAGTTGTGTTTACCGTGTCTATAAATCCTGCTCGCTTCCAGTTGTCCCTTTATTTCTGTGTGTTGCCCGACGAGGATAGAATTAACACATTGAATTATTCTGTAAAATGTACATCGGCCCTTCAACTCGGACTTCAGGAGTGAATGCTCAGCCTCAACTCTGTTGGTAGTGTAGTTACGGTAGTTGAGATGTTGATCGACCCAGAAGGACACAAACGTTTCCTTGTACGGTGAAAGCCACTCCTTCTGCAAGTACTTGTACATCTCTGTAAATTGACTATTGGGTTAAAACGGGTGGATATATGTGATTTACCAAAAAAGTAAAAAAAAATTCAAAAAATCATGTGCACTAAACATACTGTCTAAATCTTTTCCCATCTTTTCTTTTAAATCCTTTTCATTTTCGGTGTACTCTTCTAGCGTCCGCGATTCATAAAGTTTTTTCCACCATCCGTAAAAAGGCCCCCATTTGCCTTGCGCGATGAATGCTGGCATGCAATGTTTGTCGATGTTTCTCCATATGTGGGTTCTACAAAGTAAATGGTATGTTTCCGGCATAACAGTTTTGCATGCTTTCATGAGGGCCAGATCCCTGTCCGTGAGTACGACACGTACATCAAACCCTTCACCTAGGGTCGACTTCAAACACTCCAACACCCATCTATAATTATGTTCCTGTTCACTTGTGATAAATGCGTACGATATGCTGAAAGTCCTGTTTGTTGAAGTCACCCCGACAATCTCGACCAACGGCATGTTGTACAAGTTGGTTTTGTACGTGGCGTCTATTTGGATAACCCAAGGAAATGCACGCCACAACTCAAAAGAAGTCGGATGTATAAAAAACAGATTTTGCAACCGACTAGTTGCACTATTTGTGGTGTAATAATACAAGTATTTTTGCTCTTGTAGCAAACTGAACATAACCTGCGACGGTTGAACAAAATGGCGTATGTGGTTCGTTTCAAATACCATATCAAAGTAAATAAATATTAAAAAATGTATATTTTATATATGTAACCTGCATTGGAGTTTCCCCATGTTTTTCGGCCGCCCTCTTCCGTAACGTTTTTAGAAAATTGTGAATGTCCTCCTTGCGGCTCAAGTTTCCTGGAAATTCATCTTTCAACCGCTTTAGAATATGACGGGGATCTGTACCGCGATGATATTCAGCTTCCACAAATGATTTTTCAGCTTCACTCATCCTTCTTGCGTACGCGTAACCCTCTAGATTGTTAGCTGAATAGTGATTATGTCTCGGGTCTATAATGTTGACCGTCCAACCACCATCGCTTTTCAAGCGGCCTTCCAATCTAATGGGGCAGTCAATTTTTACTGACCTTGTAACGAGCCCAAGTAACCTTTTATCTTTTCCCCCATGAAGATTACACATTAAGGTCATTTTATTGACAACACCATCTGAGTTGGAATTTGTTCGTCGTTTGATTAAGACATAACCAAGCGCATTTGCTGTTCTTTGGGCCCAGTTGAACAGTTCTTCGTGTGAATGAAAAACCTGAAATAGTAAAGTGTTCCCGAAACAAACAAAACTCATTATCGTGACAAAACTTTTAAATAGACGTTGATGTCATCATTTAATAATACCTCCTCGGTGTAAAAATCGTTAGCGTCATAGTCAAATTGGGGGGCCACCTCCGGGGTCTCAAATTCTTCATCAGGCTCTTCTAAATTAAACTCAAAATTGTGATCTCCCCACAAATTCTCAAAAGAATCCATCTGAAAACACATTTATATCAATAATATGATTAAACATAATACATATGTATGGATAAATATCTAAAGTTATAATATACTATATATATATAAATTACACATGGCAATATTGGTAGTTCAATATGTTCGGACAACTTCGGAATGAATGAAAGCGAAATGTATATGTAATATGGATATATATGGTAAAATGAAAGCAGAATATGGATACATACCTTTGCAGTAGAAAAATCTATAAAACGAGAGCGATATAAAACGAAAGCGATATAAAACGAGAGCGATATAAAACGAGAGCGATATAAAATGAAAGCAGGTATGAAACGAGAGCGATATAAAACGAGAGCGATATAAAACGAGAGCGATATAAAACGAGAGCGATATAAAACGAGAGCGATATAAAACGAGAGCGATATAAAACGAGAGCGATATAAAACGAGAGCGATATAAAACGAGAGCGATATAAAACGAGAGCGATATAAAACGAGAGCGATATAAAACGAGAGCGATATAAAACGAGAGCGATATAAAACGAGAGCGATATAAAACGAGAGCGATATAAAACGAGAGCGATATAAAACGAGAGCGATATAAAACGAGAGCGATATAAAACGAGAGCGATATAAAACGAGAGCGATATAAAACGAGAGCGATATAAAACGAGAGCGATATAAAACGAGAGCGATATAAAACGAGAGCGATATAAAACGAGAGCGATATAAAACGAGAGCGATATAAAACGAGAGCGATATAAAACGAGAGCGATATAAAACGAGAGCGATATAAAACGAGAGCGATATAAAACGAGAGCGATATAAAACGAGAGCGATATAAAACGAGAGCGATATAAAACGAGAGCGATATAAAACGAGAGCGATATAAAACGAGAGCGATATAAAACGAGAGCGATATAAAACGAGAGCGATATAAAACGAGAGCGATATAAAACGAGAGCGATATAAAACGAGAGCGATATAAAACGAGAGCGATATAAAACGAGAGCGATATAAAACGAGAGCGATATAAAACGAGAGCGATATAAAACGAGAGCGATATAAAACGAGAGCGATATAAAACGAGAGCGATATAAAACGAGAGCGATATAAAACGAGAGCGATATAAAACGAGAGCGATATAAAACGAGAGCGATATAAAACGAGAGCGATATAAAACGAGAGCGATATAAAACGAGAGCGATATAAAACGAGAGCGATATAAAACGAGAGCGATATAAAACGAGAGCGATATAAAACGAGAGCGATATAAAACGAGAGCGATATAAAACGAGAGCGATATAAAACGAGAGCGATATAAAACGAGAGCGATATAAAACGAGAGCGATATAAAACGAGAGCGATATAAAACGAGAGCGATATAAAACGAGAGCGATATAAAACGAGAGCGATATAAAACGAGAGCGATATAAAACGAGAGCGATATAAAACGAGAGCGATATAAAACGAGAGCGATATAAAACGAGAGCGATATAAAACGAGAGCGATATAAAACGAGAGCGATATAAAACGAGAGCGATATAAAACGAGAGCGATATAAAACGAGAGCGATATAAAACGAGAGCGATATAAAACGAGAGCGATATAAAACGAGAGCGATATAAAACGAGAGCGATATAAAACGAGAGCGATATAAAACGAGAGCGATATAAAACGAGAGCGATATAAAACGAGAGCGATATAAAACGAGAGCGATATAAAACGAGAGCGATATAAAACGAGAGCGATATAAAACGAGAGCGATATAAAACGAGAGCGATATAAAACGAGAGCGATATAAAACGAGAGCGATATAAAACGAGAGCGATATAAAACGAGAGCGATATAAAACGAGAGCGATATAAAACGAAGCATGTACAGCTACTTTTGTCCATTTGTCTTTTTCGACTTTCCGCGGCGATGTCGCCGCGGAAAGTCGAGTAAGACAAATGGATACTGTTGACTGTCATAGTCAACAGTATCCGTACACTGTACGTGACTTTCCGCGGCGACATCGCCGCGGATAGTCTGGTCCGGTTACCCTTTATTAGGTCGGACTACATGGCGCCTTGTTTTTTCAGGCTCTTAATTAGTAAGTCAATACAATACTGAAATATTAAGAATTGGAACTCAAGATTATATAAATATCGCCATATAAAACAATATCAACAATGTATCTTACTGATGATGTTTCTTATGTACTTGAAACACATTTAAAGATGACTTTGCAAAAAAACATTTATGCTGCATGACTACATCTAGAGCTTTATATTTTATATAATTTCACTGTGACAAGTTTTGTTAGCTTACACTTATTCACCGCCATTCACTTATTGATATATATATGGCAGTAGCAACAAATAGACCATAAGAACTAGATGAGGCAGCTAGGAGTTGCCTTACCAAGCAACTTTATATTCCACTCCCTTCCTCAGGTGCAACCTGATTTATCTTAGAAAGGGCAAGATGCCACCCGATCAAATGCGCACAAAATGCGTTACATTACGGAATTGGAACACAAGGTTCAAAATTTACATACTATAACAAAATGCGTTAATGAGCTAAAAGTTTCATTTTCAAGCTATGGAACGGCAGGCCAACTTCGAGATGGTATGCTTTGT
>CM067167.1:240030939-240045939 GCA_034093135.1 Erigeron breviscapus | reverse complement strand
CTTGCCTCATACAAAAGTAACTTAACCCGACTTGCCTCATACAAAAGTAACTTAACCCGACTTGCCTCATACAAAAGTAACTTAACCCGACTTGCCTCATACAAAAGTAACTTAACCCGACTTGCCTCATACAAAAGTAACTTAACCCGACTTGCCTCATACAAAAGTAACTTAACCCGACTTGCCTCATACAAAAGTAACTTAACCCGACTTGCCTCATACAAAAGTAACTTAACCCGACTTGCCTCATACAAAAGTAACTTAACCCGACTTGCCTCATACAAAAGTAACTTAACCCGACTTGCCTCATACAAAAGTAACTTAACCCGACTTGCCTCATACAAAAGTAACTTAACCCGACTTGCCTCATACAAAAGTAACTTAACCCGACTTGCCTCATACAAAAGTAACTTAACCCGACTTGCCTCATACAAAAGTAACTTAACCCGACTTGCCTCATACAAAAGTAACTTAACCCGACTTGCCTCATACAAAAGTAACTTAACCCGACTTGCCTCATACAAAAGTAACTTAACCCGACTTGCCTCATACAAAAGTAACTTAACCCGACTTGCCTCATACAAAAGTAACTTAACCCGACTTGCCTCATACAAAAGTAACTTAACCCGACTTGCCTCATACAAAAGTAACTTAACCCGACTTGCCTCAACAAGAAGTAATAAGCTGTTTTGGACAAAAAGTAACTTAACCCGACTTGCCTCATACAAAAGTAACTTAACCCGATCGACTTGCCTCGCACAACATGATG
This sequence comes from Erigeron breviscapus, assembly GCA_034093135.1. NCBI lineage: Eukaryota > Viridiplantae > Streptophyta > Magnoliopsida > Asterales > Asteraceae > Erigeron > Erigeron breviscapus. The sequence continues at coordinate 240,045,170 of CM067167.1, read as the reverse complement.
TTGCTTGATGTCCGTTTGTCAACCTTTACTAAACAAATCTTACAAGGAGATAAATATAGTTCTTAGTCAAGTCATAAATATGTCACCTTTAAGAGCATAATCAAACGGCTATTTATCCGCAATGATATTTTTCATTACCCACATCATGTTGCAACAACTAGTTTTTTAGTTCCATATTTTTTGATTTATAATTTTAATTATGATACATGTAAATTTATTTTTTAGATTAACTAAGATTTTTAAATGGTTAAAAAGTGGTTAGACCAATAATCTTTTATTATATATAAAGAAGAGTTAGTTGCAAGATTGGTCCCTTTGGTTTTTCAATTTTAGCAATGGGGGTTCTTGTGGGGTGGAAAGTACATAAATACCCCCACACGTGCTGCACAAAAAAAAAAAAAAAAAAAAAAAAAAAAAAAAAAAAAAAAAAAAAAAAAAAAAAAAAAAAAAAAAAAAAAAAAAAAAAAAAAAAAAAAAAAAAAAAAAAAAAAAAAAAAAAAAAAAAAAAAAAAAAAAAAAAAAAAAAAAAAAAAAAAAAAAAAAAAAAAAAAAAAAAAAAAAAAAAAAAAAAAAAAAAAAAAAAAAAAAAAAAAAAAAAAAAAAAAAAAAAAAAAAAAAAAAAAAAAAAAAAAAAAAAAAAAAAAAAAAAAAAAAAAAAAAAAAAAAAAAAAAAAAAAAAAAAAAAAAAAAAAAAAAAAAAAAAAAAAAAAAAAAAAAAAAAAAAAAAAAAAAAAAAAAAAAAAAAAAAAAAAAAAAAAAAAAAAAAAAAAAAAAAAAAAAAAAAAAAAAAAAAAAAAAAAAAAAAAAAAAAAAAAAAAAAAAAAAAAAAAAAAAAAAAAAAAAAAAAAAAAAAAAAAAAAAAAAAAAAAAAAAAAAAAAAAAAAAAAAAAAAAAAAAAAAAAAAAAAAAAAAAAAAAAAAAAAAAAAAAAAAAAAAAAAAAAAAAAAAAAAAAAAAAAAAAAAAAAAAAAAAAAAAAAAAAAAAAAAAAAAAAAAAAAAAAAAAAAAAAAAAAAAAAAAAAAAAAAAAAAAAAAAAAAAAAAAAAAAAAAAAAAAAAAAAAAAAAAAAAAAAAAAAAAAAAAAAAAAAAAAAAAAAAAAAAAAAAAAAAAAAAAAAAAAAAAAAAAAAAAAAAAAAAAAAAAAAAAAAAAAAAAAAAAAAAAAAAAAAAAAAAAAAAAAAAAAAAAAAAAAAAAAAAAAAAAAAAAAAAAAAAAAAAAAAAAAAAAAAAAAAAAAAAAAAAAAAAAAAAAAAAAAAAAAAAAAAAAAAAAAAAAAAAAAAAAAAAAAAAAAAAAAAAAAAAAAAAAAAAAAAAAAAAAAAAAAAAAAAAAAAAAAAAAAAAAAAAAAAAAAAAAAAAAAAAAAAAAAAAAAAAAAAAAAAAAAAAAAAAAAAAAAAAAAAAAAAAAAAAAAAAAAAAAAAAAAAAAAAAAAAAAAAAAAAAAAAAAAAAAAAAAAAAAAAAAAAAAAAAAAAAAAAAAAAAAAAAAAAAAAAAAAAAAAAAAAAAAAAAAAAAAAAAAAAAAAAAAAAAAAAAAAAAAAAAAAAAAAAAAAAAAAAAAAAAAAAAAAAAAAAAAAAAAAAAAAAAAAAAAAAAAAAAAAAAAAAAAAAAAAAAAAAAAAAAAAAAAAAAAAAAAAAAAAAAAAAAAAAAAAAAAAAAAAAAAAAAAAAAAAAAAAAAAAAAAAAAAAAAAAAAAAAAAAAAAAAAAAAAAAAAAAAAAAAAAAAAAAAAAAAAAAAAAAAAAAAAATGAATCCATTAAAAATACCTTGCGCATCCAGATTTAAGTAATACTGTCTTCGTACTTATTTTTCTTCGGCTGCAGACGTTCGTCTAGTAGGCCTCCGTATAATGACCTTGCAATTTGAATGGACAGTTATGTTTCTTCGAAAAACCCTCTCTGACGTCCGTACTGTCATAATATACTCCACCACGACCAGTAAACATAACCGACTTTGTTTTTGTTTGATCTACCATTGAGTAGGACATAACTTATCAAGATTACTATTGCTTGAGCCCAATCCGTCAGTTCTTCGTGTGAGTTGATCGATTGATATAACTCTACATAGTATTTAAAGTTATATTAATCATTCAATAAAAATATTAAAATGATTAACGTAACCATATGTTATTATACTTGATGAGTATAGGATGGAGGGGCATCGTAGTCAAAATTACCACCTTCATGTGAGTTGTTACCGTAAAAAATATCCATCTAAAATATACAACATTACTTATGTATGTATATATCTATATAAAATGAAACAACATTTTATATAGTTATGAACAAAACAATAACTTACAAATTAACAAAACCGTACATACCTAATATGGAAAAACTAAAGCTTTGGAAAAAAAATATAGCTTCCCACTGATTACAGTTATGGAAATATATGGTCGCTCGTTCAGCCATAAAAAGTTCAGAAAATGGCAAACAAACAAAAGAGCAAAAGGGGAGAATGTCAAAAGGGGGCAGTTTCGCCCCTTCTGCTTTGACATGTCGGATAAAATTGACATAAAGGTGACAGTGGTATGGGTAAAAGTGTTGAGTCAGATGGGGCAGTTTCGCCCCTTCTGCTTTGACATGTCGGATAAAATTGACATAAAGGTGACAGTGGTATGGGTAAAAGTGTTGAGTCAGATGGGGTGAATTTCGCCCCTTCTGCTCCACATAATTCGCCCCTTCTAAGGGGTGTCAATAGCTAAAAAAGGTGCCATTAGCATGCCCTTTTCCGGTTTCATTTATACATATATTCATATATCTTTAAATTCCTTCAATCTTAACAATTCTAATTTCTGGTTGCCATTTGACATCAGTCTCCCACCGTAGATGCTTTGTGGGCCACCACAAAGGCTTGGTGAGGCACTGAGGCTACTATGAAGGACTATGTAAAAAATGTCCATGGGATCCGAGGTCATTTCAAAGGGTGGTACCTAAAGACATTGGACATTATGTGGGCGACTAAGCTAATCCTTGTCCATATGGTGGCTACTAGCTCCATCAATAACCAAACCTTTTGTGGAAATCTAACCCTTTAAATATTTGGTTAAACCATTTGTTCTTGAAGTTAATCTGCTTACATCTGATCAATTTTAGTATATAATGTTTACTTATTGTTCAACATTCATATACACCAATTTATATCTATAGACAATCATACATAGAAGTATATTCAATCACATCCTGCATAAAGCAACCATATGCACCATGCAAGACATGTTCATAACCATACATGTTGGCAAAAATAATATAAAATTAAAAATGGCACTTACATAATGACAAACATATCCAATCATATATAGGCAAAATTTGGGTTGTTAGATCATTTTGTATAATAAAATGTTTTAAGTTATAAATTTGTAAGAGGGAAGCCTCGCACAACATGATGTTGCTTGATGTCCGTTTGTCAACCTTTACTAAACAAATCTTACAAGGAGATAAATATAGTTCTTAGTCAAGTCATAAATATGTCACCTTTAAGAGCATAATCAAACGGCTATTTATCCGCAATGATATTTTTCATTACCCACATCATGTTGCAACAACTAGTTTTTTAGTTCCATATTTTTTGATTTATAATTTTAATTATGATACATGTAAATTTATTTTTTAGGTTAACTAAGATTTTTAAATGGTTAAAAAGTGGTTAGACCAATAATCTTTTATTATATATAAAGAAGAGTTAGTTGCAAGATTGGTCCCTTTGGTTTTTCAATTTTAGCAATGGGGGTTCTTGTGGGGTGGAAAGTACATAAATACCCCCACACGTGCTGCACACGTGCACACTTGACGACCACCTTTAACGGATCCGTCAAAATTGGACCAATTTTGCAAAAAATTCTAAAAATAGGGACCACAATTGCAACAATTCTCGAAAAGGGACCCCCTTGCTAAAATGTACAAACCACAGGGACCAATCTTGCAATTAACTCTTTTTTTTTGTAACTTTTATGAGTCATTTTAGTTTTTTTTTTTTTTTTTTTTTTTTTTTTTTTTTTTTTTTTTTTTTTTTTTTTTTTTTTTTTTTTTTTTTTTTTTTTTTTTTTTTTTTTTTTTTTTTTTTTTTTTTTTTTTTTTTTTTTTTTTTTTTTTTTTTTTTTTTTTTTTTTTTTTTTTTTTTTTTTTTTTTTTTTTTTTTTTTTTTTTTTTTTTTTTTTTTTTTTTTTTTTTTTTTTTTTTTTTTTTTTTTTTTTTTTTTTTTTTTTTTTTTTTTTTTTTTTTTTTTTTTTTTTTTTTTTTTTTTTTTTTTTTTTTTTTTTTTTTTTTTTTTTTTTTTTTTTTTTTTTTTTTTTTTTTTTTTTTTTTTTTTTTTTTTTTTTTTTTTTTTTTTTTTTTTTTTTTTTTTTTTTTTTTTTTTTTTTTTTTTTTTTTTTTTTTTTTTTTTTTTTTTTTTTTTTTTTTTTTTTTTTTTTTTTTTTTTTTTTTTTTTTTTTTTTTTTTTTTTTTTTTTTTTTTTTTTTTTTTTTTTTTTTTTTTTTTTTTTTTTTTTTTTTTTTTTTTTTTTTTTTTTTTTTTTTTTTTTTTTTTTTTTTTTTTTTTTTTTTTTTTTTTTTTTTTTTTTTTTTGTTTTCATTTTTTTTCATTGTTTATTCTAAGTTTTTTTTATATCTTCTTTATTTGTGAATTTTTTTTTTATGTATGTATATATCTATATAAAATGAAACAACATTTTATATAGTTATGAACAAAACAATAACTTACAAATTAACAAAACCGTACATACCTAATATGGAAAAACTAAAGCTTTGGAAAAAAAATATAGCTTCCCACTGATTACAGTTATGGAAATATATGGTCGCTCGTTCAGCCATAAAAAGTTCAGAAAATGGCAAACAAACAAAAGAGCAAAAGGGGAGAATGTCAAAAGGGGGCAGTTTCGCCCCTTCTGCTTTGACATGTCGGATAAAATTGACATAAAGGTGACAGTGGTATGGGTAAAAGTGTTGAGTCAGATGGGGTGAATTTCGCCCCTTCTGCTCCACATAATTCGCCCCTTCTAAGGGGTGTCAATAGCTAAAAAAGGTGCCATTAGCATGCCCTTTTCCGGTTTCATTTATACATATATTCATATATCTTTAAATTCCTTCAATCTTAACAATTCTAATTTCTGGTTGCCATTTGACATCAGTCTCCCACCGTAGATGCTTTGTGGGCCACCACAAAGGCTTGGTGAGGCACTGAGGCTACTATGAAGGACTATGTAAAAAATGTCCATGGGATCCGAGGTCATTTCAAAGGGTGGTACCTAAAGACATTGGACATTATGTGGGCGACTAAGCTAATCCTTGTCCATATGGTGGCTACTAGCTCCATCAACAACCAAACCTTTTGTGGAAATCTAACCCTTTAAATATTTGGTTAAACCATTTGTTCTTGAAGTTAATCTGCTTACATCTGATCAATTTTAGTATATAATGTTTACTTATTGTTCAACATTCATATACACCAATTTATATCTATAGACAATCATACATAGAAGTATATTCAATCACATCCTGCATAAAGCAACCATATGCACCATGCAAGACATGTTCATAACCATACATGTTGGCAAAAATAATATAAAATTAAAAATGGCACTTACATAATGACAAACATATCCAATCATATATAGGCAAAATTTGGGTTGTTAGATCATTTTGTATAATAAAATGTTTTAAGTTATAAATTTGTAAGAGGGAATATTCGGGTTTTAGATTTAGGTCACACGGCGTCAATGTGGGTTAGACTATTTGGTATAGGCTTAAATCTTTTGGGGATTAAACCAAGATTCAAATTTTGACATAGTCATATTGGGGTAGTGGTCACAGGCAATTGTACAGATTCGCACAACAAGTATAGTACCAATAAGCTGTTTTGGACAAAAAGTAACTTAACCCGACTTGCCTCATACAAAAGTAACTTAACCCGATCGACTTGCCTCGCACAACATGATGTTGCTTGATGTCCGTTTGTCAACCTTTACTAAACAAATCTTACAAGGAGATAAATATAGTTCTTAGTCAAGTCATAAATATGTCACCTTTAAGAGCATAATCAAACGGCTATTTATCCGCAATGATATTTTTCATTACCCACATCATGTTGTTTCAATATGATGTTTTGAAAGAAAAAAAAAAGTGTCAACAAGCCAAAAATGAAAACTCAACTCATGAATCAAATTAAAAAGCTGTGTTTTTATTCCATCAAGGGGAACGTGATACAATAGTTTCAAAGCTGGAAGCTCATACATCATTTAAGAGCTTATGCCAAGCAAATGCGCAAAAGCGTACAATAAGGAAAGGATTTTCAAAGCATAATGATATGAAATGGCTAGTAGATTTCAGGATGAGCGACGGCATAAGCCTCCATTGCCTTGTAGGTCTTCTCATAAACTTCTTTCTCTTTTTTAAGAAAATCTTCGGATGGCTTCTCATCACCTTTGCAATGATAAGTAATAGTTTGCTTGTTCACACATCCTCCATCGGTGGCGGGTACAATCTTAACATGACTGGTGATGGAGTCTAATATGCCCATCAAGTTATCACCTTCGAAAAATGAGTAGCTATAGCTGTAGTTGCTTGCGTCGAGTGCATCTACTTTATACTTTGCGCTTGTGAATGGGACGCCTAATTAAAAATAATATAACAATTAATTAGAACTTACTGTCAACACAAATTTGTAACAATATGGAAAATGCTAAAATGAACAATTCATACCTTCACCAAATGTGAGGACCTTTATTGTTCCAACATCTCCATTTCCTTCAATTGTTTCAATGGACTTGAAAACTTGAGGGTTTACCTTAGGTGCAATACTATCGAACTGACTGAATACCTTGAAAACTTTGTCTGCGGGATATTGAGAAGCAACCTCAATATGGATAGCAATAGACGCCAAAAAAGTTTCAGGATGCGCAACGGCATAAGCCTCCATAGCCTTGTAGGTGTTCTCATAAACTTCTTTCTCTTTTTTAAGAAAATCTTCAGATGGCTTCTCATCACCTTTGCAATGATAAGTAATAGTTTGCTTGTTCACACATCCTCCATCGGTGGCGGGTACAATCTTAACATGACTGGTGATGGAGTCTAATATGCCCATCAAGTTGTCACCTTCGAAAAATGTGTAGCTATAGCTATAGTTGCTTGCATCGATAGCATCTACCTTGTACTTTGCGCTTGTGAATGGGACGCCTAATTAAAAATAATATAACAATTAATTAGAACTTACTGTCAACACAAATTTGTAACAATATGGAAAATGCTAAAATGAACAATTCATACCTTCACCAAATGTGAGGACCTTTACTGTTCCAACATCTCCATTTCCTTCAATCGTTTCAATGGACTTGAAAACTTGATCTGCGGGATATTGAGAAGCAACTTCAATCTCGATAGTAATGGGTGCCATATTTGATTAGTTAATTTCCAAAAAGATATATATATGTAAGAATGAAAGTTGCTTTTGTTGCAATGAAATGTACATAAACTTTGTGGTACTTATAGACCCGTAAGGTCAAGAAGAAAGCCCATGAATTTTGACCATTCGGACTTTTGCATAATTTCATCAATAATATCATCTACTCTTTTGGTTTCTCTGTCGACTCACATGAGAATTTTGGTGACCTTAACATGGATATTATTAATAATACAAATAATATTCTTCTTCTCATTATAATATATTTACCCGACATCACATGGGTAGGATAAATTGGGATTATTAACACAATGATTTCTTTTCGAAAAATACTTCTAGAAAGCCTCTATGGAAATTGAACCATAATAAGATTTTTATATTACTCGTAGATGTTAAGAAGATGACTAGCCAATTGGGTTTCATTCGTCTATGTGTTTCCAATCTGTGCTGATATCTATAGTTTTTGAAATATCAGTAAGTGGAGTAACATTTAGGAGGAAGCTAAATGAGCAAAATTACAATATGTGATGACCGCGCAGGATATAACGGGAGATTATCTGGTTAGTCCAAGCAGGGACCAGCTATACACACCGAGAGGGTGCAGTTGAATCCGTTGAACATATAATTTACTTCCATAATTCTAATGTATCTTAGTGTAAATTTCGGGCGTGGTAATCTACCACCTCGGTAGCCAAGGGCGGACCTAGAGTAGTCCAAGGCGGGTCCTAGGACCTACCTAAGTTTCGAAAATTTTTTAGAGACGATGTGATAATTTTTTTTAGGACCTACGTAAATATTTGGTCAGGACCTACCTTATACTTTTTGAACATAAAAATTTGATATGGACTTAAATTAAACCCATTAAGTATGTGGGATGACCTTTCAACCACTTAAATATTTAACCTTTATAAACCCAAGTAATAAAAAAATGAAAAGAAAGAAAGCCCACGTGATGATCTGATCGGTTACAGAACTAAACAAAACAACAAAAGAATAAAGTGATGTATCTTGTAAAGAACAAATGACATTAGTATTGCGGTTTGTGAATAATAAAGGTGTTGTTGTGGAAAGGTTTCTTAGCATAAAGAAAGTTAACGACACTTCAGCTTCATTATTAAAGAACACAATTTATGCCATGATGTCGGATATGAATCTCAGTCATACTAGGATTCGAGGACAAGGTTATGATGGAGCTAGTAACATGAGTGGTGCATTTAATGGTTTGAAAACCTTGATTATGAATGACACAAAATCCGCATACTTTGTTCATTGTTTTGCTCACCAACTCCAGTTGGCATTTAAAGAACACAATTTAGTGTTTGTTGCTAAGACTCACACCAAAGTTAATGATTTTTTTCTTGCGGTTTCAAATTTGTTAAACATCATCGGAGCTTCTTATAAGCGGCGAGACAAGTTGAGAGATAAGCAAGCAACAAAAGTTGTGGCATCATTGGCGGAAGATATGATATATTCCTATTTAGTTTGTATTTCTCTTTATATCTTTTAGGCTGATTAACTTTTTATGCTTAATTTAGGAGAACTAGAAAGCGGTAAAGGTCAGAATCAAGAAGTCGGTATCAAACGACCATGTGATACTCGATGGGGTTCCCATTATGCTACATTATTAAATATCAAGATCATATACTCTTCGATTTGTGAGGTGCTAGCAGACCTCAGGGTTGAAAATATTGATCAAGATCACAAGCAGCAAACCGCGTCCTTAGGTCACTTAAATCATTTGACTTTATCTTCTGTTTGCACTTGATGGTTGATATATTGGGGGTCACTGATCGTCTAAACAAATTGTTACAAAGGAAAGACCAAGATATTATAAATGCGATGAATCAAGTGAGACTATCAAAGGAAAAATTGCAAGAACTTAGGAATGAAGGGTGGGAACCCCTTTTTGACAAGGTTATCTCATTTTGTGACAAACATGATGCTGAGATTCGAGATATGAGCGACCAGTATTATGATGGAATTAGTCGACGTAGAGGTTCACATGTTAGTCATTTTTTTATTATTATTTCAAAGTTAATTTATTTAACCATTCAATCATAGAATAGAATTTGTATAAACCAACCACTAATAAGTTGATTTTTTTTCACAGGTTAGCAACTTGCACCATTATCAAATTGATGTCTTTTATGCAGTCATAGATATGCAACTACAAGAGCTAAATTATCGGTTTAATGAAGTGAATACAAGATTACTTCTTTCTATGGCTTGTTTATGCCCAAGTGAATCTTTTAAAGCATTTAATCTGGAGAAACTAATGGAAATGGCCACATTTTATCTGGAAGAGTACCCAACGGAAAATGATCTTCAACTGCTTGAACTGGAACTTCAAGATTACATCAAGGATGTACGTGGTGATGAAAATTTCAACCATTTGAAGAGTCTAGGAGATCTTTCCCGAGTGATGGTTGAAACAAAAAGGCATATAATATATCCAAAGATGTATCTTCTTTTGAAATTGGCATTGGTTTTGCCGGTTGCTACATCTACCGTGGAACGTGCATTTTAGCAATGAAGTTAATAAAGTCGGATTTGCGCAACAAAATGAGTGATGACTTTATGAATGATTGTTTAGTATCATATATCGAAAAAGATGTGTTAGATGGTATTAGTAATGAGGACCTTATGCAGCAATTTCAAAGTCAAAAGCCTCGTCGAGTAGTGGTGTAAGAACTTTTTTAATATGCTAGTATCATTTTGTAGCTCTATTTTTATAGTAGTATAGGTAAGGTATGCAATAGTATAACCGCCCCTTTGCATTTGTAACATGGTATGGTGATCCGACCCATTTGATTTTTTTCTCTCCCGCAAATAAGTCGTCAAGTCAAAGTCAAGGACCTACCTAAGCTGAAATCCTGGATCCGCCACTGTCGGTAGCTAAGAGTAATACTAATAAATTGGTATTTGATAAATTGCCAATAGGGTTGGTGGCTTATTGGTAAAATTTTTGATCTTGGGAATATTTATCTGGGTTCGATTTCCACTTCCACTTTTGTGGGGGTGAACTAATATGGGTTTTTCGAGAGTTCAAAATTTCATCCCAAATATACGTGTAATTTAGGAGTCGGAGTATGATAGAATGTTGTCGGAAAAAAATAATTTTTAGAATTAATTCTATTCTAAGTTATATTTGAACCCCTGATTTAATTCACAAGCCTTGATTATTTTTATTATAAACCCACTCACAAAACTTCTCCTGGCTTCGCCCCTAAGTCCAAGTGAAGTTACAATGATTGGTATGGATCGTGATCCAATTAATCTTCAAGCTTCATATCAGTATTTAATTTCTTCTAAGTAAACTTGTTCCTATTGTTCCACAAAATGGAAATCCAAATCAGAATGGTAGCATCAAATAGCAGAGTAGTGTGACAGCAATAAGAACTCGCAGCCCAATTAATTAGACCATTAGTTGACCCATTGGTGTATTCCTACACATCCCACCATCGAGACAACTCATGCAAAAGAGTATTAGTAGGAGTACAATCTATGAAAAGCGATGAGCAACCCAATAAGGTGTCCCGACATCAATTTTGTTTATAGTTTTAACTTCTCTCTTAGAAGTCAACAAACAGGTGAACACACCGAGCCAATTGAAACGCTGGTTGAAAATCTCAACCTTGAAGCAGCCTCATCTGCAACTGGTATTCCTCCCCGTTCCGGCGGGTCGGCTGCCTTGTAAAGCTTTCAGCTTTAATGTGTTCTTTTAGATTCTCGTTACATTCACTTTGCCTAAGTAACTAGTGCTGTCCCTAGACTCACACTATTCTTTAAACAAATTCTCGTTAGATTCATTGTTTAAGCATTAATGACCTAAAGTTTGTGTTACTAATTTATCTTTAAGTTACCCGACTCTTAAGCCATGACCGGATAATAATTATCTCCGGTGACCACAGTGCACGTTTCCATGTCACTGGATCGCGTCTGGCATTGTTAAGCATCATGTTCTATTCATCTAATTACTATGGTTCTGGATCCCTCAGTTATAAGTGAATCACCTTTTACATCTAGTTAAAGACCGACTAGTGTTTTCCATCCTTATGTATTAATCCTAGTGTATGATTATATACCGATCATCAGAATTAAACTAATACACTCAGATATAGAACCAATATTAATATGAAGAACTAGTAAAACATGGATCTACGATAAACAGTAAAACACACTCCAACAGATCTAACAAATGAAGTAAAATAAATAAACGTCTACATGATCACATCGATCCAAACAAGTATTCAGCCTACTAGCCTACCATTATTAAAGGAATAACAAAGTCTGAAAAGATGAAAGACATTGTTTACCAACTGAAAGTAAAATAAAAGAGTAGATCTAGGTTGAGAATGAAGATCGGAAGGTGTTAGAAGCTCCAAAATCTCCTTGGAATCTGCAAAGTCGACCTAGGGTTTGATGTGGGCGGCTAGGGCTGCTGAATCGGCTCTCCCTTAGGGTTTTGAGGGCTGCTTCGGCTTAAATAGTGATTTAGTCGGTTGCTGAACTGGGCTGCCCAGCGACGCTGGGATGGGCTCCAGCGGCGCTGGGACTGGGCCAGCGGCGCTGGGAGCTCCTGCTGCTTCTCGTTTGCTTCGTTCGACTCCCGAATCACCTCCTTGTGTCTTGTAACTTCATAGGCCTTCATCTTGAGTTACTTGATGCCATTTACCCTCACTCGCATCTTTCGTGAACCTGCATAAACATAGAATCCATTAAGTACCGATAGTTCCGGAATATTAACTCATTTAAGACATTGAAATGAGGCCTTTCGATAAGGGTTTTTATCACAAAAATGAACGCTCGTCAAGCTACTTGTCAAGGTGTGTCTAATAATAGTATCTTTACTTGTTATGTTTATCAATTTCTTTGGCATAGTAGGCTGGGACATCCAGCTGATCAAGTTTTAACTGTTCTTAAAGATAGAATTAAGATTGATATCAACCCTGAAACTGTACCATGTGACATTTGCCATAAAGCTAAACAGACCACGGAACCTTTCCCGTTAAGTGATCATAAGACAAATAATTTGGGTGACTTAATTCATATGGACTTGTGGGGTGCATATAGAATAAAAAGTAGGGAAGGGTATAAATTTTTTTTACCATTGTAGATGATTATTTTAGAGCAGTTTGGACTTATCTTATTAAATCCAAAGATGAAGTTTTTTATAACATAAATGAGTATACTTTACTCTTGGAAAATCAGTTTGATAAAAAGATTAAAGTTATAAGAACTGATAATGGTACTGAGTTTAAAAAGGCAAATATGAAACAGTTTAGTATTGATAAAGGAATTTTTCATCAAACCACCATTGCTTACACTCCACAACAAAATGGAGTGGTTGAAAGGAAACATAGGCACCTACTTAATGTTGCAAGGTCCCTTATGTTTCAGGGGGGATTACCTCTTAATATGTGGACTGATTGTATTTGTGACAACCGTCAAATTTTGATTTTCTAAACTTAGAAAGTTTACTATTCGTGTGCTATTTGTAGAAAGATAAATTTAAATATATAATATTTAAATCCTTATGTGTCATTATAATCAAACGTCGTTAATAAAATAACGATGCTGACACACCGGTCAAGGAGGACCTTCAGGTCATACATTTTTTTTTGTGATGTATAATTTTATGTGATAATTATATCTTGTTAGAAATAGCCATACGTTAGAAAGCTTTTATATGAAATATCTGTTGATAGATATTCGCTAAATGATTAAAGAACGCACTTATACAATTATAATAATTGACCCAATTTATAAAAACATGAATTATAAAAACATGACATATTATTTTTAGTTTCCTAATTAAAAATTTATACAAAATAATATTTATGTTATTTATAAAAACTCATGGACCAACTAACTAACACTATTAGTAGGCTAATGCATTTGTTAGACCAAAAATAAGCCCATAAACCTTCAACCCATGTAATTTTCGAAATTGTAAGCCTAGCCCACAAGTCAAGACCTAAGCCCATCCCCCTTAGCCCTATAAAAATCTAGTAATGTGCTGCCCTTTTTTTGCCTGCACGTTCACAACACACACAAACACTAAAAAGATTTAAACATCCATCTTCTCCCTCCCTCTCACTCCACCGCCGCGCCACCACCTCTGCTCGCCGGAAAAACGGCCGGCCACCACCCAATACATCATCATCACTCACATCTTCAACCCTAAAACACTCCCACCATCTCTCTCTCTCTCTAGAAACGCAAAACATCACACCACCACCAGTGGGCCGCCGCTGCTGCAGCTGTGCCGCCGTCTGCCACCGCTGCTGCTGCTGCCACGACGCCCAACCACCACCACTCGACTCCCCAGGGTACAAGAAAGGTAGGAGAACGTTGGTAATGATTCTCTAAACAAACCCATTCGGTTTCCCTTACTAAAACTCTAATTAACTTCTTTCTCCCTCTCCTCCTTTCTTCTTGTCAGCCGCGCACCACCACTCCCCCACCACCTCACGAAGATCAGACCTGAAAGAAGGACATTCAAGCTTCTAAACAGGTCGCTACAGACCTGTCCATGCTGGGTATATTGTATCCAAACCTTTAAAAACGTTTTCTTACTTGTTTCCTTTCTCGCAGCCAAGAACCACCGTGAACAGCCACCACTAGCCACCATATTCAGATCTGAAAAACCTTGAAAACAGGTTGTTTAACTTACCTCAAAACTTCCATAGTAATAATACACGGTTATGCAAAGCTTAGTTGTTTTTCTTTTTTTTTTTTTTTTTTTTTTTTTTTTTTTTTTTTTTTTTTTTTTTTTTTTTTTTTTTTTTTTTTTTTTTTTTTTTTTTTTTTTTTTTTTTTTTTTTTTTTTTTTTTTT
>CM067167.1:240000245-240029939 GCA_034093135.1 Erigeron breviscapus | reverse complement strand
TCAAGCCGTTTTGCAAGTTGTGAGAAGACTTTGTATTTATAGACCAAGTCCATGATGATGTGGACAAGATCGTACAAATGTGGTTGTGAGCATTTAAGGAATTAAACCATAATTCCTTACATGCTGCACTTGGAAGAGTATATAAGTCACTTGATGTGACTTATAGTACTAGGTTCCAAGCCTATACTTTGTACCTTTTGTTAATAGATAAATCTATTAACCGGATAAAGGTGTAAAGTAAAAGTCTTCCTCGTAATCAGTGTAAAGTGTTGTAAATACTTTACACTGAGATGCTTCAGTCTTGATCTGGTAGAATCACTCTTTGCTCGCTTCTGAGATGATTCTCTTCTTCATACTTCAGTCTTTGACTTCAGAATGAATGCTTCAGATTTATCTCGATTTGAACTGAAGTGAAGCTTCAGTGAAGGAATTCTGAGACATCTCAGAATTCTGTACGGACGTCTTCACTAAACTTCAAGCTATTTCTGAACAAATTATACTTGGTCGATTTTCGACCTAACAGTTCACATCCTCGGGGCTCTTATTAGGATACTCATCAGAATAGCGCAAATCTCCGCAAAAATCACACCCGTCAGCTAAAACCTTAACATCCTTCTCAAGTGCACTAAACCTAGTCTCTTGAGCAGTAAAGCTCCTATCCATGCGCTCAGATAGCGCCTAATCTCTCCAATAACCGCCGAATCGTTACTAGATTCAGCCTTAGCAACTCTCCCTTCCTTAGTGCCCTTTTTCATCTTCCTTTCATTCCTCAAAAATCGTTCATCATCCACCGTGGAATTATCCTTTGCCATGTCTTCCAAAATATGATATCCTTCGTTGGGTGTGATATTATTGAAACTACCCCCGAAGGCATATCCCAATTCTCGCTTAGACTTCTTATCTAACCCTTCAAAGAAAATCTCAACATACTGTTCCTTAGTCAAATTGTGTCCTGGACAGTTTCTCAACATCTCCTTGAATCGAACCCAAGCATCCACAACATCTTCCTCTGCATTTTGTTCGAAAGTGTGAGTCCCAAACTCTCTAGATGGTTAACCCAGAATGTAAAATACAACAAGTCTAATAATCACTAGAATGGACTAGTATTACTTGAATATAAATGCAAGTATATAAACAAAGTAATACAAGACTAAAAGCAATAAAATAAAGGTGGAACACAATGTAATTTTTCAAGTGTATTTTATTTATGATGTTAAATAAATACAAGGTTGTGCGGAATCAAGATAATACAAATATGTAAGTATCCTAACAACCTATGAATTACAAATGATCTATATTTGCCAAATAAACTCTTTGGATCGAGATACTTAAAGTTGTGAAGTATCCCTGTTTAAGATCGAGAGTATTTAGACAAATTGACCTTTAATGCTAAAAGTAATTTTAACGAAGAATATGACTTTGTATTTATAGGCAAACAAATTTACCAGTGAATTTGTGCCGTACAAATATGGTTGCATGCATTTAATGAACTGACAAGGTCATTAAATGCATTGGTTAAGGTACAAGGATAAAGTCACATCAATATGACAATAATCCTTTTAACCAACCACCTTTACACACGTAAGCACTTTGGTAAAGAACAAGTGGAATGTTCTTTGGAAAGTGTGTAAAGGCAAAAAGTCAATTCCTCTATATCAGTTGTTAGGACCAGTTCACCTGGTAAACTGGCCAGTCTCCAGTTGCATCTGGAGACCCAGTGAAACTGTCCAGTGAAACTGGAGACCTAGATGATTTGTCGAGAAATATATTGAAGTCTAGTTGCACCGTACAGTCAACGCAACTGAAGACTTCCTCCAGTTGAGAACTGACCAAGTTGAAGAATCATTCCAGTTGAAGTCGAAGACAACAAATGAAAGATAGAGAATGACAATGGCAGCGAAGCCCAGTTGACATTCTAGTCAATTACAAACTGGAGACCATCAGTGGAAAGCTCTTACAAAGCTTTACACTGATTACGAGGAATTGACTTTTATGCTTTATGTGCTATTACACGGATAAAAGGATTTATCTTGTGCAATATTCTCTCAATCGCTAAAAGGAACATTTCACAACTTTAAGTGTTTCGATTGTTTAGAGAAATTCCGAGTGTAGATCAATTGTATTTCATAGGTTGTTAGGATATTTACATTCTTGTATTATCTTGGTTCCGCAACAACCTTGTAATTTATTTAACATCAATAAATAAATTACACATTAAAAATTACATATTGTCTCATCAATTTATCTTACAAATATTTTGTATTATTGCATTGTTCTTTACTTATTGTCATTTAAATAAGTAATCTATCTAGAACTTGGTATATACACACTGCAACTGGTCGTCTCCAGTTCAGTGCATATATTGCAAAGTAACTCCACCATCGACATAGAGGTGTCTTCAGTAGTACCATCTATTGAGTTGGGACTTACAAGTGGTATCAGAGCAGAAGGCTAATAAACTTGCCTAGATCTGCTAAGATGAACACTACTGAAGGTGGAGATGGTTCTGGTTCAGGTGAAACCCCCTTGAATACTAATGCACAACCTTTTCAAAATGTTAATACAAACCCTCCTCCTCCTACTGCCCTAAATCACGTCCATGTACATTATTCTAACACTCCTGTTCCCAAATTCGATGGAAACAATGAGACTTTTGGTACATGGAAGGCTAGAATGCTTTTGCATTTTGGTGGGATTGAAAGGTATATGTTGAAAATCCTTAAGGATGGACCATATATACCCATGTCTCTTGGGGTCAGTCCTCTTCTTGATCCAACTGGAAGAAGAGGTTCTAGAGAAAAGCTCGAAGACCATTGGTCTGATGAGGATCGTAGACTTATTGATCTGGACACCAGACTCAAGAACATGATCCTTGGAGCTGTCCCTGAAGATCTAATTCCAACACTTGTGTTGTTCCCAGTGCAAAGTCAATGTGGGATGAATTAGTTATTCAGTTTGAAGGAGGTGATGACACTATTGTCACCAGGAAAGTTGCCTTGAACAAGAAGTATGAATCCTTCTTTGCCTTGCCCAATGAAAGTCTAACTGGTACATACACCAGATTTTCTAGCCTCATTAATCAGCTGAGAGGCTTGGGTGTAGAGAAGGATAAGGATATTCTTCTTGAGAAGTTTTGTGATATTCTTCCTTCCAAATGGGAAAACATGGTTCTTGTCTTTAGACAAGGTAAAACCTTGCACAGTCATACTCTTGCATCGCTCTATGGAGCCTTCAAATTCACTGAAGATAACAATGCTGCAAGACTGGTGGCTGAGCAAGATTCCATGAACCATGCCCAGAGTTCCAAGGTTGCTAGTGTACCTGAGCGACCTTGTGCTGCCTTAATGTCTGCAGAGAGTATCCAGGCACACTCAATGAAGGAGATGTTAAACAGTTTCTTAAACTCTGGTCTGACCACTGAAAACGGTGATGGTTGTAATGAAACTGACGATGATGATCTGGTAGCCATGATTGCTAAAACCTTTAACAGGTTTAAGCATAAATCTAAAAGATTTAATGGCCCAAACAATGCTTCCAGCTCCAGTTCTCTGGATAAAACCAATCTTACCTGCTATATGTGTGGTAAGAAAGGTCACTTTATGAAGGAATGCAGATCTAGTCAGTTGAACAACCAAACTGGCCCCCCTGTCCCTAATTTCAATCAGCCTGATGATAGCTACAAAGCTAAATACAAGAAGCTTAAGGCCCAGATTGCCCTCCTGTCCATGGAAAAGGAAAAGGATCAGTGCTTAATGGCACAAACTGAGGGAAAATGGGAGTACTCTGATGACTCATCAGTTGATGAAGAAGAGGAAAGGGACATGTGTTTCATGGCCTTGGAAGATCAACAGCAGCAGCACGTGGCAAAGAAGATGTCATCACTGGAAGATGGGTGGACATCATCTTGAAAAAGGTATGTGACTATGATAATCAGGTTGACCCTGAACTGAAACTGGACCTAGCTGAATCATTAAGTGGTGATTTAGCTTTTGTGGAAACTGTTAGAGCTGATAGTGAAAGATATCTTGACACTATCTTAATTGAACTGAACAATGTTAAACCACAACTGAATGATTTACAAAGTGTCCAGTTGGCTCTCAAGGAGTCAGTTTTAAAGATTGAGGCTTTGGAACTTGATAATCAAAAACTATTTTCTGATCTTGAAAAAGAATAAAAGATTATCAAGTCATGGGTAAAAGCATCTGGTAAAAACTATGATGCATTTTCAAGAACTATCGATGCCCAGAAGAATGCATGGAAATCTGGAGATCTGGAGATGGCAGCTCTCATACCAGACCTTCATGCATTGCCTCCAGCTCTCAAGGTTGAAACACATTATGATCAACCTGAAGCTGTTGAAACTGAACCCATTGAGACCACCCCCATTGAGGTTAAACCTGGAGCCAAACAGGCTAAAGCTCCAGTCAAAAAGGCCACTGGTAACAAGCCTTTACCTCAAAAGTCTAAGGTGCCCAAGACCCGACAGACTAAAACTCCAACTGAACCAAGGTCCAAGGTTCAGTTGCCTGATGAAAATAATATTTTGATTAATCTGGAAAGTCAACTCCAACTTTTGTCTCGACAGGTTCAGAGTTGTACTGCCCGGATTAAAAATCTGGAAGGAGGTTCATTACCTCCAGTTTTCAAACAAAATATTAAACCACTCCCTTCAAAACCTAATCAAAAGAATGTTCCATCTGGAACTAAATCTGGTAAAAATAAAGGGAGTAAGTATCAAGTACCAATCGTTTTTACTCCTGCACCTGGAGCTAGTGAAAAAGCTCCAGATGCAGCCTCCGGTTCAACACCACAACAATCTACTGTAACTTCTGTAGAGAAGTCCAGTGAACCCATCAAGAAAAGATGGGTTCACAAAAATAACTAATGATTTTTGTGGTTGTGCAGGGCGATCGAAAGAAGAATATCTGGTATCTGGACAGCGCTGCTGGCCGGACTATGACCGGATGTAAGCCCCTGCTTGAAGAGTTCCCTGTCCAAGATGGACCGACAGTGACGTTTGGTAATGATCAATCTGGAAAGACTGAAGGATATGGTGTGCTCAATAATGACAAGTCGAATTCAAAAGAGTTGCATTTGTGAATGGTTTGAAATACAACCTGATCAGTGTCAGCCAACTTTGTGATGATGGCTTCAGAGTTTTGTTCGATATTGCACAAGGCACCATATTTAACAAGGATTGGAAAGTGGTGATGGTTGCACCAAGAAAAGAAAATGTGTACATCATGGATATGGAACTAGCTCCAAAAGAGCAATGTTTCTATACCAAGGCTGATGAGGACACCAACTGGCTATGGCATAAAAGATTATCCCATCTTAATTTTAAAAATATTAACAAGTTGTCTCGCAAACAACTGGTTGATGGGATACCTCAGATTTCTTTTAATAAAGAAAAGCCATGTCCAGGGTGTGAGATGGGCAAGCAGAAAAGGGCCAGTTTCAAAACTAGGCAAAATTTTAGCATCACTGAACCTCTTCACATGCTACATATGGATCTCTTTGGTCCAGTGAATGTTCAAACTAGAGCTGGAAAGAAGTACACTCTAGTTGTGGTTGATGAATTCACCAGATACTGCTGGGTGGTATTCCTCAGATCTAAAAGTGATGCACCTGCTGAAATCATATCTCTCATCAAAAGAATTGAGCTCAAGTATACTCGAAAAGTTTGTCAGTTGCGAAGTGATAATGGTACTGAATTTCAAAATAAGGTACTTGAAACATTTTGCAATGGCACTGGCATCTCTCAAAACTTCTCATTAGTTCACTCTCCAGAGCAAAATGGAGTTGTGGAAAGAAAGAATCGCACACTGATAGAAGCGGCCAGAAGTATGCTATCTGAATCAGGTCTTCCCACCAGTTTTTGGGCTGAAGCAGTTGCAACTGCTTGTCACACCCAAAACCGGTCAGTCTACATCAAGAGACATAAGAAGATTTCCTATGAAGTACTCAGGAATCGTAAACCAAATATTGGATACTTTCATGTATTTGGTTGTCCAGTTTATATCTTAAACGATTCCAGTCAGCTTGGAAAGTTTGATGCAAAAGCTGATGAAGGGGTATTTTTAGGTTATTCAGATATTCGAAAGGCCTTTAGAGTTTATAATTATAGAATCCAAAAGGTTCATGAGACAATTCATGTCACATTTGATGAATCAACTGAAGCAATCAACAAGAGACCAAGCCTTGATATTACTCCAGTCGTTCCAATCAATTTTGGTGAAACTGACCAAGTTCATCAGTCAGTTGTTTCACCAAAAGTTGTTTCCAGTTACAACAAATTGGAACCAGTTAAGAAGAAGAAAAGCACCAGTGACACATCATTTTATCCCTCCATCAATTTCAACTTACCACAAGAATTGGTGATTGGATCTGATATACGTGCCACTCCAATATCAGCACCAGTTCAAACTCCAACTTCTCCAGTTCTTCAAGAAATACCTTTGAATGAAGAATTTCATGATGCAAATCGTGACCTCATTGACTCTGATGAGGATGTAGAAGTAGTTTGGACTGATCTCCTCTAGAAGCTACTGCAACTGAAGAAGATTGCCAGGTGACTTGCACTGATATTGTTGTGCACCAGCCTAGTCATTACACTAGATGGACTCGAGCACATCCAATTGAAAAGATTGTGGGAGATCCAAATAGTGGGGTTCAGACTAGAAGAGCCACCAGTGAGCAATGCTTAAACGTCACCTTCTTATCTTTAATTGAACCAAAGAAGATTGACGAGGCTATGGCAGACCCAAGCTGGGTGGAAGCTGTGCAAGAAGAGCTCGTCCAGTTTGAAAGGAACAATGTTTGGGAGCTTGTTCCTTGTCCACCAGGGTTAAAAAAAGAACCCATTGGTACCAGATGGGTCTACCGAAACAAGATGGATGAAGATGGCCATGTTGTAAGAAACAAGGCTAGATTAGTTGCCCAGGGTTATTGTCAAGCAGAAGGCGTTGACTTTGAATTAAACTTTTGCTCCAGTTGCAAGACTTGAAGCCATCAGAATATTTCTGGCTTATGCAGCCCATCTGCAGTTCAAGGTCTTCCAGATGGATTTCAAAAGTGCGTTCCTTAATGGAACATTGGAAGAAGAAGTTTATGTTAAGCAGACTCCAGGTTTCATCGATGAGAAGCAACCTCATTGGGTTTATAGACTGAACAAAGCTTTGTATGGTCTAAGACAAGCCCCAAGAGCCTGGTATGATACTCTAACTAAACATCTTCTTAAAAATGGCTTTCAAAGAGGAGCAATAGATAATACCTTATTCATCTTGAAAGAAAGAGGTAATATCTTATTGGTACAAATTTATGTTGATGACATTATTTTTGGTTCAACTGATGATGCAATGTGTAAAAAGTTTTCTAAAATCATGTCATCTGAGTATGAGATGAGTTTAATGGGTGAATTAACATTTTTCTTAGGTCTTCAGATTAAGCAAACTGAAAATGGAATTTTCATAAACCAAGGAAAATATGTCAGAGATTTGTTAAGAAAATACAAATATGATTCAATCCCATCGAAAAACACACCTATTGCAGCACCATTAAATTTGGACTCTGACCCAACTGGCAAACCAGTTAACATTACTGACTATCGTGGTATGGTTGGTTCACTGATGTACTTAACTGCCAGTCGACCAGATATAATGTTTGCAACATGTCTATGTGCCAGGTTTCAGGCTAACCCTAAAGAATCACATTTGCACGCTGTAAAGCGTATCTTTAGATACCTGAAAGGGTGTCCTAATCTTGGTCTTTGGTACCCCAAAGGCTCAGGATTAGATCTAATGGGTTATTCAGATTCAGATCATGCAGGTTGTAAGATAGATAGAAAATCAACAACTGGTGGTTGTCATTTCCTTGGAGGAAAACTGGTAAGTTGGACCAGCAAGAAGCAGACTTCAGTCTCTATGTCCACTGCCGAGGCAGAGTACATTTCTGCGGCCAGTTGCTGTGCCCAGATTCTCTGGATCAAGAACCAGTTACTAGATTATGGTCAAAAGTATACAAGGCCCCAATCTTTTGTGACAACACCAGTGCAATTGCTATATCTCACAACCCAGTGATGCACTCCAAGACAAAGCATATTGACATCAGGTATCATTTCATTCGTGATCATGTTATGAAAGAGACATTGAAATTCATTTCATCCCCACTGACAAATAGTTAGCTGATGTTTTTATAAAACCTCTCGATGAGAAAACCTTTAAACATCTCATCAGCGAACTGGGAATATTAAATCCTTAAAACTGGAGCTTTCTTTGTTATTGAACGCGTCAGTGACACTGATGAAGTTCTCCAGTTGAGGAGGTTCAGATAATCTTTGCTCGCCAGGCTATCGAACGCCTTTGTGATACTATCTTGGCACTAATCGATTTCTGGATCATCATTTTAGGGGGAAAGACTCAAAATAATTTTCTGACTAAAATTCATTTTTGTTTGAAAATGGCAACTGGAGAACTCTTCAGTTGGAAACTGGCACTGGACTGATCCTCCAGTGACTAGATTCAGTCTTGTCTTATTTTTTTTATAACGTTAGAAATACTTGGTCAATATTTGTGACACGTGATGGTACTCGAGTGTTTTAAACCACTTGGTATCGTGATCTGACGTGTTTAAAGCTATTTTAGTACTTGACAACTGTTTGTATTGGGAAAATAAAAAGTGAGTGGGCTCGTGGGTAAGATAAGCCGTCGTAGCATTTAATGCTGACATGGTAGCATTTAATGTTGACATGGCAAATTATGATTTTATTTCAAAATTCAAACTTCTTTTGTTAAAATATCTACAAAGTTGTTTTTGGTTAAATAAAATATAATTTTTGTATTTCATTGGGATCATGAATCCCTTATAAATACCCTTATTTACTCCGAACTCATTTACTTCTCTTCTACATTCTTTCATTTACTTCCCAATCATCAAAATTGCTTCATTTCTCTCTCTGCTTCACAAATCAAGAACCCTAATTCCCAAATTTCAATTTCATTTTCCAATGGCACCTAGATCATCCCGTTCAAGAGATGTAAATCTCTTGACTGTTCCATATGCTCCCTCACCAGATGTCAAACTGGCACCTGGTGCTCCTAGTAATGCTTCGGTCATCAAACTCAATCCCAATAATCCGATGGCAAGCTTACAAGGATCTCAAGGGTCCAATACCCTTATTGGTATAATCCAAAAAATTTTGAAGGATTCTCCAATAGGACCCTCATTCTCTCTAAACCCACGCAAGTTATTTCACAACTACTTGTGTGAGTTTTGGTACACTGCCACTCTTTCTTCCGATTGTTCCTCCATCAGTTTCACATTAAAGGATGGAACAATCCAGTGTACCTTGTCCGCTGACGTATTGAGGGATGCCTTACGCCTCAATTACTGGAGAGAGGGTGAATCTCCAGTCGTCTTACCCTCTAATGTTAATTTTCGCCAAGTCCTTCTTGAAATGGGACACAAGGAGTGCTTGGAGAATGGAGTGTTGAAGACGAAGGGTGCGATGACCATGAAGGGTCTTACACCTTCATGGAGGTATTTTTTCATCCACCTGGTGGAGAGTATGGGTGGGAGTTCTGGTGGTCTTGACCAGATCAACTCCTCACAAGCAGAAATGGCTTACTGCTTGTGGAATGGATTGAGAGTAGACTTTGCAGATATCTTGTTTAGAAGCCTAGTTCAAAAGCTGAAGGGCACAAGGGGTGTTTGTATCCCCTTCTCAAGGTTTCTCTCTCTCTGTTTTAAACATATTCTGGGCAGAGAAGCATACTTAAGTACAGATTCACCGTACACTACTCCAGATATGTTGAGGAATTTAGACTCTCTGGTATCTGAAGCTGGAGAGGTCGAGATTCCAGAACGAATGCAACTGGCATTCGCTTCAACTGATGCACCAATTGAAGGTGAGTCAGAAAGACAACTGGGCGGGCCTCAAAATAATGAGGGACCCTCCAGTTCGTCTAATGTTGTGGTTGAGGATAGAGCAACCATAACTGAAGCAACTCCAATCACATCTATCCCTGGTGAAGATACTTCGGTATCTGATCCTCCAACAGATGCACCCATCCAGGAAACTGGGGAAGGTCATCTGGAGACTGACCCTTCTGGTCAGCCCTCAGTTACATTCATGGATCTGGACATAAATGTTAATGACGAGGAAATCCTGATAGAGTCTTCGGATTCTGAAGGAACTGAAACAGACTTGGAGATTTTTGAGGCTTCTGTACAAGCTCAAAACCCTTCATCTCCAGTCTCGCTTCCAGATGCATCAATTTCACTTTCACCATCCCAACAAAATGTGCCTACTAATATACCATTCCCAACTTATAACGATTCACAAACTGGGCAATTCTCACTTGCTCGAGAAATGCCACCCCCACCGCCGCCGTTGTTCACACCTGAGCATTCTCAGCATGAACAACACTTTGTTTTTCCAGTCCTTTCTTCTACCACCACTCCTATAATTTCTTCAACTGCTGGTATGACAACTGGGGAGACTTCTTTAAGTTTGCCTCCTCCAGTTGCTCCAGTAGTAACTGTTGCTGGTCCAGTGACACCTTCTCCTTCGTCACTGGACAGTCAAGTTATCTCTTTACAAGCCGATCTCCAAAACCTTCTTACCAGGGTGGAGGAGATTCAAAAGACACTTGACAAAAACACCAAGTCTTTCTCCAGATACCACAAGGATCACTTGACAAACATTAAAGTGGTTGATCTGGGGATAAACAAGTTTTCATCAAATGAAGACTTGGTGTTCAATAAGCTAAATAAGTTGGTCACTGGCTGTAACACTCTAGCAACATCTTTGAAGTAAGCCTTTGGTCTTACTCAGTCCAAGGTCACAACGTCAATCTCCAATCTGCTTGGCAACACTGTAAGAACATCTGAAGTAGATTTGAGGGAGATTGAAAGGCAGGTAAAGGAATTGATTGAAAAACCTAGCCTAAATGTGACTGAACTTGGAGAGCAGTTGATGACTTCAGTTGGTCAGAAGATAGAGGATACGCTGGGTGCAAGAGAACAACAACTGATTGAAAGGGTGATGTCTGAGATCACCAAGCTGGCCACTTCTCAGGTTGATCTGGCCCTACTCACCAGTGAGATCAACCAGTTGAGAGGCAACATTGAAAATTTGAACACCCAGGTATCCCTTCATGCTCAGTCTTTGGATAAACTGACAACTGAAGTGGAAAGTTTGAAGAAGAAGGATGAGGAAGTGAAGGAAAAGGTTGTCTCTAGTTTGGATGAAGACTCCAAGATCTTAAATGAATTAAAAACTGGTCAAGAACAGGTTACTGCAAATGTTTTGACCCAGTCAAAGGAGACCAACCATTTGTAGAGGTCTTTCAGGATGATGTGTGGGATTTTCAAGGAGTGCAAGGACATGCAAACATGGCAGCCTCTTGACCGGTTGCCATCTCACCCTTCTGAATGGGAAGGTATTAGGGCAGGTCTAGATGCTGCCAAGGGGGAAAGAAGTGCAGTCCTTCCACCAGTTGCACCTGGAAGAACTTCATCTGGAAGACAAGCTGGTATGGAAATGGTTGTAGCTACCAGTACTGAAGCTGGTGAGCAAACTGGTGATATGGGTGATAGGGGGAATGTGTTGGATAAGGGAAAAGGTTTAGCTGTTGATGCATCTGCCCAGCTGGCCACTGATGTAATGTTAGAAACTGGCAATGCTGATATACTTCCTCCAGTTTCAGATAGTGATAGTAGAAGACTGGCTAGACTTGGCAATGATATTAAAAAAAGAAAGAAGATGAAACAAAGAAACCAAGTTGAAGCCAGGGCACATCTTGCACAGATCAAGTTGCTTGATATGAGTGATGCCAATCTTTTGGGTATCACTAAGGAGGAGTATGCCAGAATTAAAAATGATCCCAGGATAGTTGACCAGTTGAAAGAAATGCTGGATGTTGAACTGGACAGACACTATCCTGAGGATGAAGCTGAATTTGATGCCAGAAGTTTGAACATATCAGTGGAGAAGGCTAAGGAGAATAGGGCCAGTGGGATTCTAAAACGAATTGCAAATGTTAAGAAGGTTGTGAAGAAGGTATTGAATCCACCAAGAAGGATTCCTCAACCAAGAAGACCACTGACAAGAGATGCTGACCTTAGCACATTTGTTGAACCAACTGGCGAGGTATCTAATGAAGACATCAAGTCCGCTGTACTGGCTGCTGGTGCTGGGAGTATAAAAATAACAAATGAATCTGAAGCAAGAAGCTATTACTCCCAGGTCATGTCAACCAGAAGACATAGTGGTACTATCAATGGTGTCAATGTAACAATCAAGCCAGGCACCAAAGTCTTTCAAGTTGAAGTTAGTTATACCAGAGGGCCACTGGTTAAAACTGACAATCCTGGTGCTATGCAGTATGGGTTCAGTGAATGGGTGGAAATGGTGAATGTGTTGGATGCGAAGGCACAAAAGAATAGGTTTGAGAAAGCATGGGTGAACTTCTTAAGGGGCAAGATTCAACACAAAGAAAATCTGGAGCTAAAGTTGAATATTGACCCTGAAGACTCACAACCTATTTCTTCAGTGACCAAGAGAGAAGAACTGGCGAAGGGCCATCTCATTAAGTTCTTTCTTTTCAGTTATCTACTTGTATTTTGTTTTACATTCTGTAACTTGTATAAATTTCATTTCCTTGTATAAATGAAGTTACTAGTTTGTAACCACAAGGTAGATAATAGATTAAAATCTAACAAACCTAAAAGAAAAACCTAAGGCATTTACTGATCTATAAAAATGCCTTAGAAAACTTAGATAGATTTAAATCGAACAAGTCTCTTCAGTTCACACTTGTATAGATACAAGAACTAGAAAAAGACTTGGCAATATTTCTAGACAAATAGGGGGAATTTGTTAGGACCAGTTCACCTGGTAAACTGGCCAGTCTCCAGTTGCATCTGGAGATCCAGTGAAACTGTCCAGTGAAACTGGAGACCTAGATGATTTGTCGAGAAATATATTGAAGTCCAGTTGCACCGTACAGTCAACGCAACTGAAGACTTCCTCCAGTTGAGAATTGACCAAGTTGAAGAATCATTCCAGTTGAAGTCGAAGACAACAAATGGAAGATACAGAATGGCAATGGCAGCGAAGCCCAGTTGACATTCTAGTCAGTTACAAACTGGAGACCATCAGTGGAAAGCTCTTACAAAGCTTTACACTAATTACGAGGAATTGACTTTTATGCTTTATGTACCTTTACCCGGATAATAAGATTTATCTTATTATTTAATTACAAAAAGGTACATAAAGGTGGTTGAGTAAAGTTGCTTTATCATGCGACTTTACACTGCTTTTTAAGGAATTAAATGTTATTCCTTAAATGATCTCAACCACATTTGTACGGCCAAAGTTAACATCCCAATGTTAACTTTGCCTATAAATACAAGTCATTGCACAACCAAGAATTCAAGTTGAATAACTTCACACTTTGCATACCTGCAATATTCTTGGTGAACTTGTGCAATATTCTCTCAATCGCTAAAAGGAACATTTCACAACTTTAAGTGTTTCGATTGTTTATAGAAATTCCGAGTGTAGATCAATTGTATTTCATAGGTTGTTAGGATATTTACATTCTTGTATTATCTTGGTTCCGCAACAACCTTGTAATTTATTTAACATCAATAAATAAATTACACATTGAAAATTACATATTATCTCATCAATTTATCTTACAAGTATTTTGTATTATTGCATTGTTCTTTACTTATTGTCATTTAAATAAGTAAGCTATCTAGAACTTGGTATATACACACTGCAACTGGTCGTCTCCAGTTCAGTGCATATATTGCAAAGTAACTCCACCATCGACATAGAGGTGTCTTCAGTAGTACCATCTATTGAGTTGGGACTTACATCAGTGTTCCGACTTGTAAGGTCTAGAACACTGACAATCCTCCAGTCGTAGATCTGGTATGACTTCCAGTGGACTCCGCCATTTGTCAGTCTTCTTTATTCTGACTTCAGTCTTTGACTTCAGTGAGAACGTCTTCAGTAGAATAGATCTGGACTGGGGTGAAGTCCAATGAGCTAATCTGGAATACTCCAGATTTCCTATACAAGTATTTGCTCACTTGTCTTCCATTATTTCTGAACAAATCTTCAGAGGGACTCCAGTTTCCGTCTGGAGTAGGTCCAGTAAAATATCATTTCTGGACAGATCTTCAGTAAGGCTCCAGTAGTCGAGTCTGGAGCGAGTCCAGTAAATCTGGACCTAACAAATTCCCCCTATTTGTTTAGAAATAATGCAAGGTTTTCAAGCTTATATCTATACAACTTTGTATGCTTGAAAAACACTTGTTTTGATTTGCCTATAAATACAAGTCATTGCACAACCAAGAATTCAAGTTGAATACTTCACACTTTGCATACCTGCAATATTCTTGGTGAACTTGTGCAATATTCTCTCAATCGCTAAAAGGAACATTTCACAACTTTAAGTGTTTCGATTGTTTATAGAAATTCCGAGTGTAGATCAATTGTATTTCATAGGTTGTTAGGATATTTACATTCTTGTATTATCTTGGTTCCGCAACAACCTTGTAATTTATTTAACATCAATAAATAAATTACACATTGAAAATTACATATTATCTCATCAATTTATCTTACAAGTATTTTGTATTATTGCATTGTTCTTTACTTATTGTCATTTAAATAAGTAAGCTATCTAGAACTTGGTATATACACACTGCAACTGGTCGTCTCCAGTTCAGTGCATATATTGCAAAGTAACTCCACCATCGACATAGAGGTGTCTTCAGTAGTACCATCTATTGAGTTGGGACTTACATCAGTGTTCCGACTTGTAAGGTCTAGAACACTGACAATCCTCCAGTCGTAGATCTGGTATGACTTCCAGTGGACTCCGCCATTTGTCAGTCTTCTTTATTCTGACTTCAGTCTTTGACTTCAGTGAGAACGTCTTCAGTAGAATAGATCTGGACTGGGGTGAAGTCCAATGAGCTAATCTGGAATACTCCAGATTTCCTATACAAGTATTTGCTCACTTGTCTTCCATTATTTCTGAACAAATCTTCAGAGGGACTCCAGTCTCCGATTCTGGAGTAGGTCCAGTAAATATCATTTCTGGACAGATCTTCAGTAAGGCTCCAGTAGTCGAGTCTGAAGCGAGTCCAGTAAATCTGGACCTAACAAATTCCCCCTATTTGTTTAGAAATAATGCAAGGTTTTTCATGCTTATATCTATACAACTTTGTACGCTTGAAAAGCACTTGTTTTGACTTAGTCTAAAAAATTAAAGTTATTGGAAAACACTTTATAGATCATCAGTGTTTTCAGTTTCATCTTTTAGTTCTAACTTAGACTAAATCTGATCATTTACTTTATGAATCAAAATATGCAACTATATTTACAGCCATCAACAGAAAATAAGTTACAATTTTGGAAATTAAATACAATTACAAGTAAATGATAAAAGAGTCAGGCCCTTCTTTTCGACGTCTGTCCTAGAGCATCTTCAGAAGCCTTTCTCTTGGGTGATGGAGAGGATGGTACTGAAACAGGTGGTCTCATACCCAGAACAACTTCCATCTGTTGTATTCTTTTCCAAACCTTTTCAATCCTCTTTATAAATGCCTTGACATCAGGAGACAAATCAGTTTTTCCTTTGAAAGTTAATCCTATCTCCTTCAGTTCAGTCCATCCAAAAGCTTGGACTGATGCATTCTTCCTTTCATCAGTAAAGTTACCCTCTCTGGTCAACTTTATATTCAACATTTCTTCATACTTGGCTTTCTGCTTAGCCATATAGATCATATATTTAGTTTCCTTGGATACTCTCTGCTGTTCAATGGCAGATTGGAAAGCTTCACGATTAATTCTTTGTGAAGTATCCAAAGGAATGAATGTGCTCAGATCTCTGTCTCTGATTTCTTTGATCTGTTTGGCAGTCAGTTTTGGCAAGCCCTTTATCTTCTTCCTGTACTCTATCTCCAGAGCACCAGCATTCTTCCTTATCTTTTTCTGGAGGTTCACCAGCTCCTCCGTTCTTTGTCTTATCAGTTCAGTCACACTTACCCCATAAGTTACAGCATCATAGGTTTGCTCATCTTCAGAGTACCTGGAGCGAATGAACACATCATCCAATGCATTCAGACATTGATGAATTCTGGGGTCATCCTTCATCTTTTTGTACACATCAATATGAATGCCCAACCTGCCAGCATTGTACGAATCCAGAGTCCCCATATTTGCCATCTCCCTTTGGTGGGCCAGCAATTCATCTCTTTGATTTTTCTTGAATATTTCTATCATTATACATTCTTGCTCCAGTCTCTTCGAGGTGTCTTCATCAGCAGTAGGAAACTCTGATGAACCTTCAGCAGTTTCAGTTTCTTCTCCAGATACCATTTGTTTCTTTCCTTTTGCTGACTTTAGACTGGTTGTGATATCTGGGAATTCTTCAAACTGGGGCTCACTGGCATCAGTACCAGCAGCCTCTTCAACTTGCATAATGGCTTCAGTGCCAAGTGCCCTTTGTGCTTCTTGTGCACTGGCATCAGTACCAGTCACTTGTTGTTGCACGATGCTTTCAGTAGCAAAGACCTTTTCAATAGCACTGGCAACCACTTCTTTCTTTTTCCTAACCAAACCTTCTGGACCAGACTCAGTGGCTACAGACGACTTTTCCCCCTTGGAATGATCACCAGTTCTTGACTTGAGATCATTCCACAACTGTTCAAGCATATGTCTGTCTAGAGCCCAAAAGTTCTTCCAGCCACTGGAGTTGATATATTCATAGTTTTCCTCAGTTGAGTCACTTCCTTCTTGATAAATTCAACTTCTGAAGACAAGTGCTTTGGCATTTCATTCTCAATCATATGAACCACTTGAGGCAACAAACTATCTTGAATGGTTCGAAGTACAGACCCAGAAATTTCTTCAGATATTTCCTTCAACATGCCATGTCTGAACTTCTGAGCACATTCATCACTGATAGTGCTAACAACAGCATTCTGATCAAGTGTTGGCCTACTCTCCAAACTACTTATCCTTGTGGTCAACTTCTGAAGACAAGTGCTTTGGCATTTCATTCTCAATCATATGAACCACTTGAGGCAACAAACTATCTTGAATGGTTCGAAGTACAGACCCAGAAATTTCTTCAGATATTTCCTTCAACATGCCATGTCTGAACTTCTGAGCACATTCATCACTGATAGTGCTAACAACAGCATTCTGATCAAGTGTTGGCTTACTCTCCAAACTACTTATCCTTGTGGTCAACTTCTGAAGACAAGTGCTTTGGCATTTCATTCTCAATCATATGAACCACTTGAGGCAACAAACTATCTTGAATGGTTCGAAGTACAGACCCAGAAATTTCTTCAGATATTTCCTTCAACATGCCATGTCTGAACTTCTTAGCACATTCATCACTGATAGTGCTAACAACAGCATTCTGATCAAGTGTTGGCCTACTCTCCAAACTACTTATCCTTGTGGTCAACTTCTGAACTTCTTCTGTCAGACCTGCCAGTGGTTGAACAACTTCATCTTTCACTGCAGTCTGAACAGATTGTACCAATTTTGCTTCTAAACCCTGGACTGCCACTTTGATATTTTCAGAATTGTTATTGGTGGCCAGTACCAGCTCATTTAACTTCTCAAATACCAGCTTCTCATTACCAGCAAACAGATTCATTTTTGACGAAAGATTATTTGATAAAAGAGATTTGAAGTCAGAAACAACCTGTGATGAAGACTGGAGTGATCTCTCCAGGTCCGCCACCTTACTTAAAAGGCCTTGGACCTCGGCTGAAGAAGAAGAGGAGGGACCACTGGAGGATCAAGATTTGAAGTCATTCTGGTCATGAAAGGTACTTGTGCCCAGACCTCTTCAGAAGAAGTTTCAGCAGTTACAACTGTTGAGTCCAGCACACGTTGTTCAGATAAGTTGATTGGAGTTTCAAGTGGTGGTGGTTGAGTTTGAGAAATTTGAATTGTGGGAGGAGTGAAATAAGGAGTGGATTGTGGAATTGAAGGTGGTGGTGGTGGTGGCATAGTGGATTCTGGTGGTGGTGGTGGCATTTCAGATTCTGGTGGAGGTGGTGGCATTTCGGATTCTGGTGGTGGTGGTGGCATTTCAGATTCTGGTGGAGGTGGTGGCATTTCGGATTCTGGTGGTGGAATATTTGATTCTGGAGGTGGTGGCATTTCAGTAAGTGGTTGGGTGACTGAAGCAATAACAGAAGAAACCACATTTTCTACTTCTTCACCCAGAAAACTCATGTCAGTATCAAAGATATTACCTTCAGACATGGGTAAATCAGCCTCATCCCAGACAAATGTTTCACCAACTGTATCATCACCAGCCTGATCACCAGCCTCTACATTCAAGTCTATCTGAGCATCTTGCTCACCAATCTCTTGCTCAATATTTTCTTCTTGTTCAAAAATAGGAGACCCATCAATATTCATAATATCACCAGGATGGCTTGATTCTGCTCTTTCTGGATTAACTTGAACTCCAGCCCGCATAAGACGTCTATTTGATCTTGGCCGTCTAGGAGGGTCAACATCTTCTGGTTGTTGACCTTCAGGAGCCACCTGGGTTACTGGTTGCACATTTTCAACATCAATGACTCCAGTGGGTCTTACAACAATTTGACCCCTACCTGGAGCCTCTTCTTGCTCATCAGGTGCATCATTTCCAAAATTACTCAACATATTTGCAGGAATTTCAACCTCACCAGCTCTTGATTTTAGGGAACTCAATTCCCTCAGATATTCACACATAGAGAAATGATTTGTTTCATAATCATACTCAGCACCCAGAGCTCTAAGAAAAACAAGTGATAGAAAACGAATATATGGAATGTGTGGTTTTCTACCTTTCACCTTTAGGCGGTCCACCAGATCATCAAAGAAGATCTGAGCGAAATCAACCCTGTACCCAAACCACAAATAGTAGGCAATCTGGAGTTGCATTTGATTAATCTGATCCAACCCTCCAGAACTGCCACCTAAGCACTCAACAAGGTGAGTGAAAAAGTATCTCCATGAGTCAGTCAGCTTGCTCATGTAGATTGTGCCTTTCCTTAATAATTGGCCATGTTCATCCAATATTTCAGTGTGCCCCATCAATCTGCACACATCCCTGAAATTGATACCAGTAGGGAGAGGAATTGCCATCTCATTTTCAGCCAAATAATTTAACTGAAGAACATCTCTGAGAGAATCGACAGTGAGAGTGAAAGACCTGGTGCCTTGTTGCAATGTGTAGTTGATGGTTTTAGTGTTTTCAACATACACAGCAGAATACCAAAATTCACACAAATAATCATGATACATTTTACCCGGATTACGTGTGAGAGCACCATAGAGTGGACAACTGAGGAAAAAAGCATTCAGTCGTCCGATGAGAGAGGTGGGAGCATGAGTGGTGCTAGTGAGTCTAGCCAACCAATTGTTCATGTTTATCCTTATGGCCTTTGCCTCTAAGGTGATATGGGGTGCCTTAACAACATTTGGAACAGGAGCATATTCGGCGGCGAGCAGATTTTTAGGTGAATTAGATTGTCTTGGTGCCATTGAATATGATGGATAGATGAAGATGAAAATGAATAATTAGGGTTTATGAAGATTTGATGAAATAAATATGAGAGATAGATTTATGATTGGAAATTGAATGAAGAAATTAAATGAAGGAATTTGAAGAATTTTGGGAGTAAATATGTTCGAAGTAAATGCAAATGAAAGTGAAAGTGGGTATTATATAGGAGAGAGAATGTGGAACTCAAACGGTTAATTTGAAATTATCAAATATAATTTTGATCGGGTTCTGAGATCCGCATTAAATACATCACATCACACATAAATGTGTGACGGTTTACAGCCCACAAACAGTATCAAGTTGCACTTTTTGTCTTCCCAAGGTAAAAATACCATCATTTCTTTGAAAAATTTACATGCCACGTAGGATAATAAGATAAATATCAAGATGAATATCTTTTCAAAGATTTTGCATACGTGGCACGCACAATGACCAAGTATTTAAAAAATATTATGACTGACATATCGATGCATCTGGAGGTTGACTGGACACTCCAGTATCACTGGTGGATTAGTCCAGTGAAGCATGCACTAATGGTACACTGGAGGGACACTCCAGTAAAGTACCAGTGAAAACCATTTGAAAGAGGCTGGTAACCTCAAACATGCACGTCAACTAATACAGACAAATGAGAGGGACACATTTACAAGGAGACAAAAGTCACCTCAAACATGCACTTCAACCTATCTAATTATCAGTGAGAGGGACATATTTACAAGGTACCAGTAATATTTTCTGGAAAATTTTGTCCAGTGAGAAAATAAATTAATAAATTCCCCCTAAACTTAAAACATTTTTAAGAACAAAAATATCTTTCAAGTCTTCCCCCTGGAATGTTGATCCAGAAATCTATTAATGCAAAGATAGTACACAACGGCGTTCAATATCTAAGCAGTCATAAATTTATAAATCTTTAAATCAAAGATCCCTGATAGTACACAATGGCGTTCAATACCAAGGTTCCAGATTTAAGGGTTTAACATTCCCAACTCACCAACAAGATATTCAAAAGTTTTGACATCCAGAGGTTTAGTAAAGATATCAGCGAGTTGTTTGTCAGTGGGAATAAAGTGGAGTTCAATGTTGCCTTTCACAATATTATCACGAATGAAATGATACCTGAGATCAATGTGCTTCGTTTTGGAGTGCATGACTGGATTGTTTGAGATAGAAATGGCACTGGTATTATCACAAAAGATTGGGGTCTTTGAATACTTAATACCATAATCAAGCAACTGGTTCTTCATCCAGAGTATCTGAGCACAACAACTGACTGCAGACACGTATTCAGCTTCAGCAGTGGACAATGAAACTGAAGTTTGCTTTTTACTGGTCCAGCTGACCAGTTTGCCACCAAGGAAATGACATCCACCAGTAGTGGATTTCCTGTCTATCTTACAACCTGCATGATCTGAATCTGAATAACCCATTAGATCCATGCCTGAGCCTTTGGGTTACCAAAGACCCAAACTGGGGACACCCTTAAGGTACTTCAGTATGCGCTTTACAGCAAGCATATGAGAATCTTTTAGATTAGACTGATATCTGGCACATAAACATGTTGAAAACATAATATCTGGTCTACTGGCAGTTAAATACATCAGTGAACCAACCATGCCTCTATAGACAGTGGTGTTCACTGGTTTACCATCTGGATCAGAGTCCAGAGTTAATGGTGCAGAAATTGGAGTGGGTTTAGATGGTGAAGAGTTCATATCATATTTCTTTAAAAGATCTCTAACATATTTTTCCTGATTAATAAAAATACCATCTCTGGTCTATTTAATCTGGAGTCCAAGAAAATACGTTAATTCACCCATCAAACTCATTTCATATTCAGTTGACATTATTTTCGAAAATTTCTTGCACATTTTATCATCAGTAGAGCCAAAAATAATATCATCAACATAAATTTGTACCATTAACAGATTACCTCTTCCATGAAGAATAAATAAGGTATTGTCAATTGCACCTCTTTTGAAACCATTTTTCAATAAATGTTTAGTCAAAGTATCATACCAGGCACGTGGGGCTTGTCTGAGGCCATAAAGCGCTTTGTCCAGACGATATACCCAATGTGGATGCTTTTCATCAACGAAACCTGGTGGTTGTCTGACATAAACTTCTTCTTCAAGTTTTCCATTCAAAAATGCACTCTTTACATCCATCTAGTAGACCTTGAACTGATGATGAGCAGCAAATGCTAAGAAAATTCTGATCGCTTTAAGTCTAGCCACTGGAGCAAATGATTCATCAAAATCGACATCTGACTGGCAGTAGCCTTGTGCTACCAGTCTGGACTTGTTTCTGATTACGTGGCCATCTTCATCTACCTTGTTCCTGAATACCCATCTGGTTCCAATTGGTTCTTTCTTTCCAACTGGGAAAGGAACCAGGTACCAGACCTTGTTCCTTTCAAACTGGTGAAGCTCTTCTTGCATAGCAGTCACCCAGTTTGGATCTTCCATAGCCTCGTCAATCTTCTTTGGTTCTATCAGTGATAAGAAACTTACATATAAGCATTGATCACTGGAGGCTCTTCTGGTCAGGACTCCACGACTGGAGTCACCTATGATCTGATCGATAGGATGAGCTTTTGTCCATCTGGAGTATTGACCAGGATTGTTACTGACAACAATATCAGTGCAAGAATTTAGTTGAATCTCCTCTGGTGTTGCTTCTGGAGGAGGATCTTGCCAGACTACTTCAGCATCTTCATCTGAGTCATTTAAATCACGATTTGCATCATGAAATTCTTCCATTGAAGGCATTTCTTGAAGTACTGGTTCAGTTTCAACTGGGACTGATACTGGGGGCGTAGTACGAACATCTGATCCAATATTAATTTCAGAGGGTAGCTTGAAAATAATAGAAGGATAGAATGGAGTACTACTGGAGAGTTTCTTTTTCTGAATAGGTTCCAGATCAGGATGACTGGAAACTGTGTCTTCTGAATCTTTATTGTAGTTGATAGGATCAGATTCACAGAAGACAATTGGAGTTACTGGGGGAGTATCAAGGGTTGGCTTATTATTGATTGCGGCATTTGATTCATCAAATGTGACATGAATTGACTCATGGACCTTCTTCAGTCTCTTGTTATAGACTCTGAAGGCCTTGCGAATGGCTGAATAGCCTAAGAAATACCCTTCATCAGCTTTGACATCAAATTTGCCTAACTGACTGGAGTCGTTCAGGATGTAAACTGGACATCCAAAAACGTGAAAATAACCAATATTTGGTTTTCTATTTCTTAAGACTTCATAAGCTGTCTTTTTGTGTCTTTTGATGTACACTGATCGGTTCTGGGTGTGGCAAGCAGTTGCAATTGCTTCAGCCCAGAAACTAGTAGACAGACCAGATTCAGCAAGCATACTCCTGGCAGCTTCTATCAGCGCTCGATTCTTCCTTTCCACCACTCCATTCTGTTCTGGAGAGCGGGCTGATGAGAAATTCTGAGAGATGCCAGTGTCAGTACAGAATGACTCCAGAGTTGCATTCTGGAATTCTGTTCCATTGTCACTTCTTAACTGACACACCTTTCGACTGTACTTGAGCTCAATTTGCTTAATAAGACTGATGATTTCAGCAGCAGCTTCACTTTTAGACCTGAGAAAGATAACCCAACAATATCTGGAAAATTTATCTACGATCACCAGGGTGTATCTTTTACCAGCACGAGTCTGAACATTCACTGGGCCAAAAAGGTCCATATGAAGCATATGAAGAGGTTCAGATATGCTGAAATTCTGTCTGGTCTTGAAGCTGGTACGTTTCTGCTAACCCATCTCACATCCTGGACATGGCCTTTCCTTTTTGAAGGAAACTGAAGGTATCCCATCTGCAAGTTGTTTTCTAGACAACTTATTAATATTTTTGAAATTTAAATGGGATAACCTTTTATGTCATAACCAGTTTGTGTCTTCATCAGCTTGAGTATAGAAACACTGCTCTGAAGGAGAGCTTTCCATATCCATCACGTACACATTCCCTTTTCTGGGAGCAATCAACACTACCTTCCAGTCCTTGTTGAATACAATGCCCTGAGCAATATTGAATAGAACTTGATAGCCATCATCACACAGTTGGCTTACACTGATCAGGTTATATTTCAAACCATTCACAAATGCAACTCGTCTGAACTTGACTTGTCCATTGTTCAGAACACCATATCCCTCAGTCTTTCCACAACCATCATTTCCAAAGTAATGGAGGGTCCATCAGAAATGGTGAACTCCTCCAGCAGGGTCTTACATCCGGTCATCGTCCTGCCAGCTGCACTGTCAAGATACCAGATATATTTCTTTCGATCGCCCTGCACATCCACCAGATATATCAATTAGATTTTGGAACCCATCGACTGATGGGTTCACTGGACCCTCCCTTATAGGTCCCTGGAGCAATCTGGTTGAGTTCACTTTCTTCAACAGTAGTCTTAGTTGAAAAGACTACTGGGGTTGATAGTTTTGAAACCTTTTTCTTTTTCTCAACTGGAGAAATATATTTTTCTTTCTTGGAAAAAGGTTTGGTATTTTGTCTAGGGCCAGATGAAGTACCCTCAATAAAGTTTAATCTTGCATTAAAACATTGAAATTGACGAGTCAGTAGTTGTAACTGGCTCTCTAACCTTGACAAAACATTTTCATCAGATGACACCTGAGTCTTTCCAGTTGTCTGGACTCGAGGCTCAGTAAGGGAACTGGTATGAGGCAAAGGTTTCTTCAGATTGACCTTTTTAACTGGAGCAGTCATCTGGAATGCTCCAATCTTAACCTCTGGGGATTGAACTGGGAAAATATTGGCCTTGGGAGTTACAGGCTCATCATAAACAGTAATGGGCCTGAATCCCTCTGGTAATCGATCAATTACTGGGATTAATGATGCAACATGAGTATTTCCATCTAAATATGCACGTTTTTGAGCGGGAAATTGATTTACTCTGCATCATATGGCTTTCTGGTTTCAAGCCATGATTTAATCACCAGTTTTTCTTTCTCTAAAATGATCTCAAGATCTTGGTTTTCTTGAATCAATTGTTCAGTTACCAGAACCTGGGCTTGAAATGCCAGTTCAATGTCTTGAAGTTCTTTTAACTTTGATTTTAAAACAGTTATTTCAAAAAAATCTGTTTCTAGACCATTTACACAGTCAGATCTAACAGTTTCAACAAATATTAAATCAGAATTAAGAGCTTCAGCGATGTCCAATTTTAATTCTTGGTCAGTTGCAGTATCATAATCACTAACCTTTTTGATAACAATGTCCACCCATCGTCCAGATGTGACATCTTCCTTCACCAGGTGTTCTTCGTCTGCCAGAGCCATGTAACAGCAATCTCTTTCTTCTTCTTCATCAGCAGATGAATCATCAGAAGGAACCCATTTCTCTTCAGTTGTTGCGATCATGCACTTATTACTATTTTCCATTTGTTGTGCCATGAGAACAATTTGAGCCTTAAGCTTTTTGTATTTAGATTTATAGCTATCATCAGGCTTATTATTTGAAGTAAATGGACCAAGCTTAGATGAAAACTAACTAGACTTGCAATCTTCCATGAAATGACCTTTTCTGCCACACTTAAAGCATGTCAGATTGGTCTTATCAGTTGAAGAACTGGATGCAAATTGTCCAGATGGCCTATTTGCTCTTGCTTTGAAACGGTTAAACGTTTTAGTAATCATAGCAACCAGGTCATCATTTTCAGATTCATCACAATCTGGAGAGATTTGACTAGCTTCTCCAGAATCCATGAGTTCAGACACCATCTTCTTCATAGAAAATACATTCTCAGAAGATATCAGTGTTGTACTTTGTGGTTCAGTATGACTAACCACAATAGGAGTACTGGAGGCATGGTTATAGGCATCTTGTTCTGCCACAACTCTCTGAGCTTGATTTTTCTCAGTGTATCTGAAAGCTCCATACAGAGTTGACAGAGTGTGAGTGTGCAGAGTTTTACCTTGTCGTAAGACCAGGATCATGTGAGACCATTTGGTGGGAAGAAAATCACAAAATTTCTCCAGAAGTATATCCTTGTCCTTCTCAACCCCAAGACCTCTCAACTGGTTTATGATACTCATAAATCTAGTGTAAGTACCAGTGAGAGACTCATTTGGATGAGCAAAAAATGACTCATACCTCTTGTTTAAGGAGACTTTTCTGGTGACAATGGTGTCATCTCCTCCTTCATGCTGGTTCAATAGTTCATCCCACATGGTTTTAGCACTGGGAAAAAGAACTAGTGTGGGAATTAGGGTTTCAGGAACAGCCCCGAGGATCATGTTTTTGAGAAGGGTATCTAGATTTACCAATCTCCTCTCCTCTTCAGACCAATGTTCCTCCCTCTTTTCCCGACCTCTTCTAGATCCAGTTGGATCAAGGAGAGCATTGAGAGGTGATGTGGGGACATAAGGTCCTTCGTTTAAAATTTTCATCATATTTCTCTCAATACCAGTGATATGCAATATCATCCTAGCCTTCCACGTACCAAATTCATCGCTATTCCCACTGAATTTAGGAACAGGATTATTTGAATAGTGCACATGCACATGTGGAGAAGCAGGAGTAGGAGGAAGAGGTGGTGGATTAGTGTTATTAACAATAGGTGGGTCAGTATTTTGATCATTAGCATTAACATTAGGATCAGGACCAAAATTAAAATTTCCTTGTGTATTTTCTGAGTTGGCCATCAAAGAAACAAATCTAGGCAATGTTTAGCCTTCTGCTCTAATACCAATTATGAGTCCCAAACTCTCTAGATGGTTAACCCAGAATGTAAAATACAACAAGTCTAATAATCATTAGAATGGACTAGTATTACTTGAATATAAATGCAAGTATATAAACAAAGTAATACAAGACTAAAAGCAATAAAATAAAGGTGGAACACAATGTAATTTTTCAAGTGTATTTTATTTATGATGTTAAATAAAATACAAGGTTGTGCGGAATCAAGATAATACAAATATGTAAGTATACTAAAACCTATGAATTACAAGTGATCTATATTTGCCAAATAAACTCTTTGGATCGAGATACTTAAAGTTGTGAAGTATCCCTGTTTAAGATCGAGAGTATTTAGACAAATTGACCTTTAATGCTAAAAGTAATTTTAACGAAGAATATGACTTTGTATTTATAGGCAAACAAATTCACCAGTGAATTTGTGCCGTACAAATATGGTTGCATGCATTTAATGAACCGACAAGGTCATTAAATGCATTGGTTAAGGTACAAGGATAAAGTCACATCAATATGACAATAATCCTTTTAACCAACCACCTTTACACACGTAAGCACTTTGGTAAAGAACAAGTGGAATGTTCTTTGGAAAGTGTGTAAAGGCAAAAAGTCAATTCCTCGATATCAGTGTTCAGACTTGTAAGGTCTAGAACACTGACAATTCCTCCAGTCGTAGATCTGGTAAGACTTCCAGTGGATTCCGCCATTTGTCAGTCTTCTTTATTCAGACTTCAGTCTTTGACTTCAGTGAGAACGTCTTCAGTAGAATAGATCTGGACTGGGGTGAAGTCCAGTGAGCTAATCTGGAATACTCCAGATTTCCTATACAAGTATTTGCTCACTGGTCTTCCATTATTTCTGAACAAATCTTCAGAGGGACTCCAGTCTCCGATTCTGGAGTAGGTCCAGTAAATTATCATTTCTGGACAGATCTTCAGTAAGGCTCCAGTAGTCGAGTCTGGAGCGAGTCCAGTAAATATGGACCTAACAGAAAGACCTTATCATATTTTCTAACCTTCTTTGAGTTCGGATTGAGTAAAATTCCCCAATAAAAGCCTCCTTAAGTTGATCCCAAGTAGTGATTGAATTCTCTGGTAGATCATTAAACCAATCAAGTGCTTATCCGGTTATCGAAATTGGAAATGTCTCAAGCTTCACGGCATTCATTTGATTTTGACCATATTGATAAAGTCGAGCCAACTTTTCAAACCGATCCAAATGTTGGTAAGGATCCCATTTCCTTTTTCCGTCGAATTGTTGCTCTTCTATACTCTTGAGATGATTTCCTTTCAAATTGAAGGTGTGATCAATGGCCGGAGGTCTAATGGCTGAGCCACGGTTGGTTGGAATAGTTCGAACCCTCTCGCCATAGCGAGTGTCATTTGGATCCCTTGGTTGTTCGTCACCCATCTCTTCTTGCTTAACTTCTAGATTGAAGAATTCGTCTAAAAAAAACCCTTCCTCGTCTGAATCAGGAGTGAGTTTAGCTATAGGTGAGAACGGTGTTGGTATAGGTGTTGTGGGTTCAGTGAAATTAAACTGACGCCCTCTTGGTCTTCTCGGAGTAGACAAAGGACTATGCAAAGGTAGACCCATAGAACGTAAGTTCATCAACTAAAACAATACCTGCAAACACACAACTAACACAAACACGTCAAATGCACCGGTGATAAGAAAAG
This sequence comes from Erigeron breviscapus, assembly GCA_034093135.1. Classification (NCBI taxonomy): domain Eukaryota; kingdom Viridiplantae; phylum Streptophyta; class Magnoliopsida; order Asterales; family Asteraceae; genus Erigeron; species Erigeron breviscapus. The sequence continues at coordinate 240,001,912 of CM067167.1, read as the reverse complement.
ATAACTAAACTAATAAAACATGTAACTTTCTCACGCGTGAGAAAGGATCAAACCACTAAAGTAACAACTAAATCAGAACACAGATCCCCGGCAGCGGCGCCAAAAACTTGATGTGTGAAATCGAGTTTGTAAATTTATAAACAAGTACCGACCAAAAACCGACTACTACACACTTTCAGGCAGTGGACCTGATCGCATATAGTATAGTAATTAGTAAGTCCGAGGTCGTTCGCAGGGATTGGTTTTGAAATAATCGTTTGCTAAAGTAGTTTTAGAAAAGGATGGAACCGTAGCCGAATTGCTACCTAACTTTGACAATTGAAGTAAAAGAAATTTTAATAACAAGACAAAATAAAATAAAGTAGATTTCAGACAATATTAATAAAGATCATCCACTTCGAATCCACTCGACTATAGCTATGATTGCTTTCGTTTAAAACCAAATTCTAAAGAGTTGACAAGATAATCGTGAATGGATAAAAATGCTCACGTAGTACCACCAACCGCTCGCAAATCACCCAAACACCTAAATTGCTAGTTTAATTACCCAAGCCGGTACCACCAATGCCTAGAGAATCTCCCCAATGATTAGTTTGATTGATTATCCAAATATCAATTATGTCTATGTGAATTAAAACGTGGTACCACCAACCGTTTCTAAACACGTTTACCGATTAACTCCTATTATTGACTTGACATCCACCGTCATACCATGAACCGGTGACAAACGATCAAAGACAATCGAATTGAAATGATAAATATATTCACCTAGTACCACTAACGATGAACACATAAACCATCAACATCAATAGAATAAATCACAAGAAAATTAATTGATAAAGATCACGACACAACGATAATTGAATCAACTCTTGAATTAAAATTAAGCAATCATATCATTCGTCAAGTTTCATCAAAGTGGATGATTAAGAATTCTAGCCACTCATGCTAAATTGAAATTCATAAAAGAAATTGAAAGAGAACATATTGTACCAATGATTGTTGAAATTAAAATTGCAAAGACGGAAAAGTAGATACGATCTAGACGGTGTTCTTGAATCTTCAATGAATCCAATTGATGGAATTTGAGATCACCCTTGAAGGAATTCGTGTGGAACAGCCCCTAGAAAGAAAACTTAGATGCAGAAAAACGGTTTATGTTTTTGCTTATATACCTCCCCCAATCTGAACGGCTGAAAAGCTGAAACATTTGGCTCCCCGTACTGCTGACTGCGGCGCAGTGAGACTGGCGCACTCCCACTGCGGCGCAGTGGAATATCCCTGGAAATTAAGGTTTTTTCTCGACCTTTGAATGCGGCGCAGTGGGGCTTCATTCCTCCCACTGCGGCGCAGTGTAAATCCTCTGGAAAACATGTGGCGTGTTCACCAGTGGCTGCGGCGCAGTGGCGCTTCGTTCTTCCCACTGCGGCGCAGTGTAAATCCTCTGGAAAACATGTGGCGTGTTCACCAGTGGCTGCGGCGCAGTGGGCTTCATTCTTCCCACTGCGGCGCATTGATACTAACCTCCTCAAAATTCTTTCTCGTTAACAGCTCTCGAACACTAGGATTAACATCTTGGCCTAAATTCGTCATAAAGTGCACCAAATGGACGCGCAACCTGCTAAGAACCTGAAAGCACTAACAAACACCATAAACGCGCCAACTGC
>CM067167.1:239992745-239995245 GCA_034093135.1 Erigeron breviscapus | reverse complement strand
CTCTTAACTAAGGCCGTCCTCCAGGGCACAAGAGCCGTGCCTTAAACAAGAGCCGTCCTCCACCTGGAATTTCACAAAAGCCATGTATTCTTCCAATGATGTCTCCACTACAAGCAAACATCTTCCCATTGCAAGTTTAACATAAAAGAGAATAGGAGAAAGAGAGATAGATGCTTACCATGTATAGATGAATGGGGATTGAGAAAGTCACAAGAATAGTTATGGAAATGAGAAAAGAACCCACTCAAATTTCAAATGTAAATCTGAATTAATCCATATGTTGACCAATTTTGACAACTTAACCAATTTTGACTTTTGTTGACCTTCAAAACTTAGAAAAAATTTGGCCTCCTATTTTGGTGAAAACTCAAAGTGTTTAGATTTGGAATTTGACAATTGCAAACACCTTAGGATGATAATATAACACTTAGGAACAAGTTTCGGGTCATGAACATATGTAACGAGCACTCGGTAAATCTCATCGATTTGGACAGTGGGGGGACGACCTTTGTTCTTGCAAGAGCCGTCATCTGGAGGCGTCCCCTGAACAAGAGCCGTGCTAGTTTAATGTGATTAATGTGATTAAAAAAAATGTTTCTTTATGTGATAATGGTAAGGGTTGACCACGTGCTAGTTGGAGTCGGTCTTTCATGAGTTTATATATAATAATATATATATATAATATAATAATAACGATAATAATAATAGCAATATTATGACTATTCTCCCACACAACCTATACACGTGAAATGGCAAAGAAGTATGGTTGTATGTTGAAATAAATCATAACATGGCATTCGCGATCATTCTCCCTCACAACCTATACGAGTGCACCGGTTTCCATAATAGGAGTTGGGCAATTGTCAATTAAGTATGGTTGTGAGTTGGAATAACCACGAATTATAAGTATATGAATATAAATATGTTGCCGCACAACTTTGCACCAACATTCTAAATAGAAGATGGGCATGGTGGGTCTATATATAAATATATTATAATTATATAGGTCATGTTTGCACCCGAAGCGTGCTAAGTCACCGCACACTTTGCACCGATGTCCTAAATAGGAGGTGGGCATGGTGGGTCAAGTTATATTAATAGATATATATATACGTATATAATATATATTATATATATATATAGATAGTTATTTAATGGGCATTTAACTAGCACGTTTTCCAAACTTCACTAACATAGATTATCACAACAACGATTATACTTAAAGCATGCTTTTATATTTCCAAGAAAAAAGTTAATCATTATGCATGTTGGGATTTGATGTCATAAAGGTATTTCTTGGAAGAGAGAACATTCGCCTAGGAACTCTACATCATTAAATACAAAGTAATCATTATAAGTTTAATTTAAACCAATTAATATAATCAGATTATGTATTTTCCAAAATCTGTTAAGTTTCCATGCAAATATCTTATTCTCAAAATGTTGAAGTTGTCGGCTAAAAGTCATGAAGTGTATTGCAACTTTGAAGTCTACAAACGTTTTTTAGTTTTGGTTTAGTCTCGGCCAATGTCCACGGCCAACAAGAAAATGGTTTATGTTTTAAATCAGCCAATGGTCGACCATTATGGTCCTGAAACAGTAGCAAAACAGTGGTGGTTCGTGGTGGTGATGAAAGGTGGTGATTCATGGTGGGTTTCGAACCAAAAACGAAAAGAAAAACAACTAAGCTTTGCATAACCGTGTATTATTACTATGGAAGTTTTGAGGTAAGTTAAACAACCTGTTTTCAAGGTTTTTCAGATCTGAATATGGTGGCTAGTGGTGGCTGTTCACGGTGGTTCTTGGCTGCGAGAAAGGAAACAAGTAAGAAAACGTTTTTAAAGGTTTGGATACAATATACCCAGCATGGACAGGTCTGTAGCGACCTGTTTAGAAGCTTGAATGTCCTTCTTTCAGGTCTGATCTTCGTGAGGTGGTGGGGGAGTGGTGGTGCGCGGCTGACAAGAAGAAAGGAGGAGAGGGAGAAAGAAGTTAATTAGAGTTTTAGTAAGGGAAACCGAATGGGTTTGTTTAGAGAATCATTACCAACGTTCTCCTACTTTTCTTGTACCCTGGGGAGTCGAGTGGTGGTGGTTGGGCGTCGTGGCAGCAGCAGCAGCGGTGGCAGACGGCGGCACAGCTGCAGCAGCGGCGGCCCACTGGTGGTGGTGTGATGTTTTGCGTTTCTAGAGAGAGAGAGAGATGGTGGGAGTGTTTTAGGGTTGAAGATGTGAGTGATGATGATGTATTGGGTGGTGGCCGGCCGTTTTTCCGGCGAGCAGAGGTGGTGGCGCGGCGGTGGAGTGAGAGGGAGGGAGAAGATGGATGTTTAAATCTTTTTAGTGTTTGTGTGTGTTGTGAACGTGCAGGCAAAAAAAGGGCAGCACATTACTAGATTTTTATAGGGCTAAGGGGGATGGGCTTAGGTCTTGACTTGTGGGCTAGGCTTACAATTTCGAAAATTACATGGGTTGAAGGTTTATGGGCTTATTTTTGGTCT
>CM067167.1:239927223-239991745 GCA_034093135.1 Erigeron breviscapus | reverse complement strand
CAGGTAGTACCATCTATTGAGTTGGGACTTACATAATCATCTTTTAAAAGCATTACCAATAGAAAATAGACTCTCTCACGATTCCGTGGATAGCTTATTTGTCAAAAACGGAGTTACGGTTCAAAAGTTATGGCCATTTGAAAATTCTGTCGCTATTGCGTCGCAATGGGATAATTGCGTCGCAACTTAAGTCACTGCTTTTGAGTTGCGCCGCAACTAGCCCCGATTCTGCACAAAACTCATTGTTTAACCTCCAAAACTTAACCAAACACTGTGAGTCCCAAATATAGATGATTAACTAAACCCGACTGGCAAGTACAACTAATCTTGATGGACAAGTTAAGTTTACGATCCAGATATGGATAACAAGAAACAATTGACTTAAAGTAAAAATGCAAGAACTAAATGGCAGAAACTATATAAGATATATATATATAATCAAGTATGTAGCATTGAGACACATTGTTTTCTTTCTAATGTATTTGATTTATTGATATATAAACAAATACAAGGATTGTTGCGAACAAAGATAAACACCCAAGTGTAAGTATCTAAACAATCCCGAAAAACAAGTGATCTAAATAACTTGGAAATACTCGTAAGTTTACTTAGAGTATATCTCACAAGTTGCAATGCTAAAGTTTCAAGCCTTTTGCAAGTTGTGAGAAAACTTTATATTTATAGACCAAGTTCATGATGACATGGACAAGATCGTATAAAAGTGGTTGTGAGCATTTAAGGATTTAAACCTAATTCCTTACATGCTTGTACTAGGAAGAGTATATAAGTCAGTTGATGTGACTTATAGTACTATGTTCCAAACCTATACTTTTACGTACCTTTTGTTATGTATACACTGTAACAATAAAGATAACTTGAACGGTTCAATTTCCATATATACTTCCCATGCTGCCTACTTGCTCAAGCTACAACTCCGTCTCCCTCATAAAACAATATATATAATTGCAACTTACCTCCCAAAAGGAACTACTGGACACAGGATGTAAACCGCACCATCGCTAAATAATACAAAAACCTGCATAGTTGAACATTCATCAGTAATCAAAATAAACAAAACCACACAAAGACTTAGAATAATGAAACAATCAGCATACACTAAATCGATCCCACAAATGATCACCACCAAACGAAAAGTCAACAGGACATATCGATGAAGCATTCCTTGATCTCCCACATTCAACCGGCTGTAGATAATATTCCTGCTCTGGTTGTTCAAGAGCCGATGACAAATCATAAAGCCTGCATAATGCAAGATGATAGAATCACAATGCAACAAAATAAAAACACTAATGCTGGCAATAGTCCCCAACAAAAGGATGTCGCTGTACCTGAAAACTGAATCAGAAGATAAAATCCCAAGATGAGTATCACTATACGGGTGCCACGAAACTTTCAAAGTCCTTATGGCATTGTTTGTGTTAAAGTAAAGATCTGACCCAACAGAGACGGTCCTGCATATGAGTAAAACAAAATCGGTGATAACCAACGAAACCGAAACAGCATTTTCATAACAAAATCCATTTACTTAAATATATTATCAGTATATAAGAAAAAAACAAGTCCATAAGTCATTTACCTGCAAATAACAGCACTGTCTTTTGATGAAGAACGTCCGTAGAGATACATAACACGTAAGCCATTTGCTCCCTCTAACAGTAACGCCGACCCATGTCTGTTAATAGTTATCCTATCTACGGTAAAATTAAGCTCCACATCCGCTCGCATCACCTACAGTGCAAAACCATAAACCCTAATTCACAATCTCTTATACAATATTTTTCAGTTTCACTACTATATATATATATATATATATAACTACCCTTAACTGTATCATTTTTAGCATTATTTATACATATATTCAGTACATTGGCATTCAAAAGCAGGGATAAGAAATAGATATATATATACCTTTGGAGGGGAAGCGGCGAGGACGGAAGAGGGTTCGGGTTCACCGAAGCGGAGAGTGATACGATTTAGGGTTTGGGTGTTGATGTCCCAATAATAGAGACGAGAAGCACCATCCCACGCCATCAGATTACGGTTTCTAGGAACATTACTATATGGCCGGGCAGTTGTAGTGGTTGAGAAAATAGGATGGTTTTGAAGGGGAAGCCACTCTACGTCGTCGTTTCCTGCTGTGGCTGACGATGGTGACAGTGGTTGAGGCTGTGACGGTGACCGTGGTTGTGGTTGTGGTTGTGGTTGTGGTTGTGGTTGTGGCTGTGGCTGTGGCGGTGGTGTTAGGGGTTCGTCGGTGGTAGATTCTGGAAAATCCAAATTAAGCGTCATTTTGTCTCTCCGCTGCACTACTCCCTCTCAGGGTTGCATAATCGCCGGCCGGTGTATCCTTGTTGCGTTAGAATAAAAAACTACTGTAATTTATTTCCCTTCATAGTACTCGAAGCCCTCAAACTACTGTAACATTTCTATAATACCCCCTCTCTAATATTTTCAAATTGTGTAAAATTTTCATTTTTTCTCTCTTCTATACTACTAAATAAAATAATCTTCTTTTTTTTTAACATAAAATAATCTTCTTTTAAGTCATGTTTTTGATTTCTAAAAAAATAAACTATGGTACATAATTTTGTTTGCTTGTCGGCTTTTAAATTAAGGTCATATCTTGAAAATGAAAATGCTAAATGTAGTCTTTAGAGTTATACTTAACATGTATAAAAAAATTATATTTTTCATATCAAAAGTTAACCCCTGAATTTTATGGTAAGTGTTAACCACAGTTCTTAGGGTTGCGTTTAACAAAATCCTTTTGTAAATACATTGAATTTTATTCTAAGTTTCTGAAAGCCAAAATAATCAAACAAACAAGAAGCTATTACATCAAAACTATTTTTGTTAACTACGTGTATCTTTATATGATTATGATTATCACATTAAGAAATTGACAACAGTTAAATTTAACAATAAAATGAATTTTTGATAACTTTATTTGTAATATCCGTAAATAAAGTTATTTCTGTACTAGTTCTATAAATACGACTATTGTGATTTGTCACAACTATAATTTTAAAAATTATTTTGTTTTTGCAAAACAAAAAGAAGTTATTAACTAATTGATATGAGATGCATTTAGAAGAATGACATTAAATTCGCATACTCTAAAAAGGTTTTGAATAAACAAGATTTGGATACAATTTGTTAACATTCTTGTTAAGGAGACAAAGGTTATAGATTTGATCATTACTCCTTATAAGGTCGGAAGTCTTATTATATCTTATGTAAAACCAGGAATCAGTCTTTTAATCTTAGTTAGAGAGGTAAGACTTTCAATTTTAACGTATTAAAATTGATATTGTGAGTTATTTTTGTTTTTACTTTAAAACTAATAATGAAATGATTTGTCAAGAAATGAGGGAGGCAAAGTGTAAATCTGAAATAAGTCAAGATTTTTTGCCCCGAACCCGACGACAGTAGTCCGTAAAATCCCCAAACTACAACAAAAACAAGAGACGGAAAATCGATAATCAAAGACAGAAGCACCGTTAAAAATGGCGGAGAAATTGGCACCGGAAAAACGTCACAGTTTTTACCATGGAAGTATGTAACTTTTTACCCCAGTCTCTAATTACATCCTTTTAATCTATTCATATTTAGTAACATTTTCTTAGGGTTTCATTACACATAAATATACATGTGCTTTATATATATGTATGTATGTATATTGAAATTGAAATGAGTGATATAAATAATTAGGTCAGAAGGTATTTGAATGGGATCAGACATTAGATGAGGTGAATATGTACATCACTTTGCCTAATGGAGTTCCAACCAAGTTGTTTTACTGCAAGATTCAGTCGAAACATATCGAACTTGGAATCAAAGGCAATCCTCCTTATATGAATGTATGTAGTTTTGTTTTTAAGATTAGATACGATTTTTGATGGATTATATTGTGAATGTCGTGTAATTTATTTGCCGGTTTTGCAGCATGATTTGGCTTCACCTGTAAAGACTGATTCTTCATTCTGGACTATAGGTATGGGTTTTTTTTCGATACTTTTTCCACAGATGGTAGGACGAAATGTTATTACGTTACTGGATTTTGGTAAACGGACAAGTTCATCTGTATTGTATGTAAATGTAAATTGTAAATGTCATGTCATGGTTCCTTGTTAGTTTTTACCATGGAAAACGATGTTTGAGAAATTGTGTATTCATGAAATTGATCTCTCTATTATGCAAAATCGCATTGCGTGATAATATTTGATTTCGGTTTCTTAAGTCTTATTCAAATTTCAAGATAAAGTGCGCCTTTTTTTCTAAACTACAAGGTTTATAAAACATGGTATCTTTGATTTTAAGGCTAAGCTCTTTTTGACAAGCCGAACATTCTTAATATTTTCCATTAATATTATTCTGCATAAATACTAATCAATACACAGGGTAAAATCCAAAGTCTTGCACATACATCTTGTATAGGACCATAACTATGACTTCTATTTTCTTTTTTTGTTACTTTTTGTCATGGGGCATGTTAGTCATGAGAGTGACTACCACCAACATTGTACTAGGGTGGCATGTTAACAACAATTTATGCAAGAAATAATTAGCAAGGAATTAGACATACACAACTATCTTTCAGGTATAAAATTAAGGAAGGACCTAAACCCGCTAACAACAAGAGGTAATGGTATGGTACAGGAGGCAGTGGATTATAATTATAATTTGTGAAGCGATATTAAATCATTCCATGCATAGATTATAGCTCAAATTTGGGGAGAGTTTATGTAGTAAACGTGATTTACAGTACTTTTGCTGTTAGTATTCCCATGACAATTTGCGATGTTATTCTAAGCCATGAATTTTGATTCAATGAATAAGCTGTGTAAAAGGATGGTAATGTAAAGTTTGGTATATGGCAGAGGATGATATATTGCACATTACTCTGCAAAAAAGGGATAAAGGTCAGACATGGTCATCTCCGATAGAAGGTCAGGGTCAGCTTGACCCATATGCAGCAGATATTGAACAGAAGCGCCTCATGCTTCAGAGGTTTCAGGAGGAGGTAAGCCTAATTTCATAGTCATAGTTCAGCACCTCACCATTGTTATAGTTTTGTGTCTTAGACAGATAAATTAACCAATTCTTATGTCATATACTAACATTGTTAGTATGGTTTTTTAGCTAACTCTTGCTTCAGCTTGTAAAAAAGTGAACATTTGCCATTCCCTAACATCAGATACGATAGATCGTTATACCATAAGTTTAATAAATGTTGCTTTCGGCGAAGAGTTATTAATTGATGAGCTAATGTAGAGAGGTAAAGGATGTTGGTATAGGTACACAGAGAAATGTAATAGTCCATTTGTTTAGCCCATTTCACAGCTTTACCTTGTGGTTTTAGTTCCCATTTTCTTTAGGATAAGTATTTAATTGAACATAAAAGACATGGTATTACATTAATACACTAATGAAACGGGCTGCTGCATAAGGTTTATCTGTTACACTCACAAAAGCCCATTTAGGTTACTAGCTTGCCATTTCTTTTATGTTTGTTAAATTACTCAGTTGTATCATATCATTAGTACATTAATTAAATTGGCTAGCTATTTAAGGTGTTTCTGGTATAGTAACAAAAGCTCATGTAAGGGCACGCCATGTGCTATGTGTGAGTAGGTCTCTTTCTTGAGCACCGTTTATGGAATACCTTAACTAATGGCAACCCTGTATATGATCAAGATGATATCTTTTCTGTAGTTTGTAAGGTCGTTTGTAATAGGAGTTTAAATGGGAAAGCATGAAGACTACTACGACCCCCTATTCTTCTTTCAGGCGTCTTCCCGTTTGTTCTAGTTTTAGACGTGGAGGACGCAGCATTTGTGGCGTATCTGACCGTTAATCAATGTAAACAAAAAATTATATATTTGAAGAATAGGTTCCTATTAAGAGGGGGTGTTATGGGAGAGAGAAAAACTGATGTGGCTGGAAGAATAGGGGTAAGAATACCCTTCTATAACAAAGGGTTTAATGATGTATGTTCGTGATTAAAGGTCATTGTCAAATCCATGCCGACTTACACTATCACTAATTTATGTGGCACCCTTTTAGCTTGATTATTAAAGCTAGAATTGAATTTACTTTGTGTATTGTTCCATAAGTTTATTATAATGGGAGGGTGAAAGAGCGTCTTTAAATCGTCCTTGTGGTTAACCCTAATAAATCAAGTTTCATCAGTGGGCGCTGGTCTGGCTATTCTAAATGCCGCTAAATGACCTGGTAGTGTCCTTTTGGGAGCGATAGGATCACATCCAGTCCTTTATGCAAACGGACGTTTTCTCTTCTCCGTTTTCTTTCTCACGTGCCATGTACATGAGGGTATTTGTGTCTTTTTCTATCTTAAAAGGACCATACTTGATAGTTTTGTTTTGCTTCTTCATTTGCCTTAATAAAAAACTGAGATCTATCAAATCTTCATATATCACCCTCACACACAAAAACACACCTAATCCTTTCACCACCACTTAGATATGCATCACTCGAGATCCGCATCCATGTCATCATCAATGTCGAGATCTGGTTCTTTACAAACCATTCATGGGATTTAATCTCGTCCATGGTTCTCCGCTGTCAACGTTTTGGAATTTATGTTCTGTTCTTTAAAAACAACAAAACCAACGAAGTGAAATTCATGGTGGTGTTATTGTGGTTGGATTGTGATCCGGTGGCGACACGGCGGGAAGTAGTGGTGGCCGGCCGGAGATGTAACGGAGGGGTGGGAGAGAATAGGGGTTGTGTGTGTATGTGTGTGTTTTCGTTGTTGAAAAAGATTAGAATTGATAAATGAAATAGATGAAGGATGCAACGGTGATGTAGGTTGGAAAGTGATGCGACGGTGGCGGTTTTAAAACTGGTGCAACGGTGGTGTAGGGTGGTGGCTGATCAGATCCTAGTGGGGTGGGATGGTGGCCGGATTTACAAACCCATAGATCTAAAGGTTTTTTTTCTTTTTCTGTTAGTGCAATAGAAGATTTGAGATAAGTTGATGTGAGGAGTGGATAACTGAATATAACTCATAATCTGTTACCTGTTAGATCCGGATTTGTTTTTTTTTTTGGTTGGATCTATTCAATATTATGCAGGTCAGGGAGAAGAGATATAAATATATTGTTTGTTTGATATATGGAAATGTCCATTAAAATGAGTACAATTCATGTGGCTGGCCAATATGGCAGACTACATCACAATACCATCAACTATTACCCAAAACCATTCTATGGTATTTTTAGTCCCCACGTTTTCTGCTAATTAACCCTTTTTTTCTTTTTGTTCTATGTATTGTTGTTGTTGTTGTTGTCGTGATAATGATTTATAGAGATGTATGTATGAGTGTCTTTCATATGTTTTGTTGGTATTCTTTTAAGATGATGGTTGATTTGAATTTGAGTGTGATAAGTGATTTTTTGTTTGGAGGTTGAAGAAATGCTTTAAGGATATTTTCTGGGTTTTGTTTGGAGGTTGAAGAAAGGAGTGAAATCACACAAATACCCTCATGTGCATGGCATGTGAGAGAGAACACGGAAAAAAAAACGTCCGTTTGCCAGAAAGGACTGTATGTGATCCTTATCCTTCCCAAAAGGACTGCCAGTGTCATTTCAAATAGTTAAGGACGAAACTTGATTATTAGGGTAAACCACAAGGACGATTTAGGCCGTTTACTCTTATTATAATGACTAACTAATACAGTGTTCTTTTTAAATTTTATATAAATATTTATTTCTTTGAGGATCTTGAGTCTTGACTGAAGCAATGAATTTGCATATCAACTGAACGGAACTTGTTTCTTTTTGTTGCTTGTTTTACAGAACCCAGGATTTGACTTCTCTCAGGCCCAGTTTTCAGGGAACTGTGTCCCGATCCCAGAACGTTCATGGGCGGCATAAGATCTGATTAGCGGCCATATGTTTCTTCTAGTGAACATGTACATTAAGTCTCTCAAACCCTGACTCTTAACCAAATAATGTTGTATTTGTTTTTTTTTGGTTAATGAATAATGTTGTATTTGTACAAGCATGCTTTCACATGTTTTTGATTTCATCCCTCTAGTGTATGCACATATTCCCGTGTTGGAAAAAAAATTGCGTTGTTGACGTTGTGTAAATTCATGCCCATGCTCGTACATATCCCTATACATCTAATTAATACGACACTATTTCAGAAGGCATCGCCCCCACCGCACACCAGTGCCCTACAATTGGCATGAATGCTCCCATGCTAATTATCTATTTAGCAAACACTCTGGTTCCTAATCATGTTAGATGCTCTTCCAAACACACCCAAATCTTGAATGCTGATGTGTTTTATGATAGTTGGGTAAGTATGCATCACTGGAATAACTTTATCTTATTGAATCGTCCATCAACTCTCTTTGTGATGTTATTCAATCAACTTTCTATTGATTTCCAGATGAAAGTTATTTCTTACCTCATAAAGTTGGATCTTTTTCCTAATAGGACCATTGTCCCCTTTTCGAAAACTAGTAAGATATCGTTATATGCAAATTTCTGGCTCAACTTTGTCGGCAATCTTTTTATTCGTGCTTGTTTGCATGGCTGCGTTGATAATAAATAAACCTATGTACACACGTACACATGTGTGTGTAATATATCATATGTATGCATTGGCGGATCCATAGTAGTCCTAGGGGGGTCCTAGGCACCTCCTCAATTTAGCCCAATAAACATTGATTTATGTACTTGTAAGCCCTTTAACAAGTTTGATAACATATTTGTGAAAAAAAAAAATAAATTTATTTTATTAGGGGTTGGGTATTGTAAAACAAGTATTAAAGTAAAACAAATAAGACAAGATCTTGACCCTTAGATATTGGTTAAATTGATGCACGAAGATTCACGAACTAATTGATGCACGATGATTTTCATGATGCACGATGAATTTCACCTATTGTTTTATTTGTTTTACATTAATACTTGTTTTATTTTACCTAAAACCTATTTTATTATTATGGTAGTATATATGTGTTTTGTGTAATTAAATGAAACAATATACTTGTGTCTTAATTATTTTGATATGTTAATACGAGTAGTATGCTTTCCACAATTCAATGAAAAAATTATAATAAATATCTCATAAATTATGATAGAACGTTTTGTGTATAATAAGTTTCATTTAAATAAAAAGCATACCCATTACTGAATCAAATAACAATCTTACATGTAACGCAAAACTAAACATAAGTATTTGTCCCAACTTATTTTGAATGGTTACCCATTATCGTCTCTATTACATATTGCCCTTCTAACAAACGTTTCCTAAAAAAGGTATGTAGTGTAGGTATCTTGTTAAACAATGGCTGTATTACAACTTACAAGCAGCTAGATGTATGTGATGCTTTAGAGGATGACATTGGTGTTGCCTTTTTTTTCTTTGTGATCCAACTAGAAAAATAAACTATCGTTTTGTTTAAGATCATATTTCTTTATTATAACTACTCTTCTGTTTAGAACTTCAGTATCATTGTGTATAGGTAGGTAAGTTTTTAATTTATATATAATTTAAAAGCATAATTGTGGTATTTGTTTATAATAAAATCCCTTATAATTAAAGAACAGTTGTTAACGTAAGAGCATCTCCAACTTTTATATTAAACTTTTGCAATATTTTGGTAATTTGGTGCAATAAGGATATCTTTTAACAAAAGTTAATGTTAAAGATATTAATATTGAAAGAATGTTTGAAACCTTGATTAGAATCTGAAAATAAAAACAAATAAAAGTCGCAAGCCTTATGATGTCTTGTGGCTGCTAAACTGCTACCTAGTAGCTTTCTTGAGGCCTCAGAAAATAAAAACAAGTTCAAAAAAATAACAAATTTGACAATTGAAATTCGATTCCTCGGGCAGGCTGGCAAAATTAGTTCTTGAGGCCGTATGATGTCACTTACACATTATTCAAACTACTGTTAGAAATATAAATGGTGTTAAATTGTAATATTTCTAATTGTATAAGGGGTATTAGTGTTAATTAGATGATAGGTATAAATACCCCTTCCTTAATCATTTGTAAAAAAGCCTTTGACATAATCCATACATCCTTCTCTCTCTAATTTACTTTCTCTCTCTAAGATCATCTTCAACCTCCCATTCACACACTTACACACATTTCACACACTAACCTAATTCCACCATTAAAGCTTCAATTAAGCTCAATTCTATATCTAACAATTGGTATCAGAGCATAATCGGAGTTGCTGAACGATTGTCATACTTTTAAGCTCATCAAAAACTCATTCGAAATTGAAAATCCTTCAAAAATCGAAGTCTGTTCCAGTTTGTTTCAAGCTGAATTTTGTTCACCGTTCGATCAGGATTTTGATTACGAGTCTATCGATATATAATTTGTCAAAATTCGTTAAGAATCGAGAGATAAATCCACGGTTTTTTTTTGTTCAAAAACCTCGAAGACGTTTATTTTTGTTGTTACAACTGCTGATCATATATATTTCTGCTCGTTTTCGAAATTAAAAGAAAAAGCTTCATTCTCGTTGTTAGTGGATTTCCATGTGTCATCATTTCGCTGGCTGGTTTAAATAATTGTTGTTGATTTGATCGACGGAGAAAACAAGAAAATTTTTGTTGAATTGTGATTGGTGTATCAGCTAGTGCAATCCACGTGAATTATTGTGATTGGCTGCTTGAAATTAATTCAACAAATAGATAGTGGGGAACAAGGACACTGTGCTTGTCAGATGGATTTTCGTGAAAATTGTTTTTGATTGGCTGTGCGTTGTGGAAATAGGACGATCTCCTTGTTTCCGATTGGCAGGACGATCTGTTTAGCATCGTCTCGCAAATTGGCTTAGAACGATCTCTTTTTAAGTTCCAAGACGATCTGTCATAGGACGATCTCTTTTGACATACATTCAGACGAAAGACGATCTCTTTACCCTTTTTAGCCCAAAACAACTTCAAGTCATTTTTTAGTGACTTTTTGAGTTGTGTGGATCTGTGTGATCGAGTTTGTGGCTGTCGTGGTTTAGTGTTCATTTCCGTGTGATCGGAGGGGGAGTGTGTGGCTGGGTGGTGTAGGGTTTGTGGGGAACCATACACGATACAGTCTGTGGAAGCGGCTAGTCATGGGTGTATGCCCTTTCTACCAAGCATCTCCATGGTCCATTTTTGTCCTTCACTATACATGTCTTATTCTGTGTCACATTCAACACTAGCTATCGTCACAACACCGAAGGCCTCTGGGCCCAACAATGGGGGGCGCGTCGGGGGGGCGGGCGTACACGGTAGAGGTACAATACTTGTCTGGCCTAAGGCGCTAGGGGCGGTGTGGGGCATCGGCGGACACTAGCAAGTCTAAGCGCACACGCTGTCACAGAGCTGTGTACATGGCCTCGTCGGCTGCACGTCTGGCGTCCTGTGCATACTGTCTAGACCCTGAGCCATGCGGGGGGGGCGGCACTCACATGTGCACGGGAGGGGGCCACGGGCGACGACTGACAGAAGCTGGCGCACAAGCTGGCGCTGGGCCAGCACTGCATCTGACTATAGGCCGGAACAGCGCCTATGCGAAACGCGAGGCTAGGACACTAAACACAGAGATCGTGCCAATGTGAAGAAAAAAAAAAAAATAATGTTTTAAAATTGTAGCCTTTTGGTGGGGAAGTCATGGTGCTTCAACACCTAATTTGAAAAGGATTGCAACGAGGATTCTAGCGTTAACTAGTAGTTCATCGGGGTGTGAAAGAAATTGGAGCACATTTGAAGCGGTTAGTAAAGAACAACTATATATCAATATATGGTATAGTTGTATTACTTTTATACGTTTATAATGCTATTTGCTACTAACTTTGTAGATACACACAAAGAAAAGAAATAGACTGGATGCTAGTAGATTGAACAATCTTGTTTTTTGTCAATTCAACGCTAATATGAGGGAAAAAAACAGCAAGAGAAAAAATAGGAGTGTTGAAGTGCTATTGTCAAATGATTCTAACTTGGCTCAAGAATGGGTTGCTGAATGGAAAGAAAATGGGGACAAAGACATAAATGAATATGGAAATGCAAATGAAGAAGGTGAGGCTCATTGGGAAGCGGTTGGTGAAGCTATGGGAGCGGAAGAATTTTTACAACCCCGACAAAGTTCTAGAACAAAGGCACCTAAAGCAACTCCAACTCCAAGAGAACTTTTTGATGAAGAGTTTGAATCCGAGAGTGAGGAGGTAGTATATGAAGAAGGTGACTACGAGTCTGATGGAGCTCAAATCAGGGAAGGTTACGGGGATGATTAGTATTTGTGTTGTGTAGCAATGAACCTTGTTAAACTTTCTGCTTGCTTTATGTCTTTGTGTTTATGTTAGCCCTTGTTAAGCTTTCTGTTCAAAGCTTTTGTGACCTTGGAACACTTTACCATTTGTTTTGTTGCACTTTTGAAGTTTCCAGAACTCGTTCAAACTTTGTGTTAGTTTTTAAAGCTTCTGTTTTGTAATTTTCTGCATAACATGTTTTAGTTTAACTCTTTATGTTTGCTTTCTAACTTCCTGTTCAGTTTTTCTGCTTCTGTTCAGAATTTCAGATTCAACATTCATCACTTTCTGTTTCTGTTCGTTGCTGCTTCTGTTTGTTGCATTCTGACATGAAGATAGCAGCAACATTCTGTTTGCTGCTTCTGCTTCTGTTTGCTGCTTCTGTTTGTTGCATTCTGACATGAAGATAGCAGCAAGATTCAAAGGTATGTACACTAAACTTATGCTTTTATGTTTTCAATTTGCATTACAAATTGTATATATTGTTAGTATATATATAAATTTTAGATAAATTCCTTTACAATTTAGGGTACCCGATATATCCTACTTATCACTTATCGGGGGTCGACCGATAATAAACCGATAACCGATATCTACAACCTTGGTTTATTATGTTCGATATGATTAAAAAAGAATCTGCTAGAATAAAAAGTTTAATATTAAAGCAATTTGTGATGTCGAGCTCTTGAGTATATGCTATGGGTTACTGTTAATTAAGCCTTTTTAAACTAGTTAATAACTCAAATTTTCTCTATTTGGTGTTATTTTTGGTTGACTTTATGCACCTTTATTTATTTGTGTTGAACACGCAAACCGGGCAAAGCAAATCTGTGAAATTAACTTAAGGTCTCTCAAGGTGTAAATGTAGTAGCTATGGAATTCTAATGCCCCCAATAACATATTTGATTAAGTTGGACTTTAGGTTTAACTTCTGCTTGCGTTTATTTAGGCGATGAATGAAGACAAGGCCATGGAAATGAAGGCTGCATTAGAATCCAAGGGTGAGGTAGAGTTTAAAGTTTGCACTCTTCAGAAGTCGGCAAGGTTTAAAAAGGCGGAAACGAGTTTCGAGGCGTTTTCTCTTCGCCTCAAGAGGCGTAAGCCTCGAGGCGAACCGAGGCGTAAGGTCGAGGCGATAATAAAATATTAATATTTTATATATTTTTTATATATAAAATATATATATGTTTTATATTTTATATACATAACTCTTTATATTACACTTTTAGCAATATATTAGTATAGTTACGGAGTAATATTTAAAATATATTAAAAAATATATATATATTTAAGAAAAGAATTATATTTGATATTGCTTGCTAGCTGTAAACCTCAAATTTGATATTGGCCAGCTGTAAATCTCACTCATCATTCATTTCATTGACTTTTATTCCTACATATATCATATATGTGAATATATGGATCGTATCTTATCTTCTCTTCTCTCACCTTCCTCTCTGCTTCTTCAACTTCAAATATTAGTGAATTAACATCGCCTGAAAATCACCACCACCAGATCAACTTCAAATATCATTCATTCTCATCACCTTCTTCTCTTCAAACCCTAAAAATAACACAGAGCCCGCCCAAAAAATAAGAACCCGCCTTGATCCGTTTCTCCGCCTCATACGTTTCTCTACTGCCTCATCAACCCGAGGTGTACGCACCAAAAGACTACCCTGAGGCGCCGCCTCATATACGCTACAGACCCGCTTCGCCTCAAAACGCGCCTCGAGGCGCGCCTCAATTCCGTTTTTTTAAACCATGGAAGTCGGTTACAATAAAGAAGAACATGCTGTCCATATCAAAGGAAAAGAGGAAAGAACACCAGAGAGTATTTACACCCGCTGTGATTGAATCTTCCTTTGGCATTGGTAGAATCATTTATTGTCTCTATGAACACTCCTTTTACATGAGGCCAAGCAGAGCTAGGGATGAGCAGTTGAATGTTTTCCGTTTCCCTCCCCTTGTGGCCCCCATTAAATGTTGCATTTTCCCATTGGCCCAGAATCAGAAATATGAGGAAGTTGCTAATAAAATCTCCAGATCTCTCACTGCAGCTGGAATTTTAAACAAGAAAGATATTACAGGTGCGACAATATTCTCATTTTTGTGTGTGCATTTGTTGAGGGGATTTGGCAGTGTCAACCCATTTTATTGTAGAATGGATCATTTCAGGTTATGTTTATTCTGAAAATTGTTAAAAATCGTAAAACTAGTTTAACAAGAAACATGTCACCTAGGGTATCTTACACTAATTATCTCGAAAGTCACTTATGTATCTGTTACAACACTTGGGCACTTTTAAATTTTTAATGTTTATATCCCCAAGATTTTTTAAGCAGTTTTTTTAATGAATATTAGTTGCAAATACCAATGTAAGCTTCACGTTTTTGTATAATTTTGGAGTTCAAAACTTTGTCCAACCTCTAGAAAGAACATGGAAAGTGTTTTCTTGACCAAATAGAAAACTGAATGTGAACAATTTAACTGCATAAGCAGCAAGACTAACAGGATGGTATTTTCGTTTTCAGGCACATCTATGGATGAACTTGGCGTGCCATTTGCTGTTACTGTAGATTCGACAACTTCAGTTACAATTCGTGAGAGGGATACGAAAGATCAGATACGTGTGAACGTGAAGGAGGTAGCATCGGTTATGAAGGATGTCTTGGAGGGACGGAGCACATGGGATGATATCTTAAACAAATACCCAGCTCATACTTCATGCAAAATTCTCTGATTTACATTAGACTCACTTTTGTTGTCCTCCTTTGTGACAACCGTCACTCTTATTACACTTATCTTTCTATTGTACGTACCTCCGTCGTTCTTAAGTGCGAACTTTTGATCTAGTAAGGCTTGACTTTATGTCTAGTCACATTCTTGTTGTTCTTTCGTGTTCTTGTTATACTACTGTGCTTGTACCAGATCACTGTGAGTTCACTAATCCCCCTTCGTACATTTTGTTCAAGTTCTTTATCGGGGACTGAAAAGCATGAAAACTACTTTGAACTTGTACATATGTTCTTGAACTACTTTACGTACTATATTATGATCTTGAACTATTTCATGTACTATTTTATGATCTTACGAGGTACATATGATATGATTCCTAACTATTTAAAAAGAGTATTTAAGTCTTGAATGGGCAGGATCTTAAATACATTTATACTGTTTAAGGGAGTATTTAAGTCTTGAATGGGCAGGATCTTAAATACCTCCATACTACTGTACTTGATCTTTAACATGTTCTAGTTCGTACTTGTACTTGTTCAGTTCTTATTCACTGCTATCAATTCATATCCCACAGTTCAGGGATTGAACCGTAGGTAATTATGGACAGCGCTGTTTAGGGTAGGCCCACCCTCATCCTCCACAGTTCAGGAGAATGCATATTACTTGTTCTTGTCCTTGTCATCGTTCTGGCATAGATCTTATTTGACGTACTTGAGTTATATGAGCAGGTTATCACATTACAGTTCAGTTCTGGCCAATCGGTTTAGCAGTGACAACTTATATCTAAAGTTCATTATATGCTCTTGTCCTGTTCATATTATTATAAAGTACTTTGGTTCAACGTACAAAACTTACGATCTTGTTCTTATTATACATATATTATACGTAAACTACGTACTTTATGTGAATCTCACCAACTACTTTCGTAGTTGACCTTTGAACTTACATGCTTTTCAGGCTAGGCTAGTAGATCTGTTAGCATAGGAGTCTTCCACCTTAAGTTCTCTCATTTGGCGACTGTTCGAGCATTCAAGATCAAGAGCTTGTGAAGACCTTTCCTGCTTATTCAGTTCAGACTTCAGTACTTTAAGACAATTGTCCTGTCTTTTGATTATTAACTATTCCGGGTATATCCCAAGTTCTGTAATAACTATCGTACCTCTGTTCTTTGTTAATGTTAATGGCTGTGATGGAACTTGTACTATGTGCATTGTGCTTATCTGTGCATCCCGTATATTCCGCTTTAGCGGGGTGTTACAAGAATAGTCATGCAAAACGATTTGAGAAAGAGTTGAAAAAACCCGAGTGTAACATCCCAAACTTTTCGAGTTTGACTTATTAACTTGACCGTTAGTCAACGTTAGGTTCGTTAAGTTTATGTGCCCTAACGGGATTATGCGATTAAATGCTTATGCGTTTAATATAATATGACTAAAGTATGTTAAATGAAAGTAATTAATGCAAAGTCGGGAAAGTTAAGTGCTCGTTAAGTCGCTAAAGTGTTCCGGTGAGAAAGTTAAGCCAGGAAAGTAACGTTTAATAGTCGAGGGGCTTAAGTGTAACATTGGGAGTTGTTGGCCAGGTATTTAAGTGAAATTAGGCAGCCCTAATTGTCACAAAATCAGATCTAATGTGTGTGTGTGAACCCTAGCCGATCCCCTTCCCTCTCCAAGCCTAGATCCATTCGTTTTTGTGCCGTTTCGATCAAGTTTTGCTAAGATCTTGGATCCTTATGATCATCTACAGGTAATATAGGTGTTAATCCTTTGAAATCTGATCTTATAAGTCTTATATATGAATTCAATCCAGGCCATAGGGTTTTGGGTTGGGTTAATTGGCTAAACGTTTATCGATTTCATGTTTTCGGGTAATCAAAAGTGATTTATGTTTGTAATGGATCAAGGAATCAATTGATGGTTTGAAGGCATCAATTGTGTCATAAAAAAGGTCAATTTGATGTCTCCAGGTCGGGGTTAGGGTTTGAGATCGAATGGGAATCGTTTAATGGTGTCCAAAAATCAGGTTTTGCTGAACAGACTCGTTGTGCGGCGCACAGAGGCCCTGTGCGGCGCACAGATGGTCCTGACTGCTGATGATTGAGTTTATGCGGCGCATGGAAGATCCATGCGGCGCATAAACAGGTCTGGCAGTCGTATAGGCTTGTTTTCATGCTCGTTTGACCCATAGACCTTATGTTTAGGTTACCTTATGTTATAGGGAACTTAGAGAGGTCTTTTGAAGCCACGTTTATGCTACATTTTGGTTATATGTTTGCTATAGGTAATCGGAAACACAAACAAGACACATTAACATTGCGTATTGCTTGTTGTGCTCGTCACGAGGTAAGATACACTACTTTGACATGCTGAGGGTTCAACAAAAGCATGGTTTTATATATAATAACTTCCCAAATGTTATCTTGTTTGCTTGAGGGTAATCGGGGTTACACGGGAGGTGATATGGGATATGTAAATGACCATTGAGGCCTTAAATGCAGTCCCTATGATATGAGATGTAATGATATGCTATGAGATGTTATGCAATGATATTAGATGTAACGATATGCTAAGAAATGCTATGTAATGTCTTGAGATGAATTGAAATGTGATATATGTTGATGTTATGTGAAATGTGCATGATTACATGGCTTGTTCATCTAGTTCACTAGACTTATTAAGTTGCCATGACACGTGCACGTTTAAGGGCCCAAACGTAAAAGATGTATATGTGATGATTGTTTAGGTTGTGTAAACACCTAAACTATATGAGATGAAATCGAGCTCGTAATTTTAGATGAAAGTGTTAAGCTTAACCCGTACAAGCCCTTTCCAGGGCCGTGCGTAGATGTGGTTGCTTGGGTCGCTCCTTGCAACATGGTTAAAGATGTGAGAGTAATACGGGAGGTCTGACCAACCCCACTTGTTTTGTACATACGGATTACTCCGGGATTGGCTTGCCATTCCTTAACGACATTGATGTACAACCGTAAGGTTTGTCCATCTAGTCGGGTGTGACTTATGTCACACTTAATGAGATGTATATGTTATATGATATGTGTGACTTATGTCACAATATGAATATGTAAAAGATATGAAAGGATGACTGGGCACATAAGGCTAAAGAGTGCACTTATATGTATATGTGAAGATGCAAAAGATGACTAGGCACATTTAGGATGACGATGACCCATCCTATATGAAGATGTTTGATGTGATGATATGATATGTGAGATGTAATGTATGATGTGATTTGTGCCTTAACGATTTCAAACGACTTTTCTATAATGTTTTAATGGACAAATGTTTTATTAATGATGTGTTATCTTACTTAGCTAATTCGTTAGCTAACACTTGCTCTTTTAAAATGTGTTGTGCCCTCAGGTTCAACATTAGTGAGCAGATAGATGTGAGAAGATGTGAGGCATGGGTAGATGATCTTGAAGCTGGCTGTAGTTTACCCATAGTGGCTGCTCGCACTAGACATTGATTTATGTTTAGACCTTTAATGTCTTGTATTTAATATGTTGTCGGTTGTTTAATGTTGGGCAATCGATGGGTTTCCATTTAAACTTGTTTTGATGATATGGCTAGTAACACCAATTGATAAATGAACCAAACAGATTTTGTTTGTTTGGTCTTTTAAAGTTTAATTCCGCTTTCTTTGACGCCGTTAGGCGAAAGTTTTTGGAAATCCATATTTTTAAACGACGGGTGTTACAAGTTGGTATCAGAGAAATGGTTTAAGTGAACCAATGACTATAAGACCATAGGATTTGGACTTAAACCGTAAGATCTGACATGCTAGGCTTAAGTAGTTGAGCTTTAGCCTTAAGATGAGATGTTGTTAGGACGGGTTGGGATGAGTGAGAGTGTAGGATTAAGGCTATATGATGATTGATTAATGATGTGTTAATGTGTTTTTAGCCTTTATTCTTCCGTTTCTCGCTTCTCCGTCACTAGATTATTCTATTGCTACGATAGACGGTCCCCGAGGTGATGTGCTATTTCCCTATCTGAATTTGCTAAATGTGCGCAGTAATTTATGTGTGAAGTGGTTGAAATGAAGGGAACTTTGTTGGATTAGGTGAAATGGTGTCCCGTCAATGGTGTCCGACCCACGTGGTGAGTGACAAGGACCGCAACGGAAATGAAATGTTGTATGGATGATAAAGATTATGCGAATGGAATTGGTGAAAGAATGTGACACACAAATGTGGTCACGAACCTGTGAGTGAAAGGATACAATTACAATTATGGTCCGGAACATAATTGCAAGCGTATCACGACACGAACGTGTTTGTATGGCCATGCTTGTGTTGACCGGTGTAGAAAGTAACGAAGTTGGTAAGATCTCTATGAGGTGTTGTATTGTGTTGTGGAGCCCACGGGCTTAAAAGACATGGAAATGATGTTTGATGAGTATAGTTGATGTTGGAAACTTGAAGGATTATAAGTAGGTGATGCATAGAAGGGTTACCGGACACACGTATGAAAGGATATAGTTACAATTCCGGTCGTGAACGTAATTGTAAATGTATCACGACATGCGTGTGTTTGTGAGACTGTGTCTGTGTTGATCTGAATGAAGTGAAGATGAGAATGATGGAATCACTGAATAGTATCATATTTAACCACGTGAAGAGTAGACACGTATGAATGAAATAAAGGAGGATGAAGTTGAAGCAAGTAAAGAAGTTAACACTACAGTTGATTGAATGGTTGATTTATGTTGTAAAGGACTAAAGGTTCGATTGGAGGACTTAAGTCAGTATAAATATTGTCAAAAGGGTAAATTTTATGTTCCCAGGTCGAATAAATGATTGGTGTTCGTGTGGGATTCGATTCAGAAATTAAAAAGTTGGATTTTGGTCGAACTGGGTGTTATGCGGCGCACAAGGCTTTTGTGCGGCGCATAAAAGCAAGTTTTGAAAAGTTGGTTTCAGGTGGGAGCCCGTTATGCGGCGCACGGAACTTCTGTGCGGCGCACAAATGGTTTGCTCAGAAGATTGGTTAGTTTCTGTGGTGATTTTGGTTGATTTGTGCGGCGCACAAATGGTTTGCTCAGAAGATTGGTTAGTTTCTGTGGTGATTTTGGTTGATTTGTGCGGCGCACAACATTTCCATGCGGCGCACAAATGCTTAATTTGGTTTTGTGCGGCGCACGAGACTTCCATGCGGCGCATACTTTAGATTGTTTTGGATTTACGACACATTTAGTTTTGATTTCACTACGGGATGATATGTGACGATTGGGACGAGTGTCTTAAGGGGGAGGTATTTGCAACAACCCAAACTTATGTGTAACGGATTGACTTGAGTCGCTAAGTCAACACTTTGCTACCGTTAAGTCTCATAACGATTTAATGCTTACGAGGAGTAAATATGCTATATGTGAGAGGCTTTAGTGCCTTAAAGATGTGTATGTTTATGGTTTAAGATGCCAAGATGTGTTTAATATGTCGATAGAATGTCTGGTGGACGATTTAGGCTAGTTATGTGACGTATAGAAGTCCAGTGTGGATTAATGATCGATCGGTGCATATAAATGATCCGTTTATCATCCTCCAAGGTATAGACCGAAATCCTTGCAGAGTATTAGTCATATCCGTCCATATGTCTCGTCCATACCTGGACTTGTTGAGTATGGATTGATAAGAAACGTTTTTGTTGTTGAATTTGGCGATTACGGGTCATTCGGTGATTGTTATTGAAATCAATATGTATCTTGAAATTCCCTACAGGTATGAAGTTGTTTCTAGAGTCATTTTAATGTTCAAATAGAACCAATAAAGGGTTCACATCTGGTCCTGAGGTGTGATGCGGATTCGATTGCGTTTGTGAGTTGATTTCGGGTGTCAAAACGATTGTAAAATGAGTATAATGAATCCATGAACCAATTGATGAATTCATAATGATAACTAAGTCATAATTTGATGTGTATGGACTGTAGAGGTCGTGGTGGTTTGACATGGATGCTTGATGGTGGAAATTGTTTGCAAAACAAAGAGTTTATTAGGTCTGAAAATTCAGTCATATTGCAAAAGTCATATCTTCCTTATATGAACGACTTAGAAGATGAGTCTTACATTTCTGAAAACCTCTAAGTGTCCCCAAAATTCGATATGAATAAAGTTTCATGTGATTTTACCCAGAGATATGCGAAAAATGTCGATATCCAGAAATGGTCAGGTTTCGGATGAATTCTGCAGATTTGTCTTGCAAACGTTATAACTTATTCATTAGAGATCTTCAGGAGTCGAACCTTGCAATTTGAAAAGGTCTTTGAGTTTACTACATTTGTTAAGAACTGAGTTTTGTCTCGTTCGGTCATCTTATGACCCAAAAGTTGTACTTGAGGAGGCTCATGTACCGCGATGACATGCTTATTTGGATGCCGCCGAGGATGTGATACGACCTGTTATATTACGAAGTGTAGTAAATTTTATATGTTGACGTGAGATAGGGTTAAAAGCCAAGATTATACACCTAAAATTTTATTAAAATGTAATTGTTTAATGATCCTTTAAGGAAGTGGGGAGTCACGTTATCATGGACCAAGAGACAGAGTTACGTGGGAAGCTAAAGGTAATGATATGACATGAGTAGTTGGTAGGCAGGTTATCCAGGAATACTTATCTCTTGGTGAACTATTGCGTCATTTCATTGGACATGAATGAAAAGATGTATGTTAAAGAAGTTCTCTTAAGTGTGGAAGCTAATAGTTGAATGCTTCAAGTTGAGACGACCGTTATGTAAATAAATTTCATAGATGTTTTGGCAAAGTATAAAAAAAAAAGAGAACAGTGATCTCAAGTGATACCTATCACTCCTATATTGATGGGAAAGAGAATGAATGACTTAGAAACTAGGGAAAATCATATGATTGTGCGATGGTGCATCGAGATTTATTGTTGTGTTCATATGCAACCATGGTTATGCCATAGGTGTTGGGTGTCACTTCATGATACGACATGTTATTGAAAGGAAAGTTGTGGAGCCAAAGATCATGAAGATAATAGTTCATAAAGTAGGAAAATTTAAAGGAATGTTCTGATTAGCTCGAAAGTGACTGAAGGTTTAGTGGCGAGCCAAGAAAGCTTATTTTGAACAAAGTAGGTAATATGGTCTAATTATGAGACTTTATGGAGGGATATGTTATGTATCAAAGTTATGGCGAGTCGACCCTTTGTTCAAATGAATCATGTGCGTTAAGGTAGCAAGTTATTAAGGATATGTGTTTGAAGGGCTTAACCGCCAAATGAATAACCTTCGCCAAATGTAATGTGGACACTACTTATGAAAGTTGAAGAAATGAGGTGATTACCTTATTTGATTTAAAGATTGAACCCAAGAAATGACGAAACGAATGAAATGTAAGAAGTTCAATGTGATGGTCATGCTAAGTTGAAAAGACCATAGGTCCTAATATTATATTCATCCACGGGGTACAAAGGTATATACCGATTTGAAGTTCATTCTATGATGGTCAATGCCAAGAGTGATGTGATAGTATGTGTAC
This sequence comes from Erigeron breviscapus, assembly GCA_034093135.1. Classification (NCBI taxonomy): domain Eukaryota; kingdom Viridiplantae; phylum Streptophyta; class Magnoliopsida; order Asterales; family Asteraceae; genus Erigeron; species Erigeron breviscapus. Next base: position 239,969,179 of record CM067167.1, on the reverse strand, counting down.
AAAAATGTGTGACTTGTGCTCAAGTCAAACCGGAGCACCGAACGCCAAATGGAAAGATGCGACAATCAGTTATTCTGAAGCAGAAATGTACTTATATGATGACTATGGATTATGTGATGAAATTGTTTATAACCCTAAGGGGCACTAATGTGATATGCGTCGTTGTAGACTACCTGATAAAAATGCTTCTTCTCGGGTGAGTATGTGCGCGTGGTGAAGCTTGCCATTTGGTATATAGGTGAAGTAAGCATGGAGTTCCGTTAAGTAATGTGTTTGATCTTCATATGAAGGGTAAACTCTAGAAGATGTATGATAGGTGCTTGGGTATTGCTTTTAAATGACGTACATGGTACTTTCGTGGGAGTTATTGAACATATGCTTTGATGATGAAACCAATGTGACACATTGGAGGATGGGGGCATTGGTGCTAAGAAAGTGAAAGTAGAAAAGACTATGTAAGAAATTAAATGAGTTTGACTATGCTAAGTTAAAGAACGACCAAAGGAAATCCCGAAATGATATGATAAAGTTAAGGATACGGACAAATTATTATATGAATGGCGAAATGATTCCGAGGACGGAATACTCTTAAGGGGGAGGTAACTGTAACATCCCAAACTTTTCGAGTTTGACTTATTGACTTGACCGTTAGTCAACATTAGGTTCGTTAAGTTTATGTGCCCTAACGGGATTATGCGATTAAATGCTTATGCGTTTAATATAATATGACTAAAGTATGTTAAATGAAAGTAATTAATGCAAAGTCGGGAAAGTTAAGTGCTCGTTAAGTCGCTAAAGTGTTCCGGTGAGAAAGTTAAGCCAGGAAAGTAACGTTTAATAGTCGAGGGGCTTAAGTGTAACATTGGGAGTTGTTGGCCAGGTATTTAAGTGAAATTAGGCAGCCCTAATTGACACAAAATCAGATCTAATGTGTGTGTGTGAACCCTAGCCGATCCCCTTCCCTCTCCAAGCCTAGATCCATTCGTTTTTGTGCCATTTCGATCAAGTTTTGCTAAGATCTTGGATCCTTAAGATCATCTACAGGTAATATAGGTGTTAATCCTTTGAAATCTGATCTTATAAGTCTTATATATGAATTCAATCCAGGCCATAGGGTTTTGGGTTGGGTTAATTGGCTAAACGTTTATCGATTTCATGTTTTCGGGTAATCAAACAAGTGATTTATGTTTGTAATGGATCAAGGAATCAATTGATGGTTTGAAGGCATCAATTGTGTCATAAAAAAGGTCAATTTGATGTCTCCAGGTCGGGGTTAGGGTTTGAGATCGAATGGGAATCGTTTAATGGTGTCCAAAAATCAGGTTTTGCTGAACAGACTCGTTGTGCGGCGCACAAAGGCCCTGTGCGGCGCACAGATGGTCCTGACTGCTGATGATTGAGTTTATGCGGCGCATGGAAGATCCATGCGGTGCATAAACAGGTCTGGCAGTCGTTTAGGCTTGTTTTCATGCTCGTTTGACCCATAGACCTTATGTTTAGGTTACCTTATGTTATAGGGAACTTAGAGAGGTCTTTTGAAGCCACGTTTATGCTACATTTTGGTTATATGTTTGCTATAGGTAATCGGAAACACAAACAAGACACATTAACATTGCGTATTGCTTGTTGTGCTCGTCACGAGGTAAGATACACTACTTTGACACGCTGAGGGTTCAACAAAAGCATGGTTTTATATATAATAACTTCCCAAATGTTATCTTGTTTGCTTGAGGGTAATCGGGGTTACACGGGAGGTGATATGGGATATGTAAATGACCATTGAGGCCTGAAATGCAGTCCCTATGATATGAAATGTAATGATATGCTATGAGATGTTATGCAATGATATTAGATGTAACGATATGCTAAGAAATGCTATGTAATGTCTTGAGATGAATTGAAATGTGATATATGTTGATGTTATGTGAAATGTGCATGATTACATGGCTTGTTCATCTAGTTCACTAGATTTATTAAGTTGCCATGACACGTGCACGTTTAAGGGCCCAAACGTAAAAGATGTATATGTGATGATTGTTTAGGTTGTGTAAACACCTAAACTATATGAGATGAAATCGAGCTCGTAATTTTAGATGAAAGTGTTAAGCTTAACCCGTACAAGCCCTTGCCAGGGCCGTGCGTAGATGTGGTTGCTTGGGTGGCTCCTTGCAACATGGTTAAAGATGTGAGAGTAATACGGGAGGTCTGACCAACCCCACTTGTTTTGTACATACGGATTACTCCGGGATTGGCTTGCCATTCCTTAACGACATTGATGTACAACCGTAAGGTTTGTCCATCTAGTCGGGTGTGACTTATGTCACACTTAATGAGATGTATACGTTTTATGTGATGAGTGACTTCTGTCACGCCTGATGTAAGTGACTTATGTCACACTATATGAAGATGCTTATATGTTATATGTGATGTAAAAGATGACTAGGCACATTTAGGATGGCTCATCCTACTATGATGATGTTTGATGTGTTGATATGTTATGTGAGATGTGATGTATGATGTGATTTGTGCCTTAACGATTTAAATGACTTTTCTATAATGTTTTAAATGGACAAATGTTTTATTAATGATGTGTTATCTTACTTAGCTAATTTGTTAGCTAACACTTGCTCTTTTAAAATGTGTTGTGCCCTCAGGTTCAACATTAGTGAGCAGATAGATGTGAGAAGATGTGAGGCATGGGTAGATGATCTTGAAGCTGGCTGTAGTTTACCCATAGTGGCTGCTCGCACTAGACATTGATTTATGTTTAGACCTTTAATGTCTTGTATTTAATATGTTGTCGGTTGTTTAATGTTGGGCAATCGATGGGTTTCCATTTAAACTTGTTTTGATGATATGGCTAGTAACACCAATTGATAAATGAACCAAACAGATTTTGTTGGTTTGGTCTTTTAAAGTTTAATTCCGCTTTCTTTGACGCCGTTAGGCGAAAGTTTTTGGAAATCCATATTTTTAAACGACGGGTGTTACACCGAGAGATCACAAATTCTCTCTGGGCGATTCACCCCTTGCACATTTTTCGACTTCTTCTTGCAAAAAATCATCAATTTCGATCCATTTTCTTGTGTTATTCCCAATTCTGTTAATCCCTTCTTATTCCTTATTGAAATCCGATCCTATCACTTAATATGGTGGCCGCAAACCAAAAACAAATTGATATTTTCACATGTTGGCCGAATGAAAATTGATTCATTAATTAAATCAAACCAATTGATTGTGATTCCATATTTCCGGCGGCTTTGTTTCGTTTTCATTCGGATTTTCAAAGTCATTTTTTCAGTTGTAGAACAATACATTAGATCGGTTACTCAGATAAAATTAAATTATTTTTTAGCCTGATAGCTTCGATAAATTCCGATCTGATCTAGGGTTTATATCCGATCTAGGGTTTATTATCGTTGCTAGTTTTAGGGTTTTTGTTGTGTGTTTTCGCATCAGATATGTTTTCCATGTAACATACCATGCCTCATTCACGTAAAAAGAAAGGAAAAAAGGAGAAAAACGATTTCCAATCTTCTTATAACCTTAGATCTTCTTCTGTTGCTTCGATCACTCTAGATGCGCTGCCACAGGACATTGTTCAGCCACCTCTTGTTACGGCTGCTGCACCGATTGGGGTAGGGAGAGATTCTAGGTCGCGATCTGATTCAAAGTCTGTTGATTTTAGGGATATTGATAATGCTTTTCTAATTGAGAATCCTGTATATGAGGAGGCCGCTGATTCTGTCCTTACACCACCACGATCTGCCACTTTTGTGGTGAATTCCGTACAGCATTATGATAGTGGATAGGTGACCGGGGGTGGTGTTGCTCCTGGTTTGAGACCTATGCAGCAATCGATGGAGTCTAGGGATCATTCTCTTGATAACTTAGACGCAAACCCTAATTTAATGACAGCCATCGTAACACCACCACAAACAACCCCTGGGCAGCCGTTGTCATCTTCTGTTGATGTGGTTAGAGCATCTTTGATTAGGGAAGGAACGATATCAATTGATAAACCTCAGTTAGCAGCCATGGATTCTTTGGTAGTCGATAAGCTCACAGAAAACCCTAATTTAGGGGCTGCCTATACTCAGCCACCATTGGCCACCACTATTCAGGCGGCTGACTTGAAGGATGCAGATGTCACTTTGCATGATGAGAAGGATACATGTGTTAAGCAAAATAATGTATGTTCTTATGCTTCTGCTATTCGAGCTGCAAATGAATTGATAAAGTCTCTATCCAATGACAATTACATGCATCTACGGTCTAAGGTGCAGCAACATGGTCCTATTTCACCTGATGTGCATAATGAAATGAAACATTCAAGTGGAGTTCATCCAATTGATGCGGGGTCAGGCTCACAACCACGAATCACACTTGTACATGAATTCAACACCACAGTGTTGATCTTGAAACCGAAAAACCTTGTGATAATTCAGATGTGATAGAAATAAACTTGAGCTCAATTGAAGGTTTAATGGTGGAAATATGTTAGTGTGTGTAAAAGTGTGTTTGTGTGTGAAAGGGAGGTTGAAGATGATAGGAGAGAGAAAATAGATAAGTTGTATGTGTTATTATCAAAAGGTTAAAATTACAAAATGACTTAGGAAGGAGTATTTATACTTAGGGGAAATCGAATATGCAGTCGACTGCAATCTTGATGGCTGCAGTCCCACACACATACACTTAAATGATTGATCTATTACAAAAATGCCCCCCTTGATTTTCATGGTAAAAAACCCCAACTGCAAGATGCAGTCGACTGCATCCAACCTTTCCCCTTATACTTATCATCTAATTATATCTAATACTCCTTCCACTATTGAATATTTACAATTTAACACCATATTTATATTTCTAACAATCTCCCCCTTGGTGTTGAATTGTAAATGTTGCATCGTCTTCGGTCTTTAAATAATCATGATGAGCCCATTTGTTGAAAATCTTCAATGTTGATTGGACTTTGAAGCTTTCTCATTGTCTTCAATGTCTTGTATCAACCTTGACTTTGAATCTTCTCAACAAACAAATATATTTGATGACGACTTATAAAATCTTGATCTTCTCTTGCAACTTTGAATACTTTGGAAGCATCTTTGAAATCTTTGTAGCTTTTGAGCTTTCACAACTTGAACTTTTGAATGTTGATTTCAACTTGATGTTGCTTGGAGAAGAAAGTTGAACTTATGAGTAGCATGCGGAAGCTTGTTTTGACTTTGAATTCTTTGAACTCTTTTGGTATTGCGGAAGCTTGATTTAACTTTGAATTCTTTGAACTCTTTTGGTATTGCGGAAGCTTGATTTTGACTTTGAATTCTTTGAATCTTTTGGTATTGCGGAAGCTTGTTTTGACTTTGAATTCTTTGAACTCTTTTGGTATTGCGGAAGCTTGATTTAACTTTGAATTCTTTTGGCTTTTCGGAAGCTTGGTTTTGGTATGCGGAAATTTGATTTGACTTTAAAACTTCAATTCTTGATCTAACTTGTCTCTGAATCAATAAACATCTTGGAGCACTTGATTCTTCGATCAATTAACATTTGCTCCCCCTCAATCGGAGCAAATTATTCAATAACAAATCTTTAATCTCTTGCTCCCCCTTGAACAAACAATCATTTCGGAGCATATTTAACAATTCATGAGTTTTCTCTTGCTCCCCCTCAAATGAACAATCATTTCAAGCTATGAATCTTATCAAGACATTAAACAAACTTAGCTATCACAAGAACAATCTCCATTCAATCTCAATCTCTTCTAATCATCAAACAATGGTCATTTTTCCAACAAATCTTTCAAGTATCGACCATGTTCTTTCCAAACTAAAATCATCTTGAATATTCTCGATCTCGAATCAATCTTTCAACTTTCTTGAACCAATCTTAGAACTTTCAACTTATCTAGATAATTATTCACTCTCTTCACCTAAACTAACGATCCTTTGAACAACCAAACACTATGAATTATCCTCAATCAATATCTATCAATCAAATTCTACCTAAAACCTTGAATTCCATCTATCAATCATTTAATCATTTCTCCCCCTTATGATGAATATGTGAAACGTGTTCATCATATAATAATGATTGATAGCATAAACGGTAGATCACAACAAACAATATTCAACCAAATTAACCCAACCCAATTCCCAATTCCCAATGAACCTATTGGTGAACTAGAATGTGAGGTTGTGTTGTTGGAAAAAGATTTTATAATGGTGTTTGTGTTCTTTGTGTTTGTGTGAAGAGAAATGAAATCCGGATAAAAATGATCCGTTATCACAACCAAAAATCAAAAGGATTGATGGTGTGGCCTAAAAATACGATAACTATTTTTAGGACTTCCCATTGTCATCGAGAAATGCACAAAGCTTATCTCTAAATGGTTCGGTCTATGGCTTTTCAACCGATAGATTGCTTTAAAGAATGTAATTCATGGTCAGTGTCACAAAGGCGTTCGATAACCATGTCTTACTATCCTCAAAGACTTTTGGGTAAATAAATCCGAGGTCACATAGACTTCTCGTTTACTCAACAAATTCATAAAATGAAAATGTAAGACCTACGTTCAACGTTGGAAATGATGTTAGCATTGGTAGGATTTCCATTCGATCATCGTGAAATATCAAAAATATGATATCACTACGAATGTTCCGGCAATATCACAAAGATATGCGATGTCACAAAGACATATAAAGACTCTATGTGTCCTAGTCAAATGAAAGAATATTTCAAGTACGCTCTAGACTCAATAAGTGATCAAATGAAGTCGGGGACCGGAGCAGAGTGTCTCCCTTTTTCAATATCAACATCTTCCAAATGAAGAGTCGATAGAAATGTGAAAATCTCCGTGAGAATAAAACAAATAAAAAATGAAAATCTTTTTGGATTTTTATAAAAGGAATGAAATTATAAACACGGTTTTGGAACGGGTTATACACTGATGTGTGCATAAGCCACTTTTCATCAAATCATTTGGAAAACACTTTTGGAACCCATTTGAGATTGGGTCCAATGGGTTTTGAATTCTTGAAAGTCCAAATGTAAGTCGCATTGATTTGATGAATCGAAGTTGCATTCCACGGAGAACTAAACCCCGGTGGTTTAGTTGAAAAGAGTTTTCGTGGAAGCAACGGTGAAAAATCATTTGATTTCTTCGAAAACTTGTCAATCTTGGGAGATTGAGTTGAAAAATGATTTTTCGAACCAAAATCATTCACTTTTTGCACGACTGTTTTCACTGGTTTTGGTGCAAGATCAAAAAGTTCCGAAAATGAATATTTGAATGATTTTGACTCAGTTGACTGATCTTTTAAAAATGGTTTCCATTTAGATTTAGTCAACTGAGATTTTGCTTGCGAAATATGAGATGATTTATCCTCAATCAATATCTATCAATCAAATTCTACCTAAAACCTTGAATTCCATCTATCAATCATTTAATCATTTCTCCCCCTTATGATGAATATGTGAAACGTGTTCATCATACAATAATGATTGATAGCATAAACGGTAGATCACAACAAACAATATTCAACCAAATTAACCCAACCCAATTCCCAATGAACCTATTGGTGAACTAGAATGTGAGGTTGTGTTGTTGGAAAAAGATTTTATAATGGTGTTTGTGTTCTTTGTGTTTGTGTGAAGAGAAATGAAATCCGGATAAAAATGATCCGTTATCACAACCAAAAATCAAAAGGATTGATGGTGTGGCCTAAAAATACGATAACTATTTTTAGGACTTCCCATTGTCATCGAGAAATGCACAAAGCTTATCTCTAAATGGTTCGGTCTATGGCTTTTCAACCGATAGATTGCTTTAAAGAATGTAATTCATGGTCAGTGTCACAAAGGCGTTCGATGTCTTGCAGCTCATCCTAATACATTGTAAGTAACTAAAAGACAAAGTAAATAAAACAAATGATGAGAAGAGAAAATCTTTTTGGATTTTTCAAAAATAAGAAAAAATGAAAATCTTTTTGGATTTTTCAAAAATAAGAAAAAATGAAAATCTTTTTGGATTTTTATAAAAGGAATGAAATTATAAACACGGTTTTGGAACGGGTTATACACTGATGTGTGCATAAGCCACTTTTCATCAAATCATTTGGAAAACACTTTTGGAACCCATTTGAGATTGGGTCCAATGGGTTTTGAATTCTTGAAAGTCCAAATGTAAGTCGCATTGATTTGATGAATCGAAGTTGCATTCCACGGAGAACTAAACCCCGGTGGTTTAGTTGAAAAGAGTTTTCGTGGAAGCAACGGTGAAAAATCATTTGATTTCTTCGAAAACTTGTCAATCTTGGGAGATTGAGTTGAAAAATGATTTTTCGAACCAAAATCATTCACTTTTTGCACGACTGTTTTCACTGGTTTTGGTGCAAGATCAAAAAGTTCCGAAAATGAATATTTGAATGATTTTGACTCAGTTGACTGATCTTTTAAAATGGAAAATGAGTTTAAACACTTGGAAGTTTTTGTTTTATAAACAAACTCCCCCTAATTATATGCATGATATAAACAAAGGTTTTGCATATAAAGGGTGGGTAAAGGGTTTGAAAGTTGCTCACAAATATTAAAAATGAGACAACAAAGGCAGTACACAAGGCGTTCGATGTCTTGCAGCTCATCCTAATACATTGTAAGTAACTAAAAGACAAAGTAAATAAAACAAATGATGAGAAGAGAAAATCTTTTTGGATTTTTCAAAAATAAGAAAAAATGAAAATCTTTTTGGATTTTTATAAAAGGAATGAAATTATAAACACGGTTTTGGAACGGGTTATACACTGATGTGTGCATAAGCCACTTTTCATCAAATCATTTGGAAAACACTTTTGGAACCCATTTGAGATTGGGTCCAATGGGTTTTGAATTCTTGAAAGTCCAAATGTAAGTCGCATTGATTTGATGAATCGAAGTTGCATTCCACGGAGAACTAAACCCCGGTGGTTTAGTTGAAAAGAGTTTTCGTGGAAGCAACGGTGAAAAATCATTTGATTTCTTCGAAAACTTGTCAATCTTGGGAGATTGAGTTGAAAAATGATTTTTCGAACCAAAATCATTCACTTTTTGCACGACTGTTTTCACTGGTTTTGGTGCAAGATCAAAAAGTTCCGAAAATGAATATTTGAATGATTTTGACTCAGTTGACTGATCTTTTAAAATGGAAAATGAGTTTAAACACTTGGAAGTTTTTGTTTTATAAACAAACTCCCCCTAATTATATGCATGATATAAACAAAGGTTTTGCATATAAAGGGTGGGTAAAGGGTTTGAAAGTTGCTCACAAATATTAAAAATGAGACAACAAAGGCAGTACACAAGGCGTTCGATGTCTTGCAGCTCATCCTAATACATTGTAAGTAACTAAAAGACAAAGTAAATAAAACAAATGATGAGAAGAGAAAATCTTTTTGGATTTTTCAAAAATAAGAAAAAATGAAAATCTTTTTGGATTTTTATAAAAGGAATGAAATTATAAACACGGTTTTGGAACGGGTTATACACTGATGTGTGCATAAGCCACTTTTCATCAAATCATTTGGAAAACACTTTTGGAACCCATTTGAGATTGGGTCCAATGGGTTTTGAATTCTTGAAAGTCCAAATGTAAGTCGCATTGATTTGATGAATCGAAGTTGCATTCCACGGAGAACTAAACCCCGGTGGTTTAGTTGAAAAGAGTTTTCGTGGAAGCAACGGTGAAAAATCATTTGATTTCTTCGAAAACTTGTCAATCTTGGGAGATTGAGTTGAAAAATGATTTTTCGAACCAAAATCATTCACTTTTTGCACGACTGTTTTCACTGGTTTTGGTGCAAGATCAAAAAGTTCCGAAAATGAATATTTGAATGATTTTGACTCAGTTGACTGATCTTTTAAAAATGGTTTCCATTTAGATTTAGTCAACTGAGATTTTGCTTGCGAAATATGAGATGATTTATCCTCAAATGATAGAAAAGAGACAAAAGTAGTTGTTCCATCAAAATTTGGTTTCTTAGCGTACTTTTTACCCTTTTGCAAGGAGTAATTAGTAAACTGAGAAACCTTTCTTTCAAGAGGTTTTGAAGATTTACCCGTGTAAACCCTCTTTGGAACATCAACTTTTGGTTTTGATGAAATAGATTTTGGAAAACTTTTGGACATCTCAGTCTTGTCACAAACACACTCAACATCAGTTTGAGTTGAGGTCTCAACGGTCTTAACAACATCACATTCACTTGTTACAGAAGAATCCACAACTTCACATACAGGACAATCAGGTTCAGTGCAACCTTCAACAACTTCTTTAGGTAGGTCAAGAGAGACAGAACAATGATTTTGACTCTGAAAAGATTTAGTTTGTGTTTGCAATTCAATCTCAAGGTCGAAAATTTTCTTTGTCAAAAATGTTTCATTTGACTGAAGTTGCAAACACTTGTCTTCAAGACACTTGATTTGAGCACAAAAATTTGTTCTTTCTTCTTCAACTTTGCTCTCAAAAATGGTGGACTTGTTTCGCAACTCATGGTTAAGCTCAGAAATCTTTTGTTGCAAAACAAGTTCTTTTGATTGATTGTCCAAAACAATTTGATTGAGCTTTGTGAAAGAATTGTCCAACTCATTTGTTAATTTGAAAATCTTTGACTGCAAATGATCATTTTCTTTTTGAAGACTTTCCATGTTGGACAAAATTAGATCATTTGCTGATTTGAGTTCTTGGTTTTCGGATTTGAGTTGGTCAATTTCAAGTTGAAAACTTTTCAAGGCAGACACACTGAGATTATTATCGGATTCGAACTCTTTTTTCTCAGATTTGATTATGTCAAGTTCAGATTGAAGACTTTTGTTTTGTTCTTTAAGTTCTTCATTTTTCTTATCAAGAAGTTGATAACGAGTATCTTTGACACAACAATCATGTTTCAGGTTAGCAATTTTGTTTTCAAGCTCTTTCAAATCAGGATTAGACTCTTTCAGTTTCACATTTAATGTCTCAATGTCCTCCGCCAAAGCATTTGCTCTTAGCATTTCATTAATCTTCTCAACTTGCAGTTGTCTCACGGTTTTGGTTAACTCAAGAACTTTGGCATCAAGTTCTTGTTTTTCAAGAATCACTGTTTCACTTTTATTCATAAGATTTTTTAAGTATTTCTTAGAAACAGAGACCATCTGATTATCATCCTTTGCAGAACCAAGAGCCAATGCTTCTCTTGAAGACATGATGATTTGAAAAATGAAGAATGTAAAAGACTTAAAAAAAATATTGGAAGAAAGAAAAGAAAATACTAGACAACTCAAGACAATTAACCCAAAATGCTTCTTGAATTTTGGCCCAAACAAAAACTTATATATACTCTCGGCCCAACAACACTTTAGCCCAACAGTTAATTCAAGTTCAGCCCAATGAAAATGATAAGTCCAAACTGAAATTTAGATCAAAACAAAATCCTAGCCCAAAAGAAATACACTTAAGCCCAACAAATCAATTCTCAAATCACGGACTTTCAAGACAAAATTCAAAAATTTTAGAAAGCTCAAAAATAAAAGAACAAGCGTGATGTTTCTTTAATGGTTACTGTAAGTCCCAAATATAGATGATTGAATTAAACCCGACTGGCAAGTACAACTGATCTTGATGGACAAGTTCAGTTTACGATCCAGATGTGGATAACAAGAAACAAATGACTTAAAGTAATTACAAGAACTAAATGGCAGAAACTATATAAAGATATAAATACGTATAATCAAGTATGTAGCATTGAGACACGTTGTTTTCCTCAAATGTATTTGATTTATAATTGATAAACAAATACAAGGATTGTTGCGGAACAAGATAAACACCCAAGTGTAAATATCTTAACAATCCTGAAAAATACAAGTGATCTAAATAACTTGGAAATACTCGTAAGTTTACTTAGAGTATATCTCACAAGTTGCAATGCTAAGTTTCAAGCCATTTTGCAAGTTGTGAGAAGCCTTATATTTATAGACAAAGTCCAGCTGATGTGGACTCTAAGTCGTACAAATATGGTTGGGAGCATTTAAGGAATTAAGTCTAATTCCTTATATGCTACCTAGTATGTAAATCAATTGATGTGACAATACATACTTTATATCCAACCTTTTGCCTATCCTTGTACTTATATTAATAGAATATTCTATTAACTGGGTAAAGATGTGCAGTCAAAAAGGCTTCCTCGTAATCAGTGTAAAGTGTTGTAAATACTTTATACTGAGATGCTTCAGTCTTCGATCTGGTAGAATCAACTTCTGAGCTCCACTTCTGAGTTGATTCTCTTCCTTCAGTCTTCAGTCTTTGACTTTAATCTGAATGGTATTCTGATACGTCGATCTGAACTGAAGTGAAGCTTCAGTGAAGTAATTCTGAGATACCTCAGAATTCTGTACAAACATCTTCACTGAACTTCAAGCTATTTCTGAACAAATTATACTTGGTCGATTTTCGACCTAACAAATTCCCCCTATTTGTTCTGAAATAGTGCATGCATCTCAGACTTCTATCTATACATGTTTGTAAGTCTGAAATGTAAGTTTTTGTTTAAGTTGTAAAAATTTTCTAAGTACATCTTATAGATCATTGATGTCTCAGAATTTTTCTTGTGGTTTTTCTAACTTAAACTTATCATCTACTTATAGGTTACAAATTGCAACATATATATACAAACTGAAATGTTTGTTACAAATGTAAATAAATTACAAGTATATGATAATCTGAAATAGGAACTACTTCTTTGCAGGTCTTGAACCAGAAGGTGCTTCAGTAGGTTTCCTTTTCAGTGGAGAATGATCCTTTTTACCAAACAGTCTGCTTTCAAGTTCTACCTTGGCTTGCATCTTTTGTTGTATTCTTGCTAACCATGCACCAGTCAAGGCAGACTTTGGTTTCCCCCTCAGAATTTGGATCATCTCCCTATGCTCTGAAATCCCAAATTCATGAACTGAAACTTGGTTGTATTCTTCAGCTGCCCTTCCTTCTCTTTTCACAATCAGATCAAATAACTTCAATCCATCAGCCTTTGTAACTTCTATATCAACAATCTTGGCCTGATGCGATCGATGATTCATGTAATGATCATACTGATCCTTCTCATGTTTTCTTTCAATTTCAGCAGCATCATCAGATATTGGTTTGCCAAAAGTATAGACAACATCACGAGAATCTTTCTTTGCAGTCCTTGTTCCAGTTCTGGGCTTTGTGGGTGGTCTGAACAACTCTTTCTCAACCTTCAGAACCTTGGCCAGAATTTCTTTCCTTTTAATTGCCATTTCTTTTTCTCTGTTTTTCTTTAAGTCTTCAATAGACAACTTGAAGGTCAGACTCTCTAACTTTTGTTCCAGAGGTGAGTAATTCATCCCACACTCATACTCGAGCATATCAACCAAAGCATTCTGCACTCTTGGATCATTTTTAATTTTCAAGTACCTTTCAAATGATAAACCAAGAGCTGCAGCATCAATGTGGTCAAGGGTCCCCATCTTCAGATGTTGTTCCCTTTCCCTTTCTTTATTTTCCCTCCACATGATGTATTGATTTGAGACCTGCTTCTGCAAGGCCTCCAATTTCTTGTTATCTGCATCAAGATCATGCAAAGGATAACCTTGTTCATCCACATTCTCACCAACAACAATTCCAGAACCCTTAGAACTTTTCTTTGGTTCTTGTTCTACTGGGGCCTTTCCCTTATCTTTCTTAGCAGGTTCAGATTCAGATCTCTGAACCTGTTCTTTTTGAACTGAGGCACTGCCAGTTTGTACCTCGGCTTGCTTCTTAGTTGCTTCAATAATTTCTTGAGTACTAGCAAGCAGACCAATAGACACAACATTTCCCCCTTTGGGGACCTCTGAGGGCAGCTTAGCAAATTCTTCAATGGCCATTTGCATGCCCTTCAGTGGTTCCCAACTCTGCTGTTGTAAGCAATCAGAAATCCCTTTCGTGAGCTAAGCAAACTAAGACCTGAGTCTGAAATTAGAGTTCAGGTTCAGCGACTCTTTATCAATTATCTCCTTTAATTTCTTTCTATCATCTTCAGTAAATGAAGCAGAGGGAGAAGGAGCAACAACACTTTCTTTCTTTAGAAGAGTTAGAATTTCTTCTAACTGTTTGGACTGATTCTGAACTGAACCTTCAAGTTTGGACACTGAATTTTTAACTTCATTCACAGCCTGGTCCACTTTTATATTTGTGTCTTTGGTTAGTTCAGCAATCATTCCTCTAACCTTTTCACCAACCTTCTCAGAAACAGCTTCTGAAATCTGAGTGACTAAGTTCTGAGTTAGCTCAGACTTCAGATTTTCCAAAATACCAGCACTTATAGAAGCCCCAAGTTCTTTTTCATCAATACTGGGCTTCTGAACCAACTCATTCACTTCTCTTCCAACAGCCAGAACCTCTTGCTTAATAAGCTCAACTCCAGATGTCAAGTTTGCAACTATTGAAGCTTGCACATCTCTTTTGGTTAGCTTGTAGGCTTCTCTGATTGCAGAGCTCACCTTATTGCAAGTCATCACCAGCTCATTTAGTTTCCCAACTACCAGTCCTTCATTACCAGCAACCTTGGTTAACTCAGTTCCAAGGAACATCTGAGCACCTTTCATTTCAGCTACAGACCTGGTATTTGCAGTTAGAGATTTGGTTAAGTCCTCCACCCTACGAATAAGGCCTTGGACTTCGGTTTGGGTCTTCTCTAACTGTGCTTCTACATTCAAAGGAGGTGGAGGTTGTGCAGAAGCAGGAGCAACAAATGGTAAATTACCAAGCCCTTTGAGAACATTATTTAATTGTGTATCAGTTGGACTCTCAGATTCTGTTTCTGAGTCCAACTCCTTTTCTTGTGGGGCATCGTAATTGATTGGTGGTGGTACTTGGTGAATTTGGGGGTGAAGAAATTGAAGTGAAGGATTGAAGGTAGGTGCAGTAACATATGCGGGAGAGGTTCCTTGTGGAAAAATTGGGTGTTTATGAGATGGTTGAGGTGGAATATAAGGTTGTTCAGGTTCTTGTTGTTCTGGTTGTATTTGGAATTATGGGGGAGGAGGAGGGGCGTCTGCGAGGTTGGAGGCTGGCTCAGAATCAGATTGATTCGCCTCCAATAATTCCTCGTCAAACTCAAAATCAGCAAAGGAATCGAGATTCCCCTGAGGTAGCTCATCTTCATCCCAGACTGTATTCACCACTACATTCTGGTCAGATATGCCCTGGTTTGGGTCACTTGTACCCGCACCAGAATCTGGTTCAACATCTGCAGAAGCAGTTGCATCGTCACCAGATTCTACGTTTATTTCAACCGTAGAGTCATCGAGAGGGACAATAGAGATAGGTGCTGGTGTTTTTATAATGTTCAGCAACTTATCTCTAGGTCGACTAACGGGTCCCACATTCTTTTGTGGCCCACTTAGTGACCTTTCTGAACCAGCTAGTGTGGCTGAAACAGTTTTATTAAATACCTGAATCATAGCAGAGGAGAGTTCAGGCTCTTTTTCAGAAGTGCCTGCCTTTGAGAAATCTCTGTTATATTCAGGTACAGAAGCTTCAGGTCCAGCTTCATTGTAAGCTTCTCCAAGTATATCCATAAAGCACAAGCTCAGAAATCTTGGAAAGGCGATGTGCAAACTTCTTTTTCCTTTTAACTTTGTAATAAGCTGAGAGAAAAGAATCTCAGCAAAGTCTGCCTGTATCCCATTCCAAATATAATCCCCCATCTCAACTTGAGGTAAAGAAAGTTGGTCCAACCCACCATGGTTGCCACCAAGACTTTCCACAATCTGCGTCCAGAAGAACCTCCAGCAATTACCAAATCCAGACATAAAGATGTGTCCAGAGGTCTTCAAATTACCATTAGCATCCTCCATGTCGTCATGACCAGTGGCGACTAGAACCTCCCTGAAATTGACTCCTTTGAGTCTTTTAGCATAAACCTGGGAAGGTTCGAGGTAGTTCAGATGAAGGGAATTTCTGAACCCCTCAGGAGTGATAACACACTGCTTGGTGCCCTCATTGAGAGTGAAGGAGATGGATTGTTCATCTTTGCTCACCACAGCAGTATACCAGAATTCAAGCAAGTATCGATGATACATTGCCTGAGGATTTGCGGTCAAGGCATAATGGAAAGGGGACTGCTCCCAAAAATTGTTTATTCTTCCCATTAGCGTTTTGGATTTCACATTTAGTTGAGCCAAGAAATTGCTCATATTGAATCGAATTTGTGAGGGTGTGAAATCCTTTGGCCATGTGGCAGATGTTTTAACAGCATTGGAAGGAATATATTCAAAATTAATAAGCGATTTGTGTGAAGAAGATGATGATTTAGACATTGTTAGAAGAAGAATTGAGAGTGAAAGGAATGTGAAGAGTTAAGGAATTTGAGAGTAAATAAGAGAGAGATTGATGATTGGGAAGTAAATGAAAAATAAAACGAAGTAAATGAAAGAAATGATAAGGAATTGGTATTTATAGTGGAATATAAAATGAATTTTCCTCTGAAAAACAATTTAAAAATAATTTTGAATTTCAAAACCCAAGATACATAAAATATTTTAATATTTGAAATTGATTTGATTGGGTTTGAGATCCGAAAATAATTTCTGGGGTCAAGTCCGCATTAAATGCAGAGACGTTTGTGTGACCCCACCTTGTAACACTTTTTCAGAAAAAGTACTCATTTCCTTTCATTTTACGGCGCAACTTGTGTGACACATAAGCATGACCAACGTAAGTTAAAACAAAGTATTCAGTAGGCCACGTGCACACACAATTGACCAAGTATCAAAAAAATATCTTGAAAAGATTGTTGTATTTCAGAATGACAAGGCCAATTCTGAGCATGGTTAGTTCCAAAGAGATCTGAACCATCTCAGTAAATAAAATTCAACTGAAATATTTTTCGATTTTCTGAAGTGCTTCAGTTAAATATATTTTTCTGAACAAAAGTTCTCCCTCAAAAATGAAGGTTTATTTTAATCTTTTGAAAAATATTTAACATTCCCCCTGAAGTGGTGATCCATGAATTAATAAGTGCCAAGATAGTATCACAAAGGCGTTCGATAGCTAGGCGAGCAAAAATTACATGGATCGCTCAGACTGGTGAACCAGATCAGTGTCACTGAGGCGTTCATAACAAGATTACCAGTCTAAGGATTTAACATACCCAACTCACTAACCAAATGTTTAAAGGTTTTGACATCTAAAGGTTTTGTAAAAACATCAGCGAGTTGCTTATCAGTGGGAATAAAGTGCAATTCAATATCTCCTTTCAGAATATGATCACGAATGAAATGATACCTGAGGTCGATGTGCTTGGTTTTCGAGTGCATTACAGGATTGTTAGAAATGGCAATGGCACTAGTGTTATCACAAAAGATTGGAGTCTTTGTGTAAGTAACACCATAATCAGTCAGCTGGTTTTTCATCCATAGGATTTGAGCACAACAACTTGCCGCAGAAATGTACTCAGCTTCTGCAGTGGATAGTGATACTGCAGTCTGTTTCTTACTGGTCCAGCTTACTAATTTGCCACCAAGGAAATGACACCCACCTGTGGTACTTTTCCTATCTATTTTACAACCTGCATGATCAGAATCTGAATAACCCATTAGATCTAGACTGGAGCCTTTGGGATACCAAAGACCCAATCTGGGGACACTTTTAAGGTATCTGAAGATCCTTTTGACAGCATTTGCATGTGCTTCTCTGGGATCAGACTGAAATCTAGCACAAAGGCATGTTGCAAACATTATGTCTGGTCTACTTGCAGTTAAATACATCAGTGAACCAACCATACCACGATATTTTGTATGGTCCACTGGTTTTCCATGTGGATCAGAATCCAAAGTTAATGGAGCAGAAATTGGAGTATCTTTTGATGAGACTGAATCAAATTGATATTTCTTTAATAAATCTCTGACATATTTTTCTTGGTTTATAAAAATGCCATCTTCAGTTTGTTTTACTTGAAGTCCTAGAAAATATGTCAGTTCACCCATCATACTCATTTCATACTCAGAAGACATGATTTTAGAAAATTTTCACACATCTTCTCATTTGTAGAACCAAACACAATATCATCAACATAAATTTGTACTAAAAGGATATCACTTTTATCATGCAATATGAACAAAGTGTTATCAATTGCACCACGTTTAAAACCATTTTTAAGAAGATGTTTAGCAAGAGTATCATACCAAGCTCTGGGTGCTTGTCTCAGACCATATAAGGCTTTGTTCAGTCTGAACACCCAATGTGGTTTTTCTGCATTGATGAACCCTGGTGGTTGATACACATAAACGACTTCTTCTAATTCTCCATTTAAGAAAGCACTTTTGACATCCATTTGATAGACTTTAAATTGATGATGAGCTGCAAAGGCTAAGAATATCCTGATAGCTTCAAGTCTAGCAACTGGTGCAAAAGTTTCATCAAAATCTATTCCCTCTTCTTGTGCATATCCTTTTGCAACAAGTCTTGCTTTGTTTTTGATGACATGACCATCTTCATCCATCTTGTTTCTGAAGACCCATCTTGTCCCAATTGGTTCCTTCTTCAGGTTACTGGGACAAAGAACAAGTTCCCATACATCGTTTCTTTTAAACTGGTTGAGCTCATCTTGCATGGCTTCAACCCAGCTTGGGTCTTGCATAGCCTCGTCAATCTTCTTGGGTTCAATTAGGGATAAGAAGCTGACATTCAAGCATTGGTCGCTTGTGGCTCTTCTGGTCAGAACCCCTCTACTGGACTCTCCAATAATTTGCTCGATTGGATGTGCTTTTGTCCACCTAGAGTATTGACCAGGATGTATAATGATATCAGTGCAAGAACTTCTCTGAGTAACTACAGGAGGAGCTTCAGAAAATACATCTTCAGCTTCTTCTTCTTCTTCCTGCAGATTAAGACTTGCATCATGAAATTCTTCAGGTTGAGGTTGCTCAGAGGAGGCTGATATCAGAGGTGAAGCAGCACGCACATCTGATCCAATAGTCAGTTCAGAAGGTAGTTTGAAACTGACTGGAGGATAAAAAGGAATGTTGCTAGTTTTGTTTAATATTGGTTCTGAACTGAGATGTTCAGAAGCAGGTTCAGGTGATTGATCAGATTCAGCAATAGGATCAGAATCACCAAAACTTATTGGACTTTCTGAGGGTGGTACAGGGATGGACTTTTTAAAAATTGCAGAATTGGATTCATCAAAGGTAACATGAATTGACTCATCAACCTTTTCAAGTCTTTTGTTAAAGACTCTAAAGGCCTTGCGATTTGATGAATATCCTAGGAAGTACCCTTCATCAGCCTTTGCATCAAATTTTCCAAGTTGACTGGAATCATTTAGAATGTATACTGGACATCCAAATACATGGAAATATCCAATATTAGGCTTTCTATTTCTGAGTACTTCATAGGATGTCTTCTTGTGTCTTTTGACATAAACAGATCTGTTCTGAGTGTAGCAAGCAGTTGCAACAGCTTTAGCCCAGAAATTCTTGGGAAGACCAGATTCATTCAACATACTTCTGGCAGCTTCAATCAGCGTACGATTCTTTCTTTCTACAACACCATTCTGCTCTGGTGTGTGTGCTGAGGAGAAGTTCTGAGATATGCCAGTTTCAGTGCAGAAGGACTCCAGAGTGGCATTTCTGAATTCAGTGCCATTGTCACTTCTGAGCTGACAAACTTTTCGCTTGTGCTTGAGCTCAATTTGTTTGATGAGAGCAATGATTTCAGCAGCAGCTTCACTTTTGGATCTGAGGAAAATCACCCAGCAATATCTTGAATATTCATCAATGACAACAAGGGTGTACTTCTTTCCTGCTCTTGTCTGAACATTTACTGGTCCAAAAAGATCCATGTGAAGCATATGAAGAGGTTTAGTAATGCTAAAACTTTGTTTTGTCTTGAATGAAGCTCTTTTCTGCTTACCCATTTCACAACCTGGACATGGCTTATCCTTTTTGAAAGACATAGAGGGTAAGTTGTTTTCTAGACAACTTATTAATGTTTTTGAAGTTCAGATGGGATAATCTCTTATGCCACAGCCAGTTTGTGTCATCATCAGCCTTTGAGTAGAAACATTGTTCAGTGGTAGAAGGATTCATATCAATGACATAAATGTTTCCCTTCCTTGGTGCAATCAATACTACCTTTCCATCTCTGTTGAATATGGTACCTTGTGAAACATCAAATAGAACCTTGAAGCCATCATCACACAGTTGACTAACACTGATTAGGTTATATTTCAAACCGTTCACATATGCAACACGTGTGAATTTGACTTGACCATTATTCACCACACCATATCCCTCAGTTTTTCCATTTCCATCATTTCCAAAAACAATTGAGGGCCCCTCTTGCACCCTATATTCCTCTAGCAGGGTCTGATAACCAGTCATGGTTCGGCCAGCAGCACTGTCCAGAAACCATATATTCTTCTTTCGGTCTCCCTGCACACACACAAAGATTAGTTCTTTTTGGGAACCCATCTATGGATGGGTTCACTAGACTCTCCCTTAGCAGTCTCAGATTTCTTTGGTATGTAAGGAACAGAAGGATCAAAGGGGATTTCAGTCATTATTTCAGATGACAAGAAAATAGTTGGTTTGATGGAGTTTGTAACCTTTTTCTGTTCAGATTTCTGCTTGATTTGTTTAGAAAAAGGTTTTGAAATTTGTTTAGGTTGAAGAGGAGGTGTTTCAACATTTTTTAAACGTGCATTACAACTTTGCACTTGTCTAGCCAATAGTTGAAATTGACTTTCTAACCTTAACAAAATTGATTCTTCATTTGACACCTGAGCCTTACCTGAATCTGAGGTAGTTGGCTCAGTGGGGGAGATATTCTTCTTCTTTGGGTTTTTAGAAACCTTAGATGAAGTCTGAGGGGATGGCTTTTTGGTTTTAGCCTTCCTTTCTGAAACAGTTGTCTGAGCTGTTTCAGATTTACCCTCAGATTGTTCCAGGGCCTTATTAGTTACAGTATTCTGCTTGCCAATTTTAGGAAAAATGATTTCAGGTTTTATTTCCTTTGGAAGTGCATCTAAATCAGTGATTATAGATGCCAAATGAAGATCACCAGACTCATATGCTGCTCTCTGAGATGCAAATGTGTTTTTAATTGCAGCATCTGCTCTAGGTGCTTTCATCCATGATTTGATTATTGCTTGTTCTTTTTCAAGGATGGATTTTAATTCTTCCTTCTCCAATTCTAAGGTGGCAACCATAGACTGATAACTTTTTAAAGCCAAATGAACATCTTTCAGTTCTTTTAATCTAGCATGACTGGCATTCAGTTCAGAAGCATTATTTTCAAACATTTTTAAACTTTCTGAACGCACTGTCTCAACAAATGAGATGTCAGCCTCTAAAAGAACCAAAAGGTCCAGTTTATGTTCCTCATTACTTTCAAAGCCAAAATCACTGACCTTTTTCATCACTATATCCACCCAACGACCGGATTCAACATCAGATTTGACCAAATGACCTTGATCTTCTTGTGCCATGAAACACATGTCCCTAACTTCTTCTTCATCGTCAGATGATTCATCAGATTCTTCCCATTTTTCAGCTTTGGCAATCATACAACTGTTGCTTGAGTTGTCTTGTGCCTGGAGAGCCATATGTGCCTTAAGTTTCTTGTACTTGGCCTTATAGCTTTCATCAGATTTCTGAAAAATAGAATGGTTAGGGGCAGATTGTGATGATGATGGTTGACTAGATCTGCATTCCTTCATGAAATGTCCTTTCTTGCCACACTTAAAGCATTCAAGATTGGACTTATCAATAGAAGCGCTGGAAGCAAATGGTTTGCCAGATCGGTTAGATTTGGCCTTAAAACGATTAAACGTTTTAGCCAGCATGGCAACCAGATCATCATTGTCATCCTCATCACAACCATGAGTGACATTACCAGAAATACCAGTTTTTAACATTTCTGAGACCATCTTCTTCATCGAGTCAGAAATGTCACTCTCAGAAGATAGTAATGCAGTATTATGTGGTTTCAGAATATTGAACCATACCAGAATTGGTAGAAACATGGTTTTTGGCATCTTGCTCAGCCACAGCTCTCTCAGCTTTGTTCTCTTCAGTATATCTGAAGGCTCTATAAAGGGAAGCAAGAGTGTGACTATGCAAGGTTTGCCTTGTCTTAAAACTAAGATCAAATTTTCCCATTTAGAAGGTAAAATATCACAAAATTTTTCCAACAAAATTTCTTTATCTTTGGTTACACCCAGGGCTTTCAGTTGGTTTACCAGATTTGTGAATCTGATATAAGTTTGAGTTAAAGTTTCCCCAGGGATAGCAAAGAAAGACTCATATCTTTTGTTTAATGCAACTTTTCTTGTGACAATTGTTTCATTAGTGCCTTCAAACTGTGTCAGAAGTTCCTCCCACATTAATTTGGAGTTTTCAAGTAAAACAAGAGTGGGCATTAGGGTTTCAGGAACTGCATATAAAATCATATTTTGTAACTTAGTGTCAAGGTCTACAAGTCTATGATCTTCTTCTGACCAATGATCCTTCTCCTTAGGTGTTTGCCTAGGAGTCCCATCGGTATTTCGGACAACAGTAGAAGCATTCATGGGAACAAAGGGTCCTTCTTTTAAGATATCTGGTAATGTCTTTCAACACCAGCAATATATTTTAACATGCATGCTTTCCAGGTTTGAAAATTTTCACTGTTCCCATCAAACTTGGGAACAGGATTATTTGGAAAGTGTACGTGTACATTATGCGATGGTATATTGTTGTTGATGACAGGGGGTTGGGTAGGAGGAGTAGATGTATTAGGGTCAGGTCATTCTTGTTGAAAATCAGCCATCTTTGCAGATCAAAGGTTAATGAATTAATGTAATTCAACCTTGATGCTCTTATACCAATTGTAAGTCCCAAATATAGATGATTGAATTAAACCCGACTGGCAAGTACAACTGATCTTGATGGACAAGTTCAGTTTACGATCCAGATGTGGATAACAAGAAACAAATGACTTAAAGTAATTACAAGAACTAAATGGCAGAAACTATATAAAGATATAAATACGTATAATCAAGTATGTAGCATTGAGACACGTTGTTTTCCTCAAATGTATTTGATTTATAATTGATAAACAAATACAAGGATTGTTGCGGAATAAGATAAACACCCAAGTGTAAATATCTTAACAATCCTGAAAAATACAAGTGATCTAAATAACTTGGAAATACTCGTAAGTTTACTTAGAGTATATCTCACAAGTTGCAATGCTAAGTTTCAAGCCATTTTGCAAGTTGTGAGAAGCCTTATATTTATAGACAAAGTCCAGCTGATGTGGACTCTAAGTCGTACAAATATGGTTGGGAGCATTTAAGGAATTAAGTCTAATTCCTTATATGCTACCTAGTATGTAAATCAATTGATGTGACAATACATACTTTATATCCAACCTTTTGCCTATCCTTGTACTTATATTAATAGAATATTCTATTAACTGGGTAAAGGTGTGCAGTCAAAAAGGCTTCCTCGTAATCAGTGTAAAGTGTTGTAAATACTTTATACTGAGATGCTTCAGTCTTCGATCTGGTAGAATCAACTTCTTAGCTCCACTTCTGAGTTGATTCTCTTCCTTCAGTCTTCAGTCTTTGACTTTAATCTGAATGGTATTCTGATACGTCGATCTGAACTGAAGTGAAGCTTCAGTGAAGTAATTCTGAGATACCTCAGAATTCTGTACAAACATCTTCACTGAACTTCAAGCTATTTCTGAACAAATTATACTTGGTCGATTTTCGACCTAACAGTTACTCTTTGCAAAAGCTCAAAGAACAGACACAACCACACAGCTACAATTCACAACACTACGATCACGAAGACAGAATGAATACCAAAACAGAAAATCAAGTAATACTC
This sequence comes from Erigeron breviscapus, assembly GCA_034093135.1. Taxonomy (NCBI): domain Eukaryota; kingdom Viridiplantae; phylum Streptophyta; class Magnoliopsida; order Asterales; family Asteraceae; genus Erigeron; species Erigeron breviscapus. The sequence goes on along the minus strand of CM067167.1, from coordinate 239,945,296 downwards.
AATTACACAGCCAAGTTTCAACTTTTGAAGATCAAAAGAACTATTTGCAGAGCATTTATCTCTGCAAATGGGGTTTTCAAAAACGATTTTCTCAAATTTGCACACAAAGGATGGATAAGTGATAAAATCGATTTGGAAAAGACTAAAAAAAAAATTTCTAAAAAATTTTCCTATTTGTACTGTTTGCCGAGCTTATTGCTCTGCAAATAGTTGTTCCAAGAAATTTTGTCTAGAATGAACTATTTGCCGAGCTCAGAGCTCTGCAAATAGTTGTTCCAAGAAATTTTGTCTAGAATGAACTATTTGCCGAGCTCAGAGCTCTACAAATAGTTGATCCAAGAAATTTTGTCTAGAATGAACTATTTGGCGAGCTCAGAGCTCTGCAAATAGTTGTTCCAAGAAATTTTGTCTAGAATGAACTATTTGCCGAGCTCAGAGCTCTGCAAATAGTTGTTCCAAGAAATTTTGTCTAGAATGAACTATTTGCCGAGCTTAGAGCTCTGCAAATAGTTGTTTCTAAGAAATTTTGGTCGATTAAATTTTGGCTAAGTCCTAAACGAACTGTTTGCCGAGCTGGGAGCTCTGCAAACAGTTGTTCTTAGACAAGTTTGGTCGAAAAATTTCAGAGTCTTAGAAACACGAGTCCAGGTCTTCTGCAAACACGAGCAAATGGTCGAATTGTTGATTTGCAGAGCAACGAGCTCGGCAACTGGTTGAATCGCTCAACTCGGCAAATGGTTGTTTGGTAAGCAATCTCTGCAAATGCTTATTTCACTTCGGCAAAAGGTAAAGTTGGCTTGATTTCTGCAAAAAAAATAAAACTGATAATTTCTGCAGAAAATATGAAGAACACGGCGGTGAACAGTAACCACGGCGGCCGGAATCTGCAAATATCTCGCCGGAAAACTTCAAAACACGATTACTTTCTCAATTCTTCGAATTAGAGCATGAAAGTTTCACCAATATACTTAAAATTACACCGCGAACCAATCCTAGCCAAATAATTTCGATTATCACACTCGCCGGAAAATGCACCAATTCACCGGAGAAATTAAAACAAAGATAACTTTGTTGTTTCACCGATTTAGGACTTGAAATTTGTTGCAAAATGATCAGTGAAGAATTGCGAACAAACCCTAAGTGAAAACTATTACTACCTCGACTCACCGGAAAACACGATGTCTCGCCGGAAAACTCAACTGACTCAAACCACAACGAAAATAAGAAATTGAAACATCATTTTGCTCAGAATCGAATGGCGATTAAATCAAGATGAATTTCAGATCGATTTGATGAAGAACAAAGAGTAAATCGAAGAGAGAAGTGATAAATAATATTTTTGTTGATTTTTCTCTTTTTCTATTCCTTTTTTTTTCGTTTTTCTGATTTTTAATAAAATGAAATGTAATGATGTAGAGTTTCGATGTAAACAAAGTGAACGGCTTTGTACTGTTGCTACAGTAGCAGACAAAAAGAAACTCAAACTTATAACTTTTTCTTAGAAATAGCTATTTGCCGAGATAACAATTATATCACAATTTTGATCAGTAACTCAAAAATTAACCATGGATTCAAGTAATTGAACATTAATCCACCTCTAAATCAAACTCAGAATCACAAATAAGCATCGAATTCAACAGTAACAGAAATTTCAGAATCAAATTAAGCTCAAATCTCAAAAATTCGAACAAAATCAGTTATGAATTTGTTTGTGGATCGTTCGGATACACCGATTATGCTCTGATACCAATTGATAGAAATAAACTTGAGCTCAATTGAAGGTTTAATGGTGGAAATATGTTAGTGTGTGTAAAAGTATGTTTGTGTGTGAAAGGGAGGTTGAAGATGATAGGAGAGAGAAAATAGATAAGTTGTATGTGTTATTATCAAAAGGTTAAAATTACAAAATGACTTAGGAAGGAGTATTTATACTTATCATCTAATTATATCTAATACTCCTTCCACTATTGAATATTTACAATTTAACACCATATTTATATTTCTAACAAGATGACACGATCAACATTGAAAAAGTGGCTGATTCTTGGGATAAGAATGTTGTTTCGCAAGTTGATGAAGGTAGAGACTTAAATGATTTGCATGATTTGCATGGTGATGGTTTGATGTCGAATACCACACCTTTGCATGCAAATGTTGGTGTTTCTCATGTGCCTCCTATGTCGGATCCTCCAAAGTTTCCTCCTGACTCTTCTTATTTTAAGCCAGCTCCTAAGGTTCAAACTCCTAGAACACTGCATGGTGAGGCTACTCAAAAATCTGATGGTATACATAGTGCTTCCCCTAATATTCAAGGGATTAATATTACTTATGCGGGATCCACTGAGCTTTTAGATGATGATGGAAATGTGAGACAAAGTATTTGGCAAGGTCATGATATTAATGACACTACTGTTGGTGTATTTGAAAAGCCGAATTTGGACGAAGATGGGGTTCCACCTATTACCGATCAACACTTTGCTAATACTAGTCCTAAAGGAAATCAAACACCTACTACATTTGCCAATCTTTTCAAAGAAGCGGCAAACATTCGTAGGACTGGTAAGCTTCGTTTTATTCCTCCTGTTTTCACTGAGATAGGTACTAAGCATGCTGTTATTCCTGACGATCTCATTGTTAAACAAAGTGAGCAGTGGTTATTGACTTTAGTTGGTTGTTTTGTTGGTAAGAGACCTGCTTTTCCATTTGTCCGTTTTCATGCATTTAGGTTGTGGAAAAAGTATGGTTTAGTTGATGTTGTTTTGAATAATCAGGGTCGATTTTACTTTAAGTTTGATAGTGCTGAGGGCTTGGAGTTTGTCATTAATAACCGTCCTTGGTTGTTTAATGATGTTCCTGTTTTGTTAAAGAAATGGGAGGTTGGTATTGAGAAGGATAAGATTCGACCCACTTCAGTTCATATGTGGGTTAATGTTTATGATTTGGAATCTACTATGTGGGATTATGATATTTTGAGCCACATCACTAGTGTTATTGGTATACCCGTTGCTTTGGACAGATTTACTGAGGAAATGATTGAGAAAAAGTCGGGTAGGGCTATGTTTGCTAGGGTGTTGATTAAAGTGAACGCTGATTATGATATTCCAGCTTTTGTTGAGGCACTTGTGTTGGGTAAAATGCAAAAATTTAGATTACAGTATCTCTGGAAGCCGGATAGATGTTCTCATTGTGCTGTTTTTGGACACAAGTTTCTTGATTGTGTTGACAGGCCTAAGTCTGCTAAGGAGATGGAAGGTGGGGCACCCAAATTTGCTCCAGCTAATGAGGCAGGTCCTTCAGGTACTAAGACACAAGATATACAGATTACACAGGATGAGCAAGGCTTTCAACAGCCCAAGGAAAGAAGAATAAGGGCTAAGAAGGCCCAAGTTGCATCGGGCATTCAGATTCCTAAGCCCAAGTTTCAGTATGTCCCTAAGAAACCAGAGAGGCCTGCCAACTCAAAAGGCAAGGCTCCGATGTCTGATCTGGATATCTCAGCATCTACAGATTCACCCCAGCCTATCACGGTCATTCCAGATACACACTCCGGTTCACATGCTGCTCCTCAACAGGATATTCCCTCTACTTCAGCACCAGTTGTCACTACTGGTAACCCGTTTGAGGCATTATGTGCCTTAAACACAGATGATGCCAGCTTCCTCCCAGCCCCTAGTATGTCCCAGCAGGACCCAGACCCAGACGCAGCAACAGATCCTGCGCCTTTTGGTCCGACCGATGATGATTATGAGGATGACGATAGTGATGAAGTTGTATCTATTGAAGATGAAACCTCTCAGTTCATGAAGATTGGTTGATAAACAGTAGACTACTAGTGTTTGTCTTTCATTTGTATTGTTAGCTTGCTAGTTGGATTGTTATTAGGTGTTCTGGGCTTGTCCAGTCACTCACTTGATTCATTTCCTGCATCACGGGTTCCCTTTTTGGGGGGCCCGTGAGGGCATTTACTTTGTAAATGTTGTAGTCAACTGGCATTCAGCCATGTTGCCTGCGCTTATTTTGAGAGTAATACAAGTTTGACCAGGGGTGACGGCCTTACCGAACGATTTGAGAAAGCTTTAGACAAAATAAGTAAGCTATAGCTAGAGGCAAGATAATTGGTCAATCAAAACTAAAAGCTAACTTTTTACTCGTGTTAATACCTCTAAAACAGTTCTATACTTCCACATGTCTTACAGCTCAATCTTACTACTTTCTGCTGACTAGTTAAGCACTTATATAAGGTTTGTATAGCAATCAGAATTACTAGCTACTAGCAAGGCATTTGATATTCATTTCGTGTGTGTACTTGTGAGTCACTACTTAGATATACTCCTACACTACAGTCATGCTCGCTAGCTAGACACTAAAGCAGTCATACAATATTATCATCTTTAATAGTTGAGACAGTGGTGACAGGTCGGTGGTTCCCCACGCGCAAAGCGACATAACTTGATGCGTTTTAAATTTTACTCGTTATAGTTCTTTGAACTTTATTTAATCTACTGGTTGTCTTTTCTTAAGATACTACATTATTCATGCAATAGACATTTATCAGAGACCCCAGATGACTCATACTCCTACTCCGCATGCAACTAGTTCACATTAAATAGTGTAAGAATTAAGGCGAACCATACATCTAAACTAGTTCCTACACAAGCGCGTATAGTTAAGTCCAATTAATATACCTACTAATAACTAGAAAGATCTAATTGCTAGGCATATTAAAGTCCGGTTAAGTGTGCTATGGCAAACATAATCGCATACAGTTTCAGTCTAAGCTCTAATCCAGTTGGAAGCATGAACAGCCACAAGTCTATAGTTAAGCTAACAGTTCTAACTAACCGTTCATCTACTAAAGCTAATATTGCTTAGTTATCGTCATCTTTTGTCTACTTGCAAAGCTTATATTCTCAAAATAATTTTCAGACACATAAAAACTTTAATATTTGCATGAAATAAGTAGTAGAAAACTTGTTCAAAATCAAACAATTAGACAAAGGTTTTTCCTATTCCATCCTCCCACACTTAAATTGTACAACGTCCTCGTTGTACTAGACATATAAACTAAGGGAAATAGGAAAAACACGTAAAAATTAAAAGAGTAACAGGATTAACGAAACTTCCCGGGTCTAGAATTGCATGATAGTTGTTGAAGATGGCATTTGCGGAGCGACTTGAACATGATGAGCTTCAAAAACTTCAGTCGTCTCCATTTGATGGCGATCCATTGATGCGTCTCCACCTTCTTTTCTTTTTGGTATTTTCTGATTTTTTTGATTTTTTTTTTTTGGATTTTTGGGTTTTTCTGATTTTTTTGGATTTTTGGCGATCTGGTGTGCAGAACGGAGCTGGTAGCGGTGCTGGACAGGTGAGCAGCGGCGCTGGTGATGAGTAATGGTGATCTATTAATGTGTTATGATACATAACTAAATGGTGATCTATTAATGTGTTATGATACATAACTAAATTAACCCATGCATATGTATATTATAAAAAAATTACATTATTTAAATTAGTTAACATTTTACATAATTTCCCAAATGTTTAGTCTAAATAATTGTAGTTAAAATGGGTAAATAATTGTTATTAAATTGGTTAAATATGTCCATAAAATGATAATGTGTATTCTTCACCTCAAGACTTAATCTAACCTCGTGTTATAACATTGTGTTATGTATTGCTGTTTAAGGTGTACATTTTATTTCAAAGTCATTTCTTTTTTATTATTAGAATACCTCTTTGGTAATAATTAGATGACTATTAGTCTCATAACATAAAGTAAAAGAACCAATATTTGTACTTAATTATTATTATTGTTATTATTATTTTTTTCGGTAAAGGCCGTCACCCCTGGTTAAATTTGTATAAAACACAAGAAAGCACAGGCAACATGGTTGAATGCCAGTTGACTGAACATTTACAAAGTAAATGCCCCCACGGGCCCCCCGCAAATAATAAAAGGGACCCGTGATGCAAGAAATGAATCAATGAAGAAACAACTGGACAGACCCAGTGCATCAAGAACAATCAAACTAGCAATATAAACAAAAGATGAAAATAAAGCTAGTAATCTATCTTATGAAGCCATAAACTGAGCAGTATCATCTTCACGGCAAACAATATTGTTATTATTTTTAATATTGTTATATATAAAAGTTCATAATTATATATATTTTGTTGGCATTTCAATAGTTACTAGGATCATTCATTAAACAATCTAAACTCCAAGTTCGAGTTCACAATGAAAGACATTCGATTTCACATAGAACAACACCCGAAGAAACATAATAAGAATGTCACTAGACATAAAGTCAAGTCGCACTAGATCGGAAGTTCACACTTAAGAACGACGACGGAGGTACGTACCATAGAGAGACAAGTGTAGTAAGAGTGACGGTTGTCACAAAGGACAACAAAAGTGAGTCTCATGTAAATCAGATAATTTTGCAAAGGACAACAAAAGTGAGTCTCATGTAAATCAGATAACTTTGCACTCATGCAGAAGCTGAAGCATGAGCTGGGTATTTGTTTAAGATATCATCCCATGTACTCCGTCCCTCCGAGACCTCCTTCACAACGGACACTACCTCCTTCACGTTCACACGTATCTGATCCTTGGTATCCCTCTCACGAATTGTAACTGAAGTTGTCGAATCTACAGTAACAGCAAATGGCACGCCAAGTTCATCTGTTCTTGCATATCGTTTACCAATAGATGTGCCTAAAAACGAAAATACCATCCTATTAGTCTTGTTGCTTATGCAATTAAATCATTCACATTCAGTTTTCTATTTGGTCAAGAAAATAATTTCCATTTTCTTTATGGAGGTTGGACAAAGTTTTAAACTCCAAAATTATACAAAAACTTGAAGCTTACATTGGTATTTGCAACTAATATTCATTAAAAAAATTTGCTTAAAAAATCTTAGGGATATAAACATTAAAAATTTAAAGTGCCCAAGTGTTGTAACAGATACACAAGTGACTTTCGAGATAATTAGTGTCAGATACCCTAGGTGACATGTTTCTTGTTAAACTAGTTTTACGATTTTTAACAGTTTCCAGAATAAACATAACCTGAACTGATCCATTCTACGGTAAATGGGTTGACATTGCCAAATCACCCCAACAAATGCACACACAAAAATGAGAATATTGTCGCACCTGTAATATCTTTCTTGTTTGAAATTCCAGCTGCAGTGAGAGATCGGGAGATTTTATTAGCAACTTCCTCATATTTCTGATTCTGGACCAATGGGAAGATGCAACATTTAATGGGGGCCACAAGGGGAGGGAAACGGAAAACATTCAACTGCTCATTCCCAGCATTGCTTGGCCTCATGTAAAAAGAGTGTTCGTAGAGACAATAAATGATTCTACCAATGCCAAAGGAAGGTTCAATCACAGAGGGTGTAAATACTCTCTGGTGTTCTTTCTTCTTTTCCTTTGATATGGACAACATGTTCTTCTTTATTGTAACCGACTTCTGAAGAGTGCAAACTTCAAACTCTACCTCGCCCTTGGATTCTAATGCAGCATTCATTTTCATGGCCTCATCTTCATTCATCGCCTAAGAAAAAGCAAGCAGAAGTTAGACCTAAAGGCCAACTTAATCGAATATGTATTGGGGCCATTAGAATTCCATAGGCACTACATGTACCTTGAGAGACTTTAAGTTAACTTCACAGATTTACTTTGCCGCAAACAAATAAAGGTTCATAAAGTCAACCAAAAATAACACTAAATAGAAAAATTTGAGTTATTAATTAGTTGTTTAAAAGGCTTAATTAACAGTAACCCATAGCATACTCAAGCGCTCAACATCACAAAGTGCTTTAATAAGCTTTTTATTCTAGCAGTGGTTTATTAATCATATCCAACATAATAAACATGTATCAACTAAGAGAGACGTACAAAGTATTGGTGGGTCAGCAAAACCAACTTTGGCTTGCTACCTAACCCATCAGACCTGGCCATTTTGTGACCTGTTAAATAACCCGTGATGTTGATTGATAGCCACAAAGATTACCCAATCGTCATCATTATCATATGTAAACTCCAAAATTAAACTACTATGATATATAGTAACCTAATTTTAACGCAGTTAAAGTGTACAAAAATGAGGCAACAAGTATACAATCTAATTCTAACGTATTATAAGTCGGTGAGGTTTTGTGCAACTAATGACTAAAAAATTGTAACTTGTAAGTGAGCAGCAAATACCAATCACTTAATCATCAAAGACATTAGGGGTCTCTATGTCACTTGAATCAAACAGATATCGCACTAAAACAAAATCAAACCAAAAGCCACAAATTAAAGGTCTCTATTGTAATTGATCTTTAAATTCACATTAAGTCTGCCATATCCTAAATGTAAATAATTGCTTTACCTCAAGTGCTTCAACAACCATCTTTTGATTACCCTTGAACGCAAGCCCAAGCTCCTTTTTAACAGGTTTTATAACCAGTTTCTGGAGATACTGTAATTATTAGTGGTTGCTCAAATTAAATATATCACACACCAGCTTCACATATAAAAGAGTTACCTCCACTTCTTTAGGTTCTGCGAACTTTTCTTGAGCTACAAGAGCAACGCCACTTTTATTCTATAATACACATTCACACAAAACTTCACAAGGCATGACATTACATAAAAAAATAGCATGCCAATAAACAGTCAAGCATGCAACCAAGTTTTAACAAACACATACCGTGTGCGCATTCAGGTCATACGTAGATCTATCAGCAATCCCAACACACTCAATCCAGCCATACGAAGAGTGAATTTCAGCATCCCAACAGTCTACAGCATAATGAGCCTTCTCGTTTGGGAGATGCTGTCTGAACCGCAATCGTTTTTCATCTATGCCCAACCGTGTCAAAAAGAGATATACTCTCCCAATAAAATAAGCAAGTGTTTGATTGTTGACGATCTTCTGGAGTATACGGAGTTGAATAGCCACATATTAAGACATGTCGAATGTTTATATGATATATGTGCAATTGAATTAATTCAAATCTCTACTGAGGACTAACCTTGGAAACTGCTTCACCAAGACAAAAATTTTTTGCAGACTGTCGTGACACTTGTTCGTTCCATGGGAACATGAGAAATTCTAAGTGTGACACTTCAGAATACTTGGGATGTGATTTGTCATTAGGGTCCACAAAATGCTCTATCTCCGCAAGGGTGAATTCACGAACTCTTAAAAGACCTTGTCGAGGACATATCTGAAAAAGTCATATGCATGTCAAATCTAGAACCGGTCCCTAGCCACTCATCACAAGTACTAAGAATATGAATGTTAAAAAAAATTGCTGATTTAAATCTGTGAGGAAGATGATGCAAGCAAAACAAGCACCGTCTTTCCAATAACTATATTAAAATACATAGAACACGACTCAAATGCACTAGTTTGTTGAGGAAATAAGTCAAAATCTAGAACCAGACCCCTAGCCACTCATCAAAGTACTAAGAATATGAATGTTAAAAAAAATTGCTGATTTAAATCTGTGAGGAAGATGATGCAAGCAAAACAAGCACCGTCTTTCCAATAACTATATTAAAATATACATAGAAGACGACTCAAATGCACTAGTTGCAATCTCAAGTTTTCAAAAAAGCAAATGACCTCATTTCTGAAAGCCTGGCCAATTTGAGCGGCAGCAAACGGTAGCTTGTTACCATTGTAATAGTACAGGTCTCTGAAGTTGACAAAGATCCCTTGTGCGGTTTCAGGGCGCATGTACCTAGATATATCAAAAGAAAAGAATGGCAACATATAAGTTATTAAAATGAATGGCACATAAAATCATAACCATTGCAACTTTGGCAAAACATTTTTAAACATACTACAATAATATTACGGACCCGGTACTCGAGCCAGAAGGACCAATGTTAGTCTCGAACATAAGATTAAATGGATAAGGATCAGAGAGTGGATTCTTGCTATCGGGTGCGACTATACCATACTCCTTAATCTTTGCACCGAGTTGTTCAGCGGAGAGGTTATCCATAACATCAAGAACATGTTTCAATTCAGCGGCCTTTTCTGCACTTAGACTCGGGTCCTTATCCAACTTATCCTCACAATGATCCTTGAGCAGGTGATCGGCTCTGTAAAAAGTTCCATTCTTCTCATCTTTAACCATAAGATCGGTAAACTTATCAACATGGCCAGATGCCTTCAATACAACTTCAGGTGTCACACATGGGCAATCAACTTCCAACATATCCTCTTCCAGAACAAAATGCTGAGGAACATTACAATGCAGATATTAGAATCCTATATGTAGCACCTAATTGATCAACTTACAAGCATAAAGTAGCAAAATTTAGATCAGCATACAAGAAGAGTCCCACATAAATATTGCAACCAACCTCTAGAAACACTTTTTAACGGCAAAAGACAATATGGCACTCATTCCCTTTATGTACTTATATTATGCCTCTAAAACAGTAAAACCAAAAAAAATTCCTAAAATAAATTGCAGAATTGCTATGGGTGGCCTTTCTTTATGTACTTATATTACACGTCAAAACTCAAAGCCGCTGTTTCTTAGTGTCATATCCCTAATTGTTAAAGAGTAATAATATATTACAAATAAAGTTTGCACATCAAAAATAATGTATGTTAAACTTGTCTGAAATCATCAATAACCAATATACACATCTTAATTCTTAATGCAAAAGATAACATGTCCAAACAAAGTTCTATTCTGTTTCAACATCCATCCATCCTGATTCTCATAGTTATACTCACTTTAGATATAGAGATAAAATACAGTGACACACAATGTTCAGGTTGAATTCTACACAAGTATGAAACTATCAATCCTGATTCTCATAGTTATACTCACTTTAGATATAGAGATAAAATACAGTGACACACAATATTCAGGTTGAATTCTACACAAGTATGAAACTCACAATAGCACCTCCAAAAAAATTAATAACAAGTTTCCATTACATACTCAAAATTCAATACACTCCTTTCTCCAAATTGCAACATTTAAAAATGCAAAATTAACATATACTTCATTCCAAATTTATTATCTATATATAGCTAGTATATATATACATACATATAGGGTTGTAATTCTGTAAGAATTATGAGAGAACACTTAAAAACATAAAATTGATAATTATAAATTGATGAATTCAACATTATTCATACATATAGGTAGGTTAACATTTATTATCATGTATAGCATTATTAGACCTTATGCCTTTTAGTTCATTGCTTCATATATGTCTGCATGTTGTTTTGACAGTTCTGTTCAATATTTTTTTTATGTTTTTGTTTAGTATGCCGGAATAGGTTCCTATGTTTCTATGGTTTGTTTAATGGGTCATAAGATTTTTTAATGTTTATGTTCTTGTTCCATCTTATTCTTGTTGTATTAGGGTGATACTTTGACAAGTATGGCCACTTACGACACACATTCAATTGTTTATTTTCACTTTTTGGCCGGAGGTCCGTCTACCCTAGAGTAGACGCAAGACGGCCTACATCTCACCTCCCCATAACCCTGTCGGGATTGGGTACAAAATATTAAAATATTTATTAAGAATATGTTAATCGAAGTTGTTTACCGTGACATGCTTAGCAATATTTGAATATTGCAAAGTATAATATGTCCATCAAAGTTATAAAATATGACATACTTGATATTTGAATAATAAAAATCATAATAGGTCACTATCATTTAATTTGTTTTATTGTTACACATGGTGTATTACATTCTTATTTTACACTATTAGAAATAATATGTTATCTTCGGATGAAAGATATTTTAAATATTTCAATTAGAATATGTCAATGTTATATGTTTTTCCTTTAATGAATTATATTTTTACATGCTTTATTTTTTAATGACTAAAAAACAGTTCAATAAAAAAATAATAGTACAATTACTAAGTCTTAATATATTTACATTGCATTTTATTTATTTCCAATTAATTAATTTTAAGTTTATATGATAGAACAAACAATTGGATATATAGTAGTTATTATTCGGTTGGATAAATATTAATTATTATTCTACGGGATAAAAATACTAACTATTATAATTTATTTATTATATTAAAATTATTGGTATAGAGCTCTAGAGAGTTTTCTCTCTAGAGATCTGAGATCTCAACTGCCTTCTCCGGCGTAGCTCCGGCTAGCCGTCGAGAATATTTTTTCCACCCTGGGCCGGAGGTCCCTTCTACTTCGGTAGATCTGGAAGCAGCCTCCCTACCTTTGAGAAGGGGTAAGGTCTGTCTACATCATACCGGCTTATGTCGGGATTGGGTACCTTGTTGTTGTTGTATTAAAATTATTGGTGTAAATTTGTGATGAAAAACAAAAAAAACTGTAAATTAAAGTCAAAATTAGAAACAAAAGTTAAGAAATCAAGAGCTCTGATTAAAGTCAAAATTAGAAACAAAATGTGTTTTAATAAAAGATAAGGAGATATAAACCTGCCGCCAGAAAGCAACGACGTTAGTTTTAACGGCACAACCAGGTGGTCCGTAATCAAAAAAACCAGCAACGCCTCCATAAATCTTAAAGGATGGAACATAAAAATAACGGCTAACAAGTGTTTTAGTAACAGCTAGACGGAAAGCATCTCTTATAACAACATTATTACTGTCACCACCGCCGGAAATAGAAGCTTTCAACTGATTCTCGACTTTTGTCTTTTCAACCTTCAAATCATTAAGTGCTTTAACAGCTTCATCTATTTTCGATTTCGACGCGCCGGATGATTTTAGTTCACGGATTGCGTTGCCACGCGCGTCGATCGTCGATTACTTGTCGGCGAGTGCCTGACGGAGTGAGTCATCGGTGGTGGTGGTGGTCATTGTTGATGTGTGGTATATGCGGTGATGGTTAGAGGTTAGTGATGATATGCGATAAGAATGGATGATGAAAATAACGCATACAATCACGATTATGTGTTTCGATGAGGGGTGGGATTTTGATCTAGGGTTTTGGCCTGCTGTATATTTGAGGCTCGAGTCTTGGATTTTAGGTCTGTTTGGCCCACTTGAGTCTTTGGGCTACAGGTCTATTTATTTATTGGGAAAATATAAATCTGCTGTTAACAGCAGTGCTGTTATCTTCACAAATTTCTTCTTCAATTTTGGAACGTGATTGATTACATAAATAGCCCCCTGAATGTGAGGGCAGTAGGGAGAGTTATATGATGTCAAAAGCATGTAAGTTAACCCCTTATTTATTTGATATTTAGGCTATTTTTTTCAGTAAAAGGCCGTCACCTCTGGTTATTTTATAGATAAATGGAAAAACAGGCAACATAGCTGAGCGCTAGTTGACTTTACAAAACGTCCATGCACACACGTGCAATACAGAAAATGACCATAATATCAATGCTAGCCAAACAAACAAAGACCTTACGACAGACACATCAATGTGTTTATGTTGAATATTGTTATTGTTATTTTCCCGATGAGTGGTCGGATTTTGATCTAAGGTCTTGGATATTTGATACCGATAATAAGAGGGAGAGAAAATTGAAGTTTCAAGTATTTTTGAGGCTTTAAAATAGGAGAATCAATCGTGTTGAGTGTCTCTATAAAACGCGTGTACAGATGTAACAAAACGTGTATCGATACACGTATTGTCAAAAAGCAAAAGGTGTGGTGTCAGGTACATCTCGCGTGGTCAAACAAGTGAGTGGGTTACAACTGTAAAAAGGGTGTCTTTTGAAAGTTTGGGAGTGAAGTTTAATACACCCTTTTTGAGAATTATACACCACAATTAATGCATAAGACATCATTATTTAATTAATGCCTTAACTAAAAGTCTTTTCACATGGGACCACTACTAGTATTTTATTTTACTTACAACTAGAGTGCATGCCCGTGCGATGCACGGCTAGGTAAGTGGGCTTGCAATTGGTTGGTTTGTTGGGCTATTTGTTTGTGCTAATTCTTTGGGTCACCCACATTTACATGCAGATTTGTTAAAGTGATTTACAATTTTGCGCTAATAAGTTGGACTAAGACTTTTTGCTAATGAATGTCATACGTTTAATTATGTAGGTTTTTTAAGTTTATATATGTATAATAATTATCATTTATGTAAGCATTGATACTTTCTATGCAGAAAACCATTCGGTTTCTATTTCATAAATAAATATCTCAATAAATTAAGTATTCTTTAGATGTAAAGATACTATATATAAGAAGAGCAAAACACACGTCCATACCATAAAAAGACATCAAGAACTGTTTTATTTAGGAGGGAAGAAGGATGGTTGGACACCCGAAAGGTTTTTCTTTTTATATACTTCACCGTTAAAACAAAAAAATAAAAATAAATAAATTATATACCTCGTAATTCATACGATGGGCCTCTTAGAACTTGGACATCCAAAGGTTGTTGTTAAGTAACTTATATAATTCATATTCTATTCGATCAATCTAATACTATCCTCATCACCATATAAAAAGAACCTTTGCGCAAATAAAGGTTTAGAGTTAAGTCAACAAATAACCATGTATTTGCAGTTGCAATCTCATCAGGTTCTAAATAACGAATAATAGAGCTAACATGTATTTGAGTTAATTCCATATAAATCAATGTGCATAGCCAAATAATTAGTAAGTAAATTAAGTTGCAGAATGCTCAAAACAAATAATAAATAAACAATTGATAGCAGCTAGATTGATATTAAAAAGATCACAACTTTATATCGTTCAGTTCGTTACGGAAAGGCAATATTTGTACAAAAACTACGATCACAAACGGAATTTTCACCTTAAAAGGCTTTTAAACCATAAAGGGACATGAGCATGCATATTACTTCTTCGGTCCACCGCTACAAAGCTCCTTCATCTTTTTCATGCCAAGTTAACAAACTATCTGAACCAGCCTGATGACACTTCCCAACAGGCCGATTGACATCCGAAGTTTCCACAACTCTATCTAATCCACCAAAATATCTCATCAAAAGTTTCACATCATAGACCCTAGCAACGAAACCCTCAACAGAAACAGACTCAACTCATCAGGCAAAACTCGACCTGCTGACATCTTAACTAAATTCAAAAAAGAAAAGTAAGAATAAAATGTGAATCAATATACTAATCCCATGTTCTGTACTCTATTGAATGAATCCAGACAAAATATATTCATAAAGAACACCTTAAGATCTAGCAAACTCACCTTTTTAGTTGGATTCGTTTAACTCCCTCGTCATGAGCCAACTCACTGGGCCATTTCAGAGTCAACCATTCCTTGTAGCTGAATCTTGAGTTATGGTTTTTGTCTAAAGCAGCCGATAAGTGCTTTTGGATTGCTTTAAGTTCAGTCTCCCAAGCTCGGTCTTGGTCTTGAGAGATTTTCCTTAGTTCTTGAATTCGAGATTACTTAGAAGCCCAAAGGTCGCCGAGTTGTTGTTGTGTGTTATCAAGCTTGGCTGACATAGCCATCAGTTGCTTCTTGGCTTCTTCGGCTTCCTGGTAAGTACGCTCGGATTCATTCCGCTGGCCCTTCCTTTTCTTGAGCTTAATACAATTTTAACAAATGGGTGCACGTCAAGATGGGTCACAAAGACAAAACGGGCAGCCTGCAAGTGGCAAGTGTTTTTAATACGATCACAGAATATCTATATATTGTCTCAATAAGCAAATTATGTTACCTATGATAATTAAACATGAAAGTCTCTGTCACACTTTTAAACTTTCTATTCAGTATATAACTTTCTATACATAACCAATGTAATTGATCAGTTTGGTAGCATAAAACCACATGTATGTTCAAGTTTAAACAAAAAGACCAAACCTTTTTGATATATGAACCAATATATAAGGCTGCAAGTAACCCCACCATATGTATAAAGAAAGAAATGAGAAGAGAAAGATATGTTAAATGAAAACTCATTATTTCACCAGAAAGTATATAACTTAAGACCAGAGCCAAAACTCATCAATGAAACAAAGGCAATGAGTCCTATTTCCACACTAAAAATACAAACACACTAAAAAGACATTATTATAAAAGACCCACATTTCATATAAACCTGCATACCAAGTCTAGAATCCCTACACCAATGAGTCCTATTTCCAAAGTTATCAAACTTCCAATTTTTCTTATTTCTACCCCAATATGTAACCGAGTAAGCACCATCATTAGACACCATAAACCAACTTTTGTCCAATGAACTTTCTGATTAAGTACTCATTGTGCCTGACTTCTTTAAAGAAAAAATATTGGGTAATATCACACTTTCCAAACTAAATAACCATTTAACTATATAAATCACTACAAAAACGTTCATACAGTTGACCAATATGCCTTGATTACTAAAATCACTACAAAAACGGTTTTAGATCCCACTCCAAAAAAAAACCCCTAAATCTTGTCAAACTTTTTAGATATTCTGTGGGTATTCTTGAAATCTATAGAAACACAAAAACCAGATTTATTTAGAGGAAATATGAGAAATATTGCATAGGCAGAATGTAGAAAGGGCAAGGAAGTAATGTTACTCACCGACTTTGTCCTCCAAACCACTGCTAAGGATATGAACCAAATTTATTTGTTTTGAAGCTCCCCTGCAAACATTCAAATGATTTGATTCTCTTTGCAAGTCACCATTACAATCACTTGTTATATTCAGATTGAGCACTATAGTAGCATTAGCATATAAGAGATTAACATTAAACAGAGTTAATTAATATAAAACACATATAATACCTTGTAATATGCAGAATCAAAATGCACCAAACAAAACGGTTCTTTTGTTTCTTCTACAATACATACAATTCAACCCCCACTTTTCCCACAAAATCTTTCAACCAAAACCTGCTACAAAACAAACCCAAGATAATAACTCAAAAATATTTCTAAAATCACTACAAAAACTGTTTTAGATCATACTCCCAAAAAAAATCCCTAAATCTTGTCAAACTTTTGTATCACAATATATAAAAACGGGCTTTAGAATTGGTTTAAATCCAAAGTGAACCAAAAGAGGAACTCAGTTACAGATAAAACTGTTTTACAGCCCCCACTTGCCATGACGAAAACTTATCATTATGATAACTAAATAACTCATTAATGAAATACATAATTAACATCATAAAGAGGGGTCAAACCTCCTTTAGGCCTTCAACTTTATATGTATATAGATTAAACAAAATATTTATGATAATCTTAAGTATGAAATTAACAATATTGGTAACACAAAGATTAAGAGATGTAGCGTTTCATGTACCTGGATCTCGAAGTCCTTCAACAGATACACATTACCTTTAAGCAACTTGCCAATGAAAGAATCGACTATGGTTCTTGACTACACATTCCAATAAATCTGACATGAATATCTAAATTCTAACAAAAAAGAAGAAGAAATTTAAAACCTAAAAATATTAATAAAAAAAGTACCTTTGAATCATTGTCATCCTTGTTAGTCAAATATAAACCCTAATCCCCTTTTAATGTTTTTCTTCAGCATCGACAATCTAATCCGAATTTTGCAAAACAAATAGATACAAAGATAAAAGGAGAGGAGATCACCAATAATAATTAAGGTATTGTTGAAAAATATTGCTTCCATGAGATGCTCAATATCTCTTTTTGTAAGGTACCTGCATAAAGAAGAAGAAAATCATCTTGAGGCAGACAAAAAAAGAATCAAATAGAACAAAATTAGATATAAAATGGTACCTTTCTTTGCTTCCATAGATCTAGAGATTGAAATCAAAGATGCAAAAGATATCAAGATTAGTAAAAAAAAACGAAAAAGAAATAAGAAACCCAAAGATGCAAAAGGTTACCTGCTATTGAAACCCAAAGATGGAGATGAAGGAAGAAACCCATTATCAGACTTTTCATACATCAAAAAGTAAAAAGATGTATTAATCAAATTTTGAAGAAAAAAATTAGGTGAAAAGATAGATTAAAACCCATATATGAAAAAGAAAGAAAACTTACCTGGATGGAAATTGGAATAATCCCGAAGATTAAGATAAACGGAAGCATATTTGATCTGCAAAAGAAGAGGAATCACCTCCATGGTAATTTTTGAGAGAATTGAAAATAAAGAGATAA
>CM067167.1:239855003-239926223 GCA_034093135.1 Erigeron breviscapus | reverse complement strand
TCATTCTATAATTAGTTCTAATTGAACTTGATGAAATGTCAAATTTTTATTTCTAGAAGTTCAGATTATATAACTAATTATACAAGGCTCACAACTTGTGACAACAACAAAAAATTTCTTATAATGTCCAACAAACTAGTCATGAAGCTAATTAAAGTATATGTAAACTCCAAATATATATAATGACCATCTCAAGATATATCCATGAACCTTATATACATAATAATAAGTTTAAATAATAATAAGTCAATATATATGTCTAATATATATACACAAGTTACAATTAAGAATTAAGTAACAAATTTATAAACACAAATCGTATACAAAGACATACATACGGCTACATGTATATACATATACATATAAAACCTATAACAAATGACCTTACAACAAAATATTTATATAAACATTTACACATCCAATACTTATACAATCAAGAGTAACATATATTAACCACAAATACATAATTGATTCAAAAATTACCCTTATTTTGAATCTAGACTACATTAGGAACCTCATAACACCACACCACTTCTCCTAGCCAATGGGCATTCAACTAACAATCACACTAGCCAATAGGAGCCCATTTGTATACACTGTAACAATAAAGATAACTTGAACGGTTCAATTTCCATATATACTTCCCATGCTGCCTACTTGCTCAAGCTACAACTCCGTCTCCCTCATAAAACAATATATATAATTGCAACTTACCTCCCAAAAGGAACTACTGGACACAGGATGTAAACCGCACCATCGCTAAATAATACAAAAACCTGCATAGTTGAACATTCATCAGTAATCAAAATAAACAAAACCACACAAAGACTTAGAATAATGAAACAATCAGCATACACTAAATCGATCCCACAAATGATCACCACCAAACGAAAAGTCAACAGGACATATCGATGAAGCATTCCTTGATCTCCCACATTCAACCGGCTGTAGATAATATTCCTGCTCTGGTTGTTCAAGAGCCGATGACAAATCATAAAGCCTGCATAATGCAAGATGATAGAATCACAATGCAACAAAATAAAAACACTAATGCTGGCAATAGTCCCCAACAAAAGGATGTCGCTGTACCTGAAAACTGAATCAGAAGATAAAATCCCAAGATGAGTATCACTATACGGGTGCCACGAAACTTTCAAAGTCCTTATGGCATTGTTTGTGTTAAAGTAAAGATCTGACCCAACAGAGACGGTCCTGCATATGAGTAAAACAAAATCGGTGATAACCAACGAAACCGAAACAGCATTTTCATAACAAAATCCATTTACTTAAATATATTATCAGTATATAAGAAAAAAACAAGTCCATAAGTCATTTACCTGCAAATAACAGCACTGTCTTTTGATGAAGAACGTCCGTAGAGATACATAACACGTAAGCCATTTGCTCCCTCTAACAGTAACGCCGACCCATGTCTGTTAATAGTTATCCTATCTACGGTAAAATTAAGCTCCACATCCGCTCGCATCACCTACAGTGCAAAACCATAAACCCTAATTCACAATCTCTTATACAATATTTTTCAGTTTCACTACTATATATATATATATATATATAACTACCCTTAACTGTATCATTTTTAGCATTATTTATACATATATTCAGTACATTGGCATTCAAAAGCAGGGATAAGAAATAGATATATATATACCTTTGGAGGGGAAGCGGCGAGGACGGAAGAGGGTTCGGGTTCACCGAAGCGGAGAGTGATACGATTTAGGGTTTGGGTGTTGATGTCCCAATAATAGAGACGAGAAGCACCATCCCACGCCATCAGATTACGGTTTCTAGGAACATTACTATATGGCCGGGCAGTTGTAGTGGTTGAGAAAATAGGATGGTTTTGAAGGGGAAGCCACTCTACGTCGTCGTTTCCTGCTGTGGCTGACGATGGTGACAGTGGTTGAGGCTGTGACGGTGACCGTGGTTGTGGTTGTGGTTGTGGTTGTGGTTGTGGTTGTGGCTGTGGCTGTGGCGGTGGTGTTAGGGGTTCGTCGGTGGTAGATTCTGGAAAATCCAAATTAAGCGTCATTTTGTCTCTCCGCTGCACTACTCCCTCTCAGGGTTGCATAATCGCCGGCCGGTGTATCCTTGTTGCGTTAGAATAAAAAACTACTGTAATTTATTTCCCTTCATAGTACTCGAAGCCCTCAAACTACTGTAACATTTCTATAATACCCCCTCTCTAATATTTTCAAATTGTGTAAAATTTTCATTTTTTCTCTCTTCTATACTACTAAATAAAATAATCTTCTTTTTTTTTAACATAAAATAATCTTCTTTTAAGTCATGTTTTTGATTTCTAAAAAAATAAACTATGGTACATAATTTTGTTTGCTTGTCGGCTTTTAAATTAAGGTCATATCTTGAAAATGAAAATGCTAAATGTAGTCTTTAGAGTTATACTTAACATGTATAAAAAAATTGTATTTTTCATATCAAAAGTTAACCCCTGAATTTTATGGTAAGTGTTAACCACAGTTCTTAGGGTTGCGTTTAACAAAATCCTTTTGTAAATACATTGAATTTTATTCTAAGTTTCTGAAAGCCAAAATAATCAAACAAACAAGAAGCTATTACATCAAAACTATTTTTGTTAACTACGTGTATCTTTATATGATTATGATTATCACATTAAGAAATTGACAACAGTTAAATTTAACAATAAAATGAATTTTTGATAACTTTATTTGTAATATCCGTAAATAAAGTTATTTCTGTACTAGTTCTATAAATACGACTATTGTGATTTGTCACAACTATAATTTTAAAAATTATTTTGTTTTTGCAAAACAAAAAGAAGTTATTAACTAATTGATATGAGATGCATTTAGAAGAATGACATTAAATTCGCATACTCTAAAAAGGTTTTGAATAAACAAGATTTGGATACAATTTGTTAACATTCTTGTTAAGGAGACAAAGGTTATAGATTTGATCATTACTCCTTATAAGGTCGGAAGTCTTATTATATCTTATGTAAAACCAGGAATCAGTCTTTTAATCTTAGTTAGAGAGGTAAGACTTTCAATTTTAACGTATTAAAATTGATATTGTGAGTTATTTTTGTTTTTACTTTAAAACTAATAATGAAATGATTTGTCAAGAAATGAGGGAGGCAAAGTGTAAATCTGAAATAAGTCAAGATTTTTTGCCCCGAACCCGACGACAGTAGTCCGTAAAATCCCCAAACTACAACAAAAACAAGAGACGGAAAATCGATAATCAAAGACAGAAGCACCGTTAAAAATGGCGGAGAAATTGGCACCGGAAAAACGTCACAGTTTTTACCATGGAAGTATGTAACTTTTTACCCCAGTCTCTAATTACATCCTTTTAATCTATTCATATTTAGTAACATTTTCTTAGGGTTTCATTACACATAAATATACATGTGCTTTATATATATGTATGTATGTATATTGAAATTGAAATGAGTGATATAAATAATTAGGTCAGAAGGTATTTGAATGGGATCAGACATTAGATGAGGTGAATATGTACATCACTTTGCCTAATGGAGTTCCAACCAAGTTGTTTTACTGCAAGATTCAGTCGAAACATATCGAACTTGGAATCAAAGGCAATCCTCCTTATATGAATGTATGTAGTTTTGTTTTTAAGATTAGATACGATTTTTGATGGATTATATTGTGAATGTCGTGTAATTTATTTGCCGGTTTTGCAGCATGATTTGGCTTCACCTGTAAAGACTGATTCTTCATTCTGGACTATAGGTATGGGTTTTTTTTCGATACTTTTTCCACAGATGGTAGGACGAAATGTTATTACGTTACTGGATTTTGGTAAACGGACAAGTTCATCTGTATTGTATGTAAATGTAAATTGTAAATGTCATGTCATGGTTCCTTGTTAGTTTTTACCATGGAAAACGATGTTTGAGAAATTGTGTATTCATGAAATTGATCTCTCTATTATGCAAAATCGCATTGCGTGATAATATTTGATTTCGGTTTCTTAAGTCTTATTCAAATTTCAAGATAAAGTGCGCCTTTTTTTCTAAACTACAAGGTTTATAAAACATGGTATCTTTGATTTTAAGGCTAAGCTCTTTTTGACAAGCCGAACATTCTTAATATTTTCCATTAATATTATTCTGCATAAATACTAATCAATACACAGGGTAAAATCCAAAGTCTTGCACATACATCTTGTATAGGACCATAACTATGACTTCTATTTTCTTTTTTTGTTACTTTTTGTCATGGGGCATGTTAGTCATGAGAGTGACTACCACCAACATTGTACTAGGGTGGCATGTTAACAACAATTTATGCAAGAAATAATTAGCAAGGAATTAGACATACACAACTATCTTTCAGGTATAAAATTAAGGAAGGACCTAAACCCGCTAACAACAAGAGGTAATGGTATGGTACAGGAGGCAGTGGATTATAATTATAATTTGTGAAGCGATATTAAATCATTCCATGCATAGATTATAGCTCAAATTTGGGGAGAGTTTATGTAGTAAACGTGATTTACAGTACTTTTGCTGTTAGTATTCCCATGACAATTTGCGATGTTATTCTAAGCCATGAATTTTGATTCAATGAATAAGCTGTGTAAAAGGATGGTAATGTAAAGTTTGGTATATGGCAGAGGATGATATATTGCACATTACTCTGCAAAAAAGGGATAAAGGTCAGACATGGTCATCTCCGATAGAAGGTCAGGGTCAGCTTGACCCATATGCAGCAGATATTGAACAGAAGCGCCTCATGCTTCAGAGGTTTCAGGAGGAGGTAAGCCTAATTTCATAGTCATAGTTCAGCACCTCACCATTGTTATAGTTTTGTGTCTTAGACAGATAAATTAACCAATTCTTATGTCATATACTAACATTGTTAGTATGGTTTTTTAGCTAACTCTTGCTTCAGCTTGTAAAAAAGTGAACATTTGCCATTCCCTAACATCAGATACGATAGATCGTTATACCATAAGTTTAATAAATGTTGCTTTCGGCGAAGAGTTATTAATTGATGAGCTAATGTAGAGAGGTAAAGGATGTTGGTATAGGTACACAGAGAAATGTAATAGTCCATTTGTTTAGCCCATTTCACAGCTTTACCTTGTGGTTTTAGTTCCCATTTTCTTTAGGATAAGTATTTAATTGAACATAAAAGACATGGTATTACATTAATACACTAATGAAACGGGCTGCTGCATAAGGTTTATCTGTTACACTCACAAAAGCCCATTTAGGTTACTAGCTTGCCATTTCTTTTATGTTTGTTAAATTACTCAGTTGTATCATATCATTAGTACATTAATTAAATTGGCTAGCTATTTAAGGTGTTTCTGGTATAGTAACAAAAGCTCATGTAAGGGCACGCCATGTGCTATGTGTGAGTAGGTCTCTTTCTTGAGCACCGTTTATGGAATACCTTAACTAATGGCAACCCTGTATATGATCAAGATGATATCTTTTCTGTAGTTTGTAAGGTCGTTTGTAATAGGAGTTTAAATGGGAAAGCATGAAGACTACTACGACCCCCTATTCTTCTTTCAGGCGTCTTCCCGTTTGTTCTAGTTTTAGACGTGGAGGACGCAGCATTTGTGGCGTATCTGACCGTTAATCAATGTAAACAAAAAATTATATATTTGAAGAATAGGTTCCTATTAAGAGGGGGTGTTATGGGAGAGAGAAAAACTGATGTGGCTGGAAGAATAGGGGTAAGAATACCCTTCTATAACAAAGGGTTTAATGATGTATGTTCGTGATTAAAGGTCATTGTCAAATCCATGCCGACTTACACTATCACTAATTTATGTGGCACCCTTTTAGCTTGATTATTAAAGCTAGAATTGAATTTACTTTGTGTATTGTTCCATAAGTTTATTATAATGGGAGGGTGAAAGAGCGTCTTTAAATCGTCCTTGTGGTTAACCCTAATAAATCAAGTTTCATCAGTGGGCGCTGGTCTGGCTATTCTAAATGCCGCTAAATGACCTGGTAGTGTCCTTTTGGGAGCGATAGGATCACATCCAGTCCTTTATGCAAACGGACGTTTTCTCTTCTCCGTTTTCTTTCTCACGTGCCATGTACATGAGGGTATTTGTGTCTTTTTCTATCTTAAAAGGACCATACTTGATAGTTTTGTTTTGCTTCTTCATTTGCCTTAATAAAAAACTGAGATCTATCAAATCTTCATATATCACCCTCACACACAAAAACACACCTAATCCTTTCACCACCACTTAGATATGCATCACTCGAGATCCGCATCCATGTCATCATCAATGTCGAGATCTGGTTCTTTACAAACCATTCATGGGATTTAATCTCGTCCATGGTTCTCCGCTGTCAACGTTTTGGAATTTATGTTCTGTTCTTTAAAAACAACAAAACCAACGAAGTGAAATTCATGGTGGTGTTATTGTGGTTGGATTGTGATCCGGTGGCGACACGGCGGGAAGTAGTGGTGGCCGGCCGGAGATGTAACGGAGGGGTGGGAGAGAATAGGGGTTGTGTGTGTATGTGTGTGTTTTCGTTGTTGAAAAAGATTAGAATTGATAAATGAAAGAGATGAAGGATGCAACGGTGATGTAGGTTGGAAAGTGATGCGACGGTGGCGGTTTTAAAACTGGTGCAACGGTGGTGTAGGGTGGTGGCTGATCAGATCCTAGTGGGGTGGGATGGTGGCCGGATTTACAAACCCATAGATCTAAAGGTTTTTTTTCTTTTTCTGTTAGTGGCAATAGAAGATTTGAGATAAGTTGATGTGAGGAGTGGATAACTGAATATAACTCATAATCTGTTACCTGTTAGATCCGGATTTGTTTTTTTTTTTGGTTGGATCTATTCAATATTATGCAGGTCAGGGAGAAGAGATATAAATATATTGTTTGTTTGATATATGGAAATGTCCATTAAAATGAGTACAATTCATGTGGCTGGCCAATATGGCAGACTACATCACAATACCATCAACTATTACCCAAAACCATTCTATGGTATTTTTAGTCCCCACGTTTTCTGCTAATTAACCCTTTTTTTCTTTTTGTTCTATGTATTGTTGTTGTTGTTGTTGTCGTGATAATGATTTATAGAGATGTATGTATGAGTGTCTTTCATATGTTTTGTTGGTATTCTTTTAAGATGATGGTTGATTTGAATTTGAGTGTGATAAGTGATTTTTTGTTTGGAGGTTGAAGAAATGCTTTAAGGATATTTTCTGGGTTTTGTTTGGAGGTTGAAGAAAGGAGTGAAATCACACAAATACCCTCATGTGCATGGCATGTGAGAGAGAACACGGAAAAAAAAACGTCCGTTTGCCAGAAAGGACTGTATGTGATCCTTATCCTTCCCAAAAGGACTGCCAGTGTCATTTCGAATAGTTAAGGACGAAACTTGATTATTAGGGTAAACCACAAGGACGATTTAGGCCGTTTACTCTTATTATAATGACTAACTAATACAGTGTTCTTTTTAAATTTTATATAAATATTTATTTCTTTGAGGATCTTGAGTCTTGACTGAAGCAATGAATTTGCATATCAACTGAACGGAACTTGTTTCTTTTTGTTGCTTGTTTTACAGAACCCAGGATTTGACTTCTCTCAGGCCCAGTTTTCAGGGAACTGTCCTGATCCCAGAACGTTCATGGGCGGCATAAGATCTGATTAGCGGCCATATGTTTCTTCTAGTGAACATGTACATTAAGTCTCTCAAACCCTGACTCTTAACCAAATAATGTTGTATTTGTTTTTTTTTGGTTAATGAATAATGTTGTATTTGTACAAGCATGCTTTCACATGTTTTTGATTTCATCCCTCTAGTGTATGCACATATTCCCGTGTTGGAAAAAAAATTGCGTTGTTGACGTTGTGTAAATTCATGCCCATGCTCGTACATATCCCTATACATCTAATTAATACGACACTATTTCAGAAGGCATCGCCCCCACCGCACACCAGTGCCCTACAATTGGCATGAATGCTCCCATGCTAATTATCTATTTAGCAAACACTCTGGTTCCTAATCATGTTAGATGCTCTTCCAAACACACCCAAATCTTGAATGCTGATGTGTTTTATGATAGTTGGGTAAGTATGCATCACTGGAATAACTTTATCTTATTGAATCGTCCATCAACTCTCTTTGTGATGTTATTCAATCAACTTTCTATTGATTTCCAGATGAAAGTTATTTCTTACCTCATAAAGTTGGATCTTTTTCCTAATAGGACCATTGTCCCCTTTTCGAAAACTAGTAAGATATCGTTATATGCAAATTTCTGGCTCAACTTTGTCGGCAATCTTTTTATTCGTGCTTGTTTGCATGGCTGCGTTGATAATAAATAAACCTATGTACACACGTACACATGTGTGTGTAATATATCATATGTATGCATTGGCGGATCCATAGTAGTCCTAGGGGGGTCCTAGGCACCTCCTCAATTTAGCCCAATAAACATTGATTTATGTACTTGTAAGCCCTTTAACAAGTTTGATAACATATTTGTGAAAAAAAAAAATAAATATCTTCTTATAGGGTTTGGGTATTGTAAAACAAGTATTAAAGTAAAACAAATAAGACAAGATCTTGACCCTTAGATATTGGTTAAATTGATGCACGAAGATTCACGAACTAATTGATGCACGATGATTTATTTCACCTATTGTTTTATTTGTTTTACATTCATACTTGTTTTATTTTACCTAAAACCTATTTTATTATTATGGTAGTATATATGTGTTTTGTGTAATTAAATGAAACAATATACTTGTGTCTTAATTATTTTGATATGTTAATACGAGTAGTATGCTTTCCACAATTCAATGAAAAAATTATAATAAATATCTCATAAATTATGATAGAACGTTTTGTGTATAATAAGTTTCATTTAAATAAAAAGCATACCCATTACTGAATCAAATAACAATCTTACATGTAACGCAAAACTAAACATAAGTATTTGTCCCAACTTATTTTGAATGGTTACCCATTATCGTCTCTATTACATATTGCCCTTCTAACAAACGTTTCCTAAAAAAGGTATGTAGTGTAGGTATCTTGTTAAACAATGGCTGTATTACAACTTACAAGCAGCTAGATGTATGTGATGCTTTAGAGGATGACATTGGTGTTGCCTTTTTTTTCTTTGTGATCCAACTAGAAAAATAAACTATCGTTTTGTTTAAGATCATATTTCTTTATTATAACTACTCTTCTGTTTAGAACTTCAGTATCATTGTGTATAGGTAGGTAAGTTTTTAATTTATATATAATTTAAAAGCATAATTGTGGTATTTGTTTATAATAAAATCCCTTATAATTAAAGAACAGTTGTTAACGTAAGAGCATCTCCAACTTTTATATTAAACTTTTGCAATATTTTGGTAATTTGGTGCAATAAGGATATCTTTTAACAAAAGTTAATGTTAAAGATATTAATATTGAAAGAATGTTTGAAACCTTGATTAGAATCTGAAAATAAAAACAAATAAAAGTCGCAAGCCTTATGATGTCTTGTGGCTGCTAAACTGCTACCTAGTAGCTTTCTTGAGGCCTCAGAAAATAAAAACAAGTTCAAAAAAATAACAAATTTGACAATTGAAATTCGATTCCTCGGGCAGGCTGGCAAAATTAGTTCTTGAGGCCGTATGATGTCACTTACACATTATTATCATTCAAATTACTGTTAGAATATAAATGGTGTTAAATTGTAATATTTCTAATGGTATAAGGGGTATTAGTGTTAATTAGAGAATAAGTATAAATACCCCTTCCTTAATCATTTGTAAGAAGCCTTTGACATAATCCATACATCCTTCTCTCTCTAATTTACTTTCTCTCTCTAAGATCATCTTCAACCTCCCATTCACACACTTACACACATTTCACACACTAACCTAATTCCACCATTAAACCTCAATTAAGCTCAATTCTATATCTAACAATTGGTATCAGAGCATAATCGGTGTATCCGAACGATCCGTATTCATATCTCTTAAGCTCCATCAAAAACTCATTCGAAATTGAAAATCCTTCAAAAATCGAAGTCTGTTCCAGTTTGTTTCAAGCTGAATTTTGTTCACCGTTCGATCAGGATTTTGATTACGAGTCTATCGATATATAATTTGTCAAAATTCGTTAAGAATCGAGAGATAAATCCACGGTTTTTTTTTGTTCAAAAACCTCGAAGACGTTTATTTTTGTTGTTACAACTGCTGATCATATATATTTCTGCTCGTTTTCGAAATTAAAAGAAAAAGCTTCATTCTCGTTGTTAGTGGATTTCCATGTGTCATCATTTCGCTGGCTGGTTTAAATAATCCTTCGAATGGTTGATGCGGATTGGAAGCCGTCAATGGGTTTTGTTTATGGGGAGATGCTAAAAGCAAAGGAAGAAATCAAAGCAGCCTTGGGTGGTAACCAAAAAGCTTACCAGCCGGTCATGAAAGTCATAGACAAGAAGATGAACGGTAGGCTAGATTCGCCTTTGCATTTGGCGGCTTATCTTTTGAATCCTTATTATTTCTATGCGGATCCGCTAATTGAATATGATCCCGATGTAGCCGATGGTGTTCTTGAGTTTATGGAAACTATATGTGATGGAGATTTTAATTTTCACACGCAATTGCTAAATGTTGAGTTGCCAAAGTACAAGTCAAAATTGGATAGGTTTGATAAGGACGTTGCAATATCCTCATGTATGGTGAATAATGATCAATATGATCCAGGTAAACTTACTGATCAATATCCTCTTTTATGAACTTTCATATTTATTTCTTTATTAGTTTGTTTAATTTAATAATGTTTTAAAATTGTAGCCTTTTGGTGGGGAAGTCATGGTGCTTCAACACCTAATTTGAAAAGGATTGCAACGAGGATTCTAGCGTTAACTAGTAGTTCATCGGGGTGTGAAAGAAATTGGAGCACATTTGAAGCGGTTAGTAAAGAACAACTATATATCAATATATGGTATAGTTGTATTACTTTTATACGTTTATAATGCTATTTGCTACTAACTTTGTAGATACACACAAAGAAAAGAAATAGACTGGATGCTAGTAGATTGAACAATCTTGTTTTTTGTCAATTCAACGCTAATATGAGGGAAAAAAACAGCAAGAGAAAAAATAGGAGTGTTGAAGTGCTATTGTCAAATGATTCTAACTTGGCTCAAGAATGGGTTGCTGAATGTGAAGAAAATGGGGACAAAAACAGAAATGAAGATGCAAATGCAAATGCAAATGCAAATGAAGAAGGTGAGGCTCATTGGGAAGCGGTTGGTGAAGCTATGGGAGCGGAAGAATTTTTACAACCCCGACAAAGTTCTAGAACAAAGGCACCTAAAGCAACTCCAACTCCAAGAGAACTTTTTGATGAAGAGTTTGAATCCGAGAGTGAGGAGGTAGTATATGAAGAAGGTGACTACGAGTCTGATGGAGCTCAAATCAGGGAAGGTTACGGGGATGATTAGTATTTGTGTTGTGTAGCAATGAACCTTGTTAAACTTTCTGCTTGCTTTATGTCTTTGTGTTTATGTTAGCCCTTGTTAAGCTTTCTGTTCAAAGCTTTTGTGACCTTGGAACACTTTACCATTTGTTTTGTTGCACTTTTGAAGTTTCCAGAACTCGTTCAAACTTTGTGTTAGTTTTTAAAGCTTCTGTTTTGTAATTTTTTGCATAACATGTTTTACTTTAACTCTTTATGTTTGCTTTCTAACTTCCTGTTCAGTTTTTCTGCTTCTGTTCAGAATTTCAGATTCAACATTCATCACTTTCTGTTTCTGTTCGTTGCTGCTTCTGTTTGTTGCATTCTGACATGAAGATAGCAGCAACATTCTGTTTGCTGCTTCTGCTTCTGTTTGCTGCTTCTGTTTGTTGCATTCTGACATGAAGATAGCAGCAAGATTCAAAGGTATGTACACTAAACTTATGCTTTTATGTTTTCAATTTGCATTACAAATTGTATATATTGTTAGTATATATATAAATTTTAGATAAATTCCTTTACAATTTAGGGTATCCGATATATCCCCGATATATCCTACTTATCACTTATCGGGGGTCGACCGATAATAAACCGATAACCGATATCTACAACCTTGGTTTATTATGTTCGATATGATTAAAAAAGAATCTGCTAGAATAAAAAGTTTAATATTAAAGCAATTTGTGATGTCGAGCTCTTGAGTATATGCTATGGGTTACTGTTAATTAAGCCTTTTTAAACTAGTTAATAACTCAAATTTTCTCTATTTGGTGTTATTTTTGGTTGACTTTATGCACCTTTATTTATTTGTGTTGAACACGCAAACCGGGCAAAGCAAATCTGTGAAATTAACTTAAGGTCTCTCAAGGTGTAAATGTAGTAGCTATGGAATTCTAATGCCCCCAATAACATATTTGATTAAGTTGGACTTTAGGTTTAACTTCTGCTTGCGTTTATTTAGGCGATGAATGAAGACAAGGCCATGGAAATGAAGGCTGCATTAGAATCCAAGGGTGAGGTAGAGTTTAAAGTTTGCACTCTTCAGAAGTCGGCAAGGTTTAAAAAGGCGGAAACGAGTTTCGAGGCGTTTTCTCTTCGCCTCAAGAGGCGTAAGCCTCGAGGCGAACCGAGGCGTAAGGTCGAGGCGATAATAAAATATTAATATTTTATATATTTTTTATATATAAAATATATATATGTTTTATATTTTATATACATAACTCTTTATATTACACTTTTAGCAATATATTAGTATAGTTACGGAGTAATATTTAAAATATATTAAAAAATATATATATATTTAAGAAAAGAATTATATTTGATATTGCTTGCTAGCTGTAAACCTCAAATTTGATATTGGCCAGCTGTAAATCTCACTCATCATTCATTTCATTGACTTTTATTCCTACATATATCATATATGTGAATATATGGATCGTATCTTATCTTCTCTTCTCTCACCTTCCTCTCTGCTTCTTCAACTTCAAATATTAGTGAATTAACATCGCCTGAAAATCACCACCACCAGATCAACTTCAAATATCATTCATTCTCATCACCTTCTTCTCTTCAAACCCTAAAAATAACACAGAGCCCGCCCAAAAAATAAGAACCCGCCTTGATCCGTTTCTCCGCCTCATACGTTTCTCTACTGCCTCATCAACCCGAGGTGTACGCACCAAAAGACTACCCTGAGGCGCCGCCTCATATACGCTACAGACCCGCTTCGCCTCAAAACGCGCCTCGAGGCGCGCCTCAATTCCGTTTTTTTAAACCATGGAAGTCGGTTACAATAAAGAAGAACATGCTGTCCATATCAAAGGAAAAGAGGAAAGAACACCAGAGAGTATTTACACCCGCTGTGATTGAATCTTCCTTTGGCATTGGTAGAATCATTTATTGTCTCTATGAACACTCCTTTTACATGAGGCCAAGCAGAGCTAGGGATGAGCAGTTGAATGTTTTCCGTTTCCCTCCCCTTGTGGCCCCCATTAAATGTTGCATTTTCCCATTGGCCCAGAATCAGAAATATGAGGAAGTTGCTAATAAAATCTCCAGATCTCTCACTGCAGCTGGAATTTTAAACAAGAAAGATATTACAGGTGCGACAATATTCTCATTTTTGTGTGTGCATTTGTTGAGGGGATTTGGCAGTGTCAACCCATTTTATTGTAGAATGGATCATTTCAGGTTATGTTTATTCTGAAAATTGTTAAAAATCGTAAAACTAGTTTAACAAGAAACATGTCACCTAGGGTATCTTACACTAATTATCTCGAAAGTCACTTATGTATCTGTTACAACACTTGGGCACTTTTAAATTTTTAATGTTTATATCCCCAAGATTTTTTAAGCAGTTTTTTTAATGAATATTAGTTGCAAATACCAATGTAAGCTTCACGTTTTTGTATAATTTTGGAGTTCAAAACTTTGTCCAACCTCTAGAAAGAACATGGAAAGTGTTTTCTTGACCAAATAGAAAACTGAATGTGAACAATTTAACTGCATAAGCAGCAAGACTAACAGGATGGTATTTTCGTTTTCAGGCACATCTATGGATGAACTTGGCGTGCCATTTGCTGTTACTGTAGATTCGACAACTTCAGTTACAATTCGTGAGAGGGATACGAAAGATCAGATACGTGTGAACGTGAAGGAGGTAGCATCGGTTATGAAGGATGTCTTGGAGGGACGGAGCACATGGGATGATATCTTAAACAAATACCCAGCTCATACTTCATGCAAAATTCTCTGATTTACATTAGACTCACTTTTGTTGTCCTCCTTTGTGACAACCGTCACTCTTATTACACTTATCTTTCTATTGTACGTACCTCCGTCGTTCTTAAGTGCGAACTTTTGATCTAGTAAGGCTTGACTTTATGTCTAGTCACATTCTTAGTATGTTCTTTCGGGTTCTCTGTGCTTATACTACTGTGCTTGTACCAGATCACTGTGAGTTCACTAATCCCCCTTTCGTACATTTTGTTCAAGTTCTTATCGGGGACTGAAAAGCATGAAAACTACTTTGTACTTGTACATATGTTCTTGAACTACTTTACGTACTATATTATAATCTTGAACTATTCCACGTACTATTTTATGATCTTACGAGGTACTTATGATATGATTCCTAATATTTAAAAGAGTATTTAAGTCTTGAATGGGCAGGATCTTAAATACATTTATACTGTTTAAGGGAGTATTTAAGTCTTGAATGGGCAGGATCTTAAATACCTCCATACTACTATTGATCTTTAACATGTTCTAGTTCGTACTTGTACTTGTTCAGTTCTTATTCACTGCTATCAATTCATATCCCACAGTTCAGGGATTGGAACCGTAGATAATTATGGACAGCGCTGTTTAGGGTAGGCCCACCCTCATCCTCCACAGTTCAGGAGAATGCATATTACTTGTTCTTGTCCTTGTCATCGTTCTGGCATAGATCTTATTTGACGTACTTGAGTTATATGAGCAGGTTATCACATTACAGTTCAGTTCTGGCCAATCGGTTTAGCAGTGACAACTTATATCTAAAGTTCATTATATGCTCTTGTCCTGTTCATATTATTATAAAGTACCTTGGATTAACGTACAAAACTTACGATCTGTTCTTATTATACATTATATTATATGTAAGCGTACTCGTACTTTATGTGAATCTCACCAACTACCTTCGTAGTTGACCTTTGAACTTACATGCTTTTCAGGCTAGGTTAGTAGATCTCTTAGCATAGGAGTCTTCCTCTTAAAGCTCATCTCTTTTGGTGACTGTTCGAGCATTCAAGATCAAGAGCTGTGAAGACCTTTCCTTGCTTATTCAGTTCAGACTTCAGTACTTTAAGACAATTGTCCTGTCTTTTGATTATTAACTATTCCGGGTATATCCCAAGTTCTGTAATAACTATCGTACCTCTGTTCTTTGTTAATGTTAATGGCTGTGATGGAACTTGTACTATGTGCATTGTGCTTATCTGTGCATCCCGTATATTCCGCTTTAGCGGGGTGTTACAAGAATAGTCATGCAAAACGATTTGAGAAAGAGTTGAAAAAACCCGAGTGTAACATCCCAAACTTTTCGAGTTTGACTTATTAACTTGACCGTTAGTCAACGTTAGGTTCGTTAAGTTTATGTGCCCTAACGGGATTATGCGATTAAATGCTTATGCGTTTAATATAATATGACTAAAGTATGTTAAATGAAAGTAATTAATGCAAAGTCGGGAAAGTTAAGTGCTCGTTAAGTCGCTAAAGTGTTCCGGTGAGAAAGTTAAGCCAGGAAAGTAACGTTTAATAGTCGAGGGGCTTAAGTGTAACATTGGGAGTTGTTGGCCAGGTATTTAAGTGAAATTAGGCAGCCCTAATTGTCACAAAATCAGATCTAATGTGTGTGTGTGAACCCTAGCCGATCCCCTTCCCTCTCCAAGCCTAGATCCATTCGTTTTTGTGCCATTTCGATCAAGTTTTGCTAAGATCTTGGATCCTTATGATCATCTACAGGTAATATAGGTGTTAATCCTTTGAAATCTGATCTTATAAGTCTTATATGTGAATTCAATCCAGTCCATAGGGTTTTGGGTTGGGTTAATTGGCTAAACGTTTATCGATTTCATGTTTTCGGGTAATCAAATAAGTGATTTATGTTTGTAATGGATCAAGGAATCAATTGATAGTTTGAAGGCATCAATTGTGTCTTAAAAGAGGTCAATTTGATGTCTCCAGGTCGGGGTTAGGGTTTGAGATCGAATGGGAATCGTTTAATGGTGTCCAAAAATCAGGTTTTGCTGAACAGACTCGTTGTGCGGCGCACAAAGGCCCTGTGCGGCGCACAGATGGTCCTGACTGCTGATGATTGAGTTTATGCGGCGCATGGAAGATCCATGCGGCGCATATTCAGGTCTGGCAGTCGTATAGGCTTGTTTTCATGCTCGTTTGACCCATAGACCTTATGTTTAGGTTACCTTATGTATAGGGAACTTAGAGAGGTATTTTGAAGCCACGTTTATGTTACCTATTGGTTATATGTTGCTATAGGTAGTCGGAAACACAAACAAGATACATTAACGTTGCTTATTGATCGTCACGAGGTAAGATACACTACTTTGACATGCTGAGGGTTCAACGAAAAGATGGTTTCAAATAATAACTTCCCAAATGTTATCTTGTTTGCTTGAGGGTAATCGGGGTTACACGGGAGGTGATATGGGATATGTAAATGACCATTGAGGCCTTAAATGCAGTCCCTATGATATGAGATGTAATGATATGCTATGATGTTATGCAATGATACGAGATGTAATGATATGCTATGAAATGCTATTTAATGTCTTGAGATGAATTGAAATGTGATATATGTTGATGATATGAAATGTGCATGATTGTATGGCTTGTTCATCTAGTTCACTAGACTTATAAGTTGCCATGACACGTGCACGTTTAAGGGCCCAAACGTAAAAGATGGATATGTGATGATTGTTTAGGTTGTGTAAACACCTAAACTATATGAGATGAAATCGAGCTCGTAATTTTAGATGAAAGTGTTAAGCTTAACCCGTACAAGCCCTTTCCAGGGCCGTGCGTAGATGTGGTTGCTTGGGTCGCTCCTTGCAACATGGTTAAAGATGTGAGAGTAATACGGGAGGTCTGACCAACCCCACTTGTTTTGTACATACGGATTACTCCGGGATTGGCTTGCCATTCCTTAACGACATTGATGTACAACCGTAAGGTTTGTCCATCTAGTCGGGTGTGACTTATGTCACACTTAATGAGATGTATACATTTTATGTGATGAGTGACTTCTGTCACGCCTGATGTAAGTGACTTATGTCACACTATATGAAGATGCTTATATGTTATATGTGATGTAAAAGATGACTAGGCACATTTAGGATGGCTCATCCTACTATGATGATGTTTGATGTGTTGATATGTTATGTGAGATGTGATGTATGATGTGATTTGTGCCTTAACGATTCAAATGACTTTTCTATAAAGTTTAAATGGACAAATGTTTTATTAATGATGTGTTATCTTACTTAGCTAATTCGTTAGCTAACACTTGCTCTTTTAAAATGTGTTGTGCCCTCAGGTCCAACATTAGTGAGCAGGTAGATGTGAGAAGATGTGAGGCATGGGTAGATGATCTTGAAGCTGGTTGTAGTTTACCCATAGTGGCTGCTCGCACTAGACATTGATTTATGTTTAGACCTTTAATGACTTTGTATTTAATATGTTGTCGGTTGTTTAATGTTGGGCAACCGATGGGTTTCCATTTAAACTTATTTTGATGATATGGCTAGTAACACCAATTAATAAATGAACCAAACAGATTTTGTGGTTTGGACTTTTAAAGTTTAATTCCGCTTTCTTTGACGCCGTTAGGCGAAAATTTTTGGAAATCCATATTTTTAAACGACGGGTGTTACAAGTTGGTATCAGAGAAATGGTTTAAGTGAACCAAGGCCTATTAGACCATAGGATTTGGACTTAAACTTAAGATGTGCATGCTAGGTACTCGTAGGATGCCTTAGCTAGAGATGACATGTGATGTAGGATGGGTTGGGATGAGTGAGAGTGTAGGATTAAGGCTATATGATGATTGATTGATGATATGTTAATATGTTTTTAGCCTTTATTCTTCCGTTTCTCGCTTCTCCGTCACTAAATTATTCTATTGCTACGATAGACGGTCCCCGAGGTGATGTGCTATTTCCCTATCTGAATTTGCTAAATGTGCGCAGTAATTTATGTGTGAAGTGGTTGAAATGAAGGGAACTTTGTTGGATTAGGTGAAATGGTGTCCCGTCAATGGTGTCCGACCCACGTGGTGAGTGACAAGGACCGCAACGGAAATGAAATGTTGTATGGATGATAAAGATTATGCGAATGGAATTGGTGAAAGAATGTGATACACAAATGTGGTAACGAACATGTGAGTGAAAGGATACAATTACAATTATGGTCCGGAACATAATTGCAAGCGTATCACGACACGAGCGTGTTTGTATGGCCATGCTTGTGTTGACCAGTGTAGAAAGTAACGAAGTGGTAAGATCTCTATGAAGTGTTGTATTGTGTTGTGGAGCCCACGGGCTTAAAAGACATGGAAATGATGTTTGATGAGTATAGTTGATGTTGGAAACTTGAAGGATTATAAGTAGGTGATGCATAGAAGGGTTACCGGACACGTATGAAAGGATATAGTTACAATTCCGGTCGCGAACGTAATTGTAAATGTATCACGACATGTGTGTGTTTGTGAGACTGTGTCTGTGTTGATCTGAATGAAGTGAAGATGAGAATGATGGAATCACTGAATAGTATCATATTTAACCACGTGAAGAGTAGACACGTATGAATGAAATAAAGGAGGATGAAGTTGAAGCAAGTAAAGAAGTTAACACTACGGTTGATTGAATGGTTGATTTATGTTGTAAAGGACTAAAGGTTTGATTGGTGGATTTAAGTCAGTATAAATATTGTCAAAAGGGTAAATTTTATGTTCCCAGGTCGAATAAATGATTGGTGTTCGTGTGGGATTCGATTCAGAAATTAAAAAGTTGGATTTTGGTCGAACTGGGTGTTATGCGGCGCACAAGGCTTTTGTGCGGCGCATAAAAGCAAGTTTTGAAAAGTTGGTTTCAGGTGGGAGCCCGTTATGCGGCGCACGGAACTTCTGTGCGGCGCACAAATGGTTTGCTCAGAAGATTGGTTAGTTTCTGTGGTGATTTTGGTTGATTTGTGCGGCGCACAACATTTCCATGCGGCGCACAAATGCTTAATTTGGTTTTGTGCGGCGCACGAGACTTCCATGCGGCGCATACTTTAGATTGTTTTGGATTTACGACACATTTAGTTTTGATTTCACTACGGGATGATATGTGACGATTGGGACGAGTGTCTTAAGGGGGAGGTATTTGCAACAACCCAAACTTATGTGTAACGGATTGACTTGAGTCGCTAAGTCAACACTTTGCTACCGTTAAGTCTCATAACGATTTAATGCTTACGAGGAGTAAATATGCTATATGTGAGAGGCTTTAGTGCCTTAAAGATGTGTATGTTTATGGTTTAAGATGCCAAGATGTGTTTAATATGTCGATAGAATGTCTGGTGGACGATTTAGGCTAGTTATGTGACGTATAGAAGTCCAGTGTGGATTAATGATCGATCGGTGCATATAAATGATCCGTTTATCATCCTCCAAGGTATAGACCGAAATCCTTGCAGAGTATTAGTCATATCCGTCCATATGTCTCGTCCATACCTGGACTTGTTGAGTATGGATTGATAAGAAACGTTTTTGTTGTTGAATTTGGCGATTACGGGTCATTCGGTGATTGTTATTGAAATCAATATGTATCTTGAAATTCCCTACAGGTATGAAGTTGTTTCTAGAGTCATTTTAATGTTCAAATAGAACCAATAAAGGGTTCACATCTGGTCCTGAGGTGTGATGCGGATTCGATTGCGTTTGTGAGTTGATTTCGGGTGTCAAAACGATTGTAAAATGAGTATAATGAATCCATGAACCAATTGATGAATTCATAATGATAACTAAGTCATAATTTGATGTGTATGGACTGTAGAGGTCGTGGTGGTTTGACATGGATGCTTGATGGTGGAAATTGTTTGCAAAACAAAGAGTTTATTAGGTCTGAAAATTCAGTCATATTGCAAAAGTCATATCTTCCTTATATGAACGACTTAGAAGATGAGTCTTACATTTCTGAAAACCTCTAAGTGTCCCCAAAATTCGATATGAATAAAGTTTCATGTGATTTTACCCAGAGATATGCGAAAAATGTCGATATCCAGAAATGGTCAGGTTTCGGATGAATTCTGCAGATTTGTCTTGCAAACGTTATAACTTATTCATTAGAGATCTTCAGGAGTCGAACCTTGCAATTTGAAAAGGTCTTTGAGTTTACTACATTTGTTAAGAACTGAGTTTTGTCTCGTTCGGTCATCTTATGACCCAAAAGTTGTACTTGAGGAGGCTCATGTACCGCGATGACATGCTTATTTGGATGCCGCCGAGGATGTGATACGACCTGTTATATTACGAAGTGTAGTAAATTTTATATGTTGACGTGAGATAGGGTTAAAAGCCAAGATTATACACCTAAAATTTTATTAAAATGTAATTGTTTAATGATCCTTTAAGGAAGTGGGGAGTCACGTTATCATGGACCAAGAGACAGAGTTACGTGGGAAGCTAAAGGTAATGATATGACATGAGTAGTTGGTAGGCAGGTTATCCAGGAATACTTATCTCTTGGTGAACTATTGCGTCATTTCATTGGACATGAATGAAAAGATGTATGTTAAAGAAGTTCTCTTAAGTGTGGAAGCTAATAGTTGAATGCTTCAAGTTGAGACGACCGTTATGTAAATAAATTTCATAGATGTTTTGGCAAAGTATAAAAAAAAAAGAGAACAGTGATCTCAAGTGATACCTATCACTCCTATATTGATGGGAAAGAGAATGAATGACTTAGAAACTAGGGAAAATCATATGATTGTGCGATGGTGCATCGAGATTTATTGTTGTGTTCATATGCAACCATGGTTATGCCATAGGCGTTGGATGTCACTTCATGATACGACATGTTATTGAAAGGAAAGTTGTGGAGCCAAAGATCATGAAGATAATAGTTCATAAAGTAGGAAAATTTAAAGGAATGTTCTGATTAGCTCGAAAGTGACTGAAGGTTTAGTGGCGAGCCAAGAAAGCTTATTTTGAACAAAGTAGGTATTATATGGTCTAATATGAGACTTTATGGAGGGATATGTTATGTATCAAAGTTATGGCGAGTCGACCCTTTGTTCAAATGAATCATGTGCGTTAAGGTAGCAAGTTATTAAGGATATGTGTTTGAAGGGCTTAACCGCCAAATGAATAACCTTCGCCAAATGTAATGTGGACACTACTTATGAAAGTTGAAGAAATGAGGTGATTACCTTATTTGATTTAAAGATTGAACCCAAGAAATGACGAAACGAATGAAATGTAAGAAGTTCAATGTGATGGTCATGCTAAGTTGAAAAGACCATAGGTCCTAATATTATATTCATCCACGGGGTACAAAGGTATATACCGATTTGAAGTTCATTCTATGATGGTCAATGCCAAGAGTGATGTGATAGTATGTGTACAAAAATGTGTGACTTGTGCTCAAGTCAAACCGGAGCACCGAACGCCAAATGGAAAGATGCGACAATCAGTTATTCTGAAGCAGAAATGTACTTATATGATGACTATGGATTATGTGATGAAATTGTTTATAACCC
The DNA here is from genome assembly GCA_034093135.1 of Erigeron breviscapus. Taxonomy (NCBI): domain Eukaryota; kingdom Viridiplantae; phylum Streptophyta; class Magnoliopsida; order Asterales; family Asteraceae; genus Erigeron; species Erigeron breviscapus. The sequence continues at coordinate 239,904,439 of CM067167.1, read as the reverse complement.
TAAGGGGCACTAATGTGATATGCGTCGTTGTAGACTACCTGATAAAAATGCTTCTTCTCGGGTGAGTATGTGCGCGTGGTGAAGCTTGCCATTTGGTATATAGGTGAAGTAAGCATGGAGTTCCGTTAAGTAATGTGTTTGATCTTCATATGAAGGGTAAACTCTAGAAGATGTATGATAGGTGCTTGGGTATTGCTTTTAAATGACGTACATGGTACTTTCGTGGGAGTTATTGAACATATGCTTTGATGATGAAACCAATGTGACACATTGGAGGATGGGGGCATTGGTGCTAAGAAAGTGAAAGTAGAAAAGACTATGTAAGAAATTAAATGAGTTTGACTATGCTAAGTTAAAGAACGACCAAAGGAAATCCCGAAATGATATGATAAAGTTAAGGATACGGACAAATTATTATATGAATGGCGAAATGATTCCGAGGACGGAATACTCTTAAGGGGGAGGTAACTGTAACATCCCAAACTTTTCGAGTTTGACTTATTGACTTGACCGTTAGTCAACGTTAGTTCGTTAAGTTTATGTGCCCTAAAGGGATTATGTGATTAAATGCTTATGCGTTTAATATAATATGACTAAAGTATGTTAAATGAAAGTAATTAATGCAAAGTCGGGAAAGTTAAGTGCTCGTTAAGTCGCTAAAGTGTTCCGGTGAGAAAGTTAAGCCAGGAAAGTAACGTTTAATAGTCGAGGGGCTTAAGTGTAACATTGGGAGTTGTTGGCCAGGTATTTAAGTGAAATTAGGCAGCCCTAATTGACACAAAATCAGATCTAATGTGTGTGTGTGAACCCTAGCCGATCCCCTTCCCTCTCCAAGCCTAGATCCATTCGTTTTTGTGCCATTTCGATCAAGTTTTGCTAAGATCTTGGATCCTTAAGATCATCTACAGGTAATATAGGTGTTAATCCTTTGAAATCTGATCTTATAAGTCTTATATATGAATTCAATCCAGGCCATAGGGTTTTGGGTTGGGTTAATTGGCTAAACGTTTATCGATTTCATGTTTTCGGGTAATCAAACAAGTGATTTATGTTTGTAATGGATCAAGGAATCAATTGATGGTTTGAAGGCATCAATTGTGTCATAAAAAAGGTCAATTTGATGTCTCCAGGTCGGGGTTAGGGTTTGAGATCGAATGGGAATCGTTTAATGGTGTCCAAAAATCAGGTTTTGCTGAACAGACTCGTTGTGCGGCGCACAAAGGCCCTGTGCGGCGCACAGATGGTCCTGACTGCTGATGATTGAGTTTATGCGGCGCATGGAAGATCCATGCGGTGCATAAACAGGTCTGGCAGTCGTTTAGGCTTGTTTTCATGCTCGTTTGACCCATAGACCTTATGTTTAGGTTACCTTATGTTATAGGGAACTTAGAGAGGTCTTTTGAAGCCACGTTTATGCTACATTTTGGTTATATGTTTGCTATAGGTAATCGGAAACACAAACAAGACACATTAACATTGCGTATTGCTTGTTGTGCTCGTCACGAGGTAAGATACACTACTTTGACACGCTGAGGGTTCAACAAAAGCATGGTTTTATATATAATAACTTCCCAAATGTTATCTTGTTTGCTTGAGGGTAATCGGGGTTACACGGGAGGTGATATGGGATATGTAAATGACCATTGAGGCCTGAAATGCAGTCCCTATGATATGAAATGTAATGATATGCTATGAGATGTTATGCAATGATATTAGATGTAACGATATGCTAAGAAATGCTATGTAATGTCTTGAGATGAATTGAAATGTGATATATGTTGATGTTATGTGAAATGTGCATGATTACATGGCTTGTTCATCTAGTTCACTAGATTTATTAAGTTGCCATGACACGTGCACGTTTAAGGGCCCAAACGTAAAAGATGTATATGTGATGATTGTTTAGGTTGTGTAAACACCTAAACTATATGAGATGAAATCGAGCTCGTAATTTTAGATGAAAGTGTTAAGCTTAACCCGTACAAGCCCTTTCCAGGGCCGTGCGTAGATGTGGTTGCTTGGGTCGCTCCTTGCAACATGGTTAAAGATGTGAGAGTAATACGGGAGGTCTGACCAACCCCACTTGTTTTGTACATACGGATTACTCCGGGATTGGCTTGCCATTCCTTAACGACATTGATGTACAACCGTAAGGTTTGTCCATCTAGTCGGGTGTGACTTATGTCACACTTAATGAGATGTATACGTTTTATGTGATGAGTGACTTCTGTCACGCCTGATGTAAGTGACTTATGTCACACTATATGAAGATGCTTATATGTTATATGTGATGTAAAAGATGACTAGGCACATTTAGGATGGCTCATCCTACTATGATGATGTTTGATGTGTTGATATGTTATGTGAGATGTGATGTATGATGTGATTTGTGCCTTAACGATTTAAATGACTTTTCTATAATGTTTTAAATGGACAAATGTTTTATTAATGATGTGTTATCTTACTTAGCTAATTTGTTAGCTAACACTTGCTCTTTTAAAATGTGTTGTGCCCTCAGGTTCAACATTAGTGAGCAGATAGATGTGAGAAGATGTGAGGCATGGGTAGATGATCTTGAAGCTGGCTGTAGTTTACCCATAGTGGCTGCTCGCACTAGACATTGATTTATGTTTAGACCTTTAATGTCTTGTATTTAATATGTTGTCGGTTGTTTAATGTTGGGCAATCGATGGGTTTCCATTTAAACTTGTTTTGATGATATGGCTAGTAACACCAATTGATAAATGAACCAAACAGATTTTGTTGGTTTGGTCTTTTAAAGTTTAATTCCGCTTTCTTTGACGCCGTTAGGCGAAAGTTTTTGGAAATCCATATTTTTAAACGACGGGTGTTACACCGAGAGATCACAAATTCTCTCTGGGCGATTCACCCCTTGCACATTTTTCGACTTTTTCTTGCAAAAAATCATCAATTTCGATCCATTTTCTTGTGTTATTCCCAATTCTGTTAATCCCTTCTTATTCCTTATTGAAATCCGATCCTATCACTTAATATGGTGGCCGCAAACCAAAAACAAATTGATATTTTCACATGTTGGCCGAATGAAAATTGATTCATTAATTAAATCAAACCAATTGATTGTGATTCCATATTTCCGGCGGCTTTGTTTCGTTTTCATTCGGATTTTCAAAGTCATTTTTTCAGTTGTAGAACAATACATTAGATCGGTTACTCAGATAAAATTAAATTATTTTTTAGCCTGATAGCTTCGATAAATTCCGATCTGATCTAGGGTTTATATCCGATCTAGGGTTTATTATCGTTGCTAGTTTTAGGGTTTTTGTTGTGTGTTTTCGCATCAGATATGTTTTCCATGTAACATACCATGCCTCATTCACGTAAAAAGAAAGGAAAAAAGGAGAAAAACGATTTCCAATCTTCTTATAACCTTAGATCTTCTTCTGTTGCTTCGATCACTCTAGATGCGCTGCCACAGGACATTGTTCAGCCACCTCTTGTTACGGCTGCTGCACCGATTGGGGTAGGGAGAGATTCTAGGTCGCGATCTGATTCAAAGTCTGTTGATTTTAGGGATATTGATAATGCTTTTCTAATTGAGAATCCTGTATATGAGGAGGCCGCTGATTCTGTCCTTACACCACCACGATCTGCCACTTTTGTGGTGAATTCCGTACAGCATTATGATAGTGGATAGGTGACCGGGGGTGGTGTTGCTCCTGGTTTGAGACCTATGCAGCAATCGATGGAGTCTAGGGATCATTCTCTTGATAACTTAGACGCAAACCCTAATTTAATGACAGCCATCGTAACACCACCACAAACAACCCCTGGGCAGCCGTTGTCATCTTCTGTTGATGTGGTTAGAGCATCTTTGATTAGGGAAGGAACGATATCAATTGATAAACCTCAGTTAGCAGCCATGGATTCTTTGGTAGTCGATAAGCTCACAGAAAACCCTAATTTAGGGGCTGCCTATACTCAGCCACCATTGGCCACCACTATTCAGGCGGCTGACTTGAAGGATGCAGATGTCACTTTGCATGATGAGAAGGATACATGTGTTAAGCAAAATAATGTATGTTCTTATGCTTCTGCTATTCGAGCTGCAAATGAATTGATAAAGTCTCTATCCAATGACAATTACATGCATCTACGGTCTAAGGTGCAGCAACATGGTCCTATTTCACCTGATGTGCATAATGAAATGAAACATTCAAGTGGAGTTCATCCAATTGATGCGGGGTCAGGCTCACAACCACGAATCACACTTGTACATGAATTCAACACCACAGTGTTGATCTTGAAACCGAAAAACCTTGTGATAATTCAGATGTGATAGAAATAAACTTGAGCTCAATTGAAGGTTTAATGGTGGAAATATGTTAGTGTGTGTAAAAGTGTGTTTGTGTGTGAAAGGGAGGTTGAAGATGATAGGAGAGAGAAAATAGATAAGTTGTATGTGTTATTATCAAAAGGTTAAAATTACAAAATGACTTAGGAAGGAGTATTTATACTTAGGGGAAATCGAATATGCAGTCGACTGCAATCTTGATGGCTGCAGTCCCACACACATACACTTAAATGATTGATCTATTACAAAAATGCCCCCCTTGATTTTCATGGTAAAAAACCCCAACTGCAAGATGCAGTCGACTACATCCAACCTTTCCCCTTATACTTATCATCTAATTATATCTAATACTCCTTCCACTATTGAATATTTACAATTTAACACCATATTTATATTTCTAACAATCTCCCCCTTGGTGTTGAATTGTAAATGTTGCATCGTCTTCGGTCTTTAAATAACATGATGAGCCCATTTGTTGAAAAATCTTCAATGTTGATTGGACTTTGAAGCTTTCTCATTGTCTTCAATGTCTTGTATCAACCTTGACTTTGAATCTTCTCAACAAACAAATATATTTGACGATGACTTATTAAATCTTGATCTTCTCTTGCAACTTTGAATACTTTGGAAGCATCTTTGAAATCTTGTAGCTTTTGAGCTTTCACAACTTGAACTTTTGAATGTTGATTTCAACTTGATGTTGCTTGGAGAAGAAAGTTGAACTTATGAGTAGCATGCGGAAGCTTGTTTTGACTTTGAATTCTTTGAACTCTTTTGGTATTGCGGAAGCTTGATTTAACTTTGAATTCTTTTGGCTTTTCGGAAGCTTGGTTTTGGTATGCGGAAATTTGATTTGACTTTAAAACTTCAATTCTTGATCTAACTTGTCTCTGAATCAATAAACATCTTGGAGCACTTGATTCATTGATCAATTAACATTTGCTCCCCCTCAATCAAACAACTATCTCGGAGCAAATTATTCAATAACAAATCTTTAATCTCTTGCTCCCCTGAACAAACAATCATTTCGGAGCATATTTAACAATTCATGAGTTTTCTCTTGCTCCCCCTCAAATGAACAATCATTTCAAGCTATGAATCTTATCAAGACATTAAACAAACTTAGCTATCACAAGAACAATCTCCATTCAATCTCAATCTCTTCTAATCATCAAACAATGGTCATTTTTCCAACAAATCTTTCAAGTATCGACCATGTTCTTTCCAAACTAAAATCATCTTGAATATTCTCGATCTCGAATCAATCTTTCAACTTTCTTGAACCAATCTTAGAACTTTCAACTTATCTAGATAATTATTCACTCTCTTCACCTAAACTAACGATCCTTTGAACAACCAAACACTATGAATTATCCTCAATCAATATCTATCAATCAAATTCTACCTAAAACCTTGAATTCCATCTATCAATCATTTAATCATTTCTCCCCCTTATGATGAATATGTGAAACGTGTTCATCATACAATAATGATTGATAGCATAAACGGTAGATCACAACAAACAATATTCAAGCAAATTAACCCAACCCAATTCCCAATTCCCAATGAACCTATTGGTGAACTAGAATGTGAGGTTGCGTTGTTGGAAAAAGATTTTATAATGGTGTTTGTGTTCTTTGTGTTTGTGTGAAGAGAAATGAAATCCGGATAAAAATGATCCGTTATCACAACCAAAAATCAAAAGGATTGATGGTGTGGCCTAAAAATACGATAACTATTTTTAGGACTTCCCATTATCATCGAGAAATGCACAAAGCTTATCTCTAAATGGTTCGGTCTATGGCTTTTCAACCGATAGATTGCTTTAAAGAATGTAATTCATGGTCAGTGTCACAAAGGCGTTCGATAACCATGTCTTACTATCCTCAAAGACTTTTGGGTAAATAAATCCGAGGTCACATAGACTTCTCGTTTACTCAACAAATTCATAAAATGAAAATGTAAGACCTACGTTCAACGTTGGAAATGATGTTAGCATTGGTAGGATTTCCATTCGATCATCGTGAAATATCAAAAATATGATATCACTACGAATGTTCCGGCAATATCACAAAGATATGCGATGTCACAAAGACATATAAAGACTCTATGTGTCCTAGTCAAATGAAAGAATATTTCAAGTACGCTCTAGACTCAATAAGTGATCAAATGAAGTTGGGGACCGGAGCAGAGTGTCTCCCTTTTTCAATATCAACATCTTCCAAATGAAGAGTCGATAGAAATGTGAAAATCTCCGTAAGAATAAAACAAGCATTTGTTAAGAAATACTTGAGTGGTTAGGTAAAGATGTGCATTGCTTCACTGGGTCCATGAAGTCTTCTTCAATATCGAGAAATCAACAAATGAAATCCGATAGGAACGTGTTGACCCGACTTTTTTAAGAATTTTGGGGAGGGCTTTCATTTCTTTTAGCCCTTTCTCATATCATCTTTTTCACCGTAACCTCTCACTTTTCGACTACTCCCTCATGTCCTATTTGCACAAACATCATCACCACGCTCATAAACCCTCACAATCTAAATTGAGATTAAACTCCGGGGTTAGATCTCATCGGCGATGACAAGATCATAGAGTTTTTATGAGTGGCCTAAACTCTCATGTGCAAATCTAACACCGAACTTCTTTGAAAATGATCGAAAATGGTTTGAAAATCTTCCAAAGTATTTTAAAATGGAAAATGAGTTTAAACACTTGGAAGTTTTTGTTTTATAAACAAACTCCCCCTAATTATATGCATGATATAAACAAAGGTTTTGCATATAAAGGGTGGGTAAAGGGTTTGAAAGTTGCTCACAAATATTAAAAATGAGACAACAAAGGCAGTACACAAGGCGTTCGATGTCTTGCAGCTCATCCTAATACATTGTAAGTAACTAAAAGACAAAGTAAATAAAACAAATGATGAGAAGAGAAAATCTTTTTGGATTTTTCAAAAATAAGAAAAAATGAAAATCTTTTTGGATTTTTATAAAAGGAATGAAATTATAAACACGGTTTTGGAACGGGTTATACACTGATGTGTGCATAAGCCACTTTTCATCAAATCATTTGGAAAACACTTTTGGAACCCATTTGAGATTGGGTCCAATGGGTTTTGAATTCTTGAAAGTCCAAATGTAAGTCGCATTGATTTGATGAATCGAAGTTGCATTCCACGGAGAACTAAACCCCGGTGGTTTAGTTGAAAAGAGTTTTCGTGGAAGCAACGGTGAAAAATCATTTGATTTCTTCGAAAACTTGTCAATCTTGGGAGATTGAGTTGAAAAATGATTTTTCGAACCAAAATCATTCACTTTTTGCACGACTGTTTTCACTGGTTTTGGTGCAAGATCAAAAAGTTCCGAAAATGAATATTTGAATGATTTTGACTCAGTTGACTGATCTTTTAAAAATGGTTTCCATTTAGATTTAGTCAACTGAGATTTTGCTTGCGAAATATGAGATGATTTATCCTCAAATGATAGAAAAGAGACAAAAGTAGTTGTTCCATCAAAATTTGGTTTCTTAGCGTACTTTTTACCCTTTTGCAAGGAGTAATTAGTAAACTGAGAAACCTTTCTTTCAAGAGGTTTTGAAGATTTACCCGTGTAAACCCTCTTTGGAACATCAACTTTTGGTTTTGATGAAATAGATTTTGGAAAACTTTTGGACATCTCAGTCTTGTCACAAACACACTCAACATCAGTTTGAGTTGAGGTCTCAACGGTCTTAACAACATCACATTCACTTGTTACAGAAGAATCCACAACTTCACATACAGGACAATCAGGTTCAGTGCAACCTTCAACAACTTCTTTAGGTAGGTCAAGAGAGACAGAACAATGATTTTGACTCTGAAAAGATTTAGTTTGTGTTTGCAATTCAATCTCAAGGTCGAAAATTTTCTTTGTCAAAAATGTTTCATTTGACTGAAGTTGCAAACACTTGTCTTCAAGACACTTGATTTGAGCACAAAAATTTGTTCTTTCTTCTTCAACTTTGCTCTCAAAAATGGTGGACTTGTTTCGCAACTCATGGTTAAGCTCAGAAATCTTTTGTTGCAAAACAAGTTCTTTTGATTGATTGTCCAAAACAATTTGATTGAGCTTTGTGAAAGAATTGTCCAACTCATTTGTTAATTTGAAAATCTTTGACTGCAAATGATCATTTTCTTTTTGAAGACTTTCCATGTTGGACAAAATTAGATCATTTGCTGATTTGAGTTCTTGGTTTTCGGATTTGAGTTGGTCAATTTCAAGTTGAAAACTTTTCAAGGCAGACACACTGAGATTATTATCGGATTCGAACTCTTTTTTCTCAGATTTGATTATGTCAAGTTCAGATTGAAGACTTTTGTTTTGTTCTTTAAGTTCTTCATTTTTCTTATCAAGAAGTTGATAACGAGTATCTTTGACACAACAATCATGTTTCAGGTTAGCAATTTTGTTTTCAAGCTCTTTCAAATCAGGATTAGACTCTTTCAGTTTCACATTTAATGTCTCAATGTCCTCCGCCAAAGCATTTGCTCTTAGCATTTCATTAATCTTCTCAACTTGCAGTTGTCTCACGGTTTTGGTTAACTCAAGAACTTTGGCATCAAGTTCTTGTTTTTCAAGAATCACTGTTTCACTTTTATTCATAAGATTTTTTAAGTATTTCTTAGAAACAGAGACCATCTGATTATCATCCTTTGCAGAACCAAGAGCCAATGCTTCTCTTGAAGACATGATGATTTGAAAAATGAAGAATGTAAAAGACTTAAAAAAAATATTGGAAGAAAGAAAAGAAAATACTAGACAACTCAAGACAATTAACCCAAAATGCTTCTTGAATTTTGGCCCAAACAAAAACTTATATATACTCTCGGCCCAACAACACTTTAGCCCAACAGTTAATTCAAGTTCAGCCCAATGAAAATGATAAGTCCAAACTGAAATTTAGATCAAAACAAAATCCTAGCCCAAAAGAAATACACTTAAGCCCAACAAATCAATTCTCAAATCACGGACTTTCAAGACAAAATTCAAAAATTTTAGAAAGCTCAAAAATAAAAGAACAAGCGTGATGTTTCTTTAATGGTTACTGTAAGTCCCAAATATAGATGATTGAATTAAACCCGACTGGCAAGTACAACTGATCTTGATGGACAAGTTCAGTTTACGATCCAGATGTGGATAACAAGAAACAAATGACTTAAAGTAATTACAAGAACTAAATGGCAGAAACTATATAAAGATATAAATACGTATAATCAAGTATGTAGCATTGAGACACGTTGTTTTCCTCAAATGTATTTGATTTATAATTGATAAACAAATACAAGGATTGTTGCGGAACAAGATAAACACCCAAGTGTAAATATCTTAACAATCCTGAAAATACAAGTGATCTAAATAACTTGGAAATACTCGTAAGTTTACTTAGAGTATATCTCACAAGTTGCAATGCTATAGTTTCAAGCTATTTGCAAGTTGTGAGAAGACTTTGTATTTATAGACCAAGTCCATGATGACGTGGACCAGATCGTACAAATATGGTTGGGAGTATTTAAGGAATTAAGTCTAATTCCTTATATGCTACCTAGTATGTAAATCAATTGATGTGACAATACATACTTTATATCCAACCTTTTGCCTATCCTTGTACTTATATTAATAGAATATTCTATTAACTGGGTAAAGATGTGCAGTCAAAAAGGCTTCCTCGTAATCAGTGTAAAGTGTTGTAAATACTTTATACTGAGATGCTTCAGTCTTCGATCTGGTAGAATCAACTTCTGAGCTCCACTTCTGAGTTGATTCTCTTCCTTCAGTCTTCAGTCTTTGACTTTAATCTGAATGGTATTCTGATACGTCGATCTGAACTGAAGTGAAGCTTCAGTGAAGTAATTCTGAGATACCTCAGAATTCTGTACAAACATCTTCACTGAACTTCAAGCTATTTCTGAACAAATTATACTTGGTCGATTTTTGACCTAACAAATTCCCCTATTTGTTCTGAAATAGTGCATGCATCTCAGACTTCTATCTATACATGTTTGTAAGTCTGAAATGTAAGTTTTTGTTTAAGTTGTAAAATTTTCTAAGTACATCTTATAGATCATTGATGTCTCAGAATTTTACTTGTGGTTTTCTAACTTAAACTTATCATCTACTTATAGGTTACAAATTGCAACATATATATACAAACTGAAATGTTTGTTACAAATGTAAATAAATTACAAGTATATGATAATCTGAAATAGGAACTACTTCTTTGCAGGTCTTGAACCAGAAGGTGCTTCAGTAGGTTTCCTTTTCAGTGGAGAATGATCCTTTTTACCAAACAGTCTGCTTTCAAGTTCTACCTTGGCTTGCATCTTTTGTTGTATTCTTGCTAACCATGCACCAGTCAAGGCAGATTTCGGTTTCCCCCTCAGAATTTGGATCATCTCCCTATGCTCTGAAATCCCTAAACTCGTGAACTGAAACTTGATTATATTCTTCAGCTGCCCTTCCTTCTCTTTTCACAATCAAATCAAACAACTTCAATCCATCAGCCTTTGTAACTTCTATATCAATGATTTTGGCCTGATGCGATCGATGATTCATGTAATGATCATATTGATCCTTCTCATGTTTTCTTTCAAGTTCAGCAGCATCATCAGATATTGGTTTGAGTGAAGTAAAGACAACATCACGAGAATCTTTCTTTGCAGTCCTTGTTCCAGTTCTGGGCTTTGTGGGTGGTCTGAACAACTCTTTCTCAACCTTCAGAACCTTGGCCAGAATTTCTTTCCTTTTAATTGCCATTTCTTTTTCTCTGTTTTTCTTTAAGTCTTCAATAGACAACTTGAAGGTCAGACTCTCTAACTTTTGTTCCAGAGGTGAGTAATTCATCCCACACTCATACTCGAGCATATCAACCAAAGCATTCTGCACTCTTGGATCATTTTTAATTTTCAAGTACCTTTCAAATGATAAACCAAGAGCTGCAGCATCAATGTGGTCAAGGGTCCCCATCTTCAGATGTTGTTCCCTTTCCCTTTCTTTATTTTCCCTCCACATGATGTATTGATTTGAGACCTGCTTCTGCAAGGCCTCCAATTTCTTACTATCAGCTTCAAGATTATGTAAGGGATAACCTTGCTCGTCTATATTTTCACCAACAACAATTCCAGAACCCTTATAACTTTTCTTTGGTTCTTGTTCTACTGGGGCCTTTCCCTTATCTTTCTTAGCAGGTTCAGATTCAGATCTCTGAACCTGTTCTTTTTGAACTGAGGCACTGCCAGTTTGTACCTCGGCTTGCTTCTTAGTTGCTTCAATAATTTCTTGAGTACTAGCAAGCAGACCAATAGACACAACATTTCCCCCTTTGGGGACCTCTGAGGGCAGCTTAGCAAATTCTTCAATGGCCATTTGCATGCCCTTCAGTGGTTCCCAACTCTGCTGTTGTAAGCAATCAGAAATCCCTTTCGTGAGCTGAGCAAACTGAGACCTGAGTCTGAAATTAGAGTTCAGGTTCAGCGACTCTTTATCAATTATCTCCTTTAATTGCTTTCTATCATCTTCAGTAAATGAAGCAGGGGGAGAAGGAGCAACAAGACTTTCTTTCTTTAGAAGAGTTAGAATTTCTTCTAACTGTTTGGACTGATTCTAAACTGAACCTTCAAGTTTGGACACTGAATCTTTTACTTCATTCACAGCCTTGTCCACTTTGTCATTTGTGTCTTTGGTTAGTTCAGCAATCATCATTCTAACATTCTCACCAACCTTCTCAGAAACGGATTCTGAAATCTGAGTACTAAGTTTCTGAGTTAGCTCAGACTTCGAGTTTCCAAAATACCAGCACTTATAGAAGCCCCAAGTTCTTTTTCATAATACTTGGCTTCTGAACCAACTCATTCACTTCTCTTCCAACAGCCAGAACCTCTTGCTTAATAAGCTCAACTCCAGATGTCAAGTTTGCAACTATTGAAGCTTGCACATCTCTTTTGGTTAGCTTGTAGGCTTCTCTGATTGCAGAGCTCACCTTATTGCAAGTCATCACCAGCTCATTTAGTTTCCCAACTACCAGTCCTTCATTACCAGCAACCTTGGTTAACTCAGTTCCAAGGAACATCTGAGCACCTTTCATTTCAGCTACAGACCTGGTATTTGCAGTTAGAGATTTGGTTAAGTCCTCCACCCTACGAATAAGGCCTTGGACTTCGGTTTGGGTCTTCTCTAACTGTGCTTCTACATTCAAAGGAGGTGGAGGTTGTGCAGAAGCAGGAGCAACAAATGGTAAATTACCAAGCCCTTTGAGAACATTATTTAATTGTGTATCAGTTGGACTCTCAGATTCTGTTTCTGAGTCCAACTCCTTTTCTTGTGGGGCATCGTAATTGATTGGTGGTGGTACTTGGTGAATTTGGGGGTGAAGAAATTGAAGTGAAGGATTGAAGGTAGGTGCAGTAACATATGCGGGAGAGGTTCCTTGTGGAAAAATTGGGTGTTTATGAGATGGTTGAGGTGGAATATAAGGTTGTTCAGGTTCTTGTTGTTCTGGTTGTATTTGGAATTATGGGGGAGGAGGAGGGGCGTCTGCGAGGTTGGAGGCTGGCTCAGAATCAGATTGATTCGCCTCCAATAATTCCTCGTCAAACTCAAAATCAGCAAAGGAATCGAGATTCCCCTGAGGTAGCTCATCTTCATCCCAGACTGTATTCACCACTACATTCTGGTCAGATATGCCCTGGTTTGGGTCACTTGTACCCGCACCAGAATCTGGTTCAACATCTGCAGAAGCAGTTGCATCGTCACCAGATTCTACGTTTATTTCAACCGTAGAGTCATCGAGAGGGACAATAGAGATAGGTGCTGGTGTTTTTATAATGTTCAGCAACTTATCTTTAGGTCGACTAACGGGTCCCACATTCTTTTGTGTCCCACTTAGTGACCTTTCTGAACCAGCTAGTGTGGCTGAAACAGTTTTATTAAATACCTGAATCATAGCAGAGGAGAGTTCAGGCTCATTTTCAGTAATTGTTGCCTTTGAGAAATCTCTGTTATATTCAGGTACAGAAGCTTCAGGTCCAGCTTCATTGTAAGCTTCTCCAAGTATATCCATGAAAGCACAAGCTCAGAAATCTTGGAAAGGCGATGTGCAAACTTCTTTTTCCTTTTAACTTTGTAATAAGCTGAGAGAAAAGAATCTCAGCAAAGTCTGCCTGTATCCCATTCCAAATATAATCCCCCATCTCAACTTGAGGTAAAGAAAGTTGGTCCAACCCACCATGGTTGCCACCAAGACTTTCCACAATCTGCGTCCAGAAGAACCTCCAGCAATTACCAAATCCAGACATAAAGATGTGTCCAGAGGTCTTCAAATTACCATTAGCATCCTCCATGTCGTCATGACCAGTGGCGACTAGAACCTCCCTGAAATTGACTCCTTTGAGTCTTTTAGCATAAACCTGGGAAGGTTCGAGGTAGTTCAGATGAAGGAAATTTCTGAACCCCTCAAGAGTGATAACACACTGCTTGGTGCCCTCATTGAGAGTGAAGGAGATGGATTGTTCATCTTTACTCACCACAGCAGTGTACCAGAATTCAAGCAAGTATCGATGATACAATGCTTGAGGATTTGCGGTCAACGCATAATGGAAAGGGGACTGCTCCCAAAAATTGTTTATTCTTCCCATTAGCGTTTTGGATTTCACATTTAGTTGAGCCAAGAAATTGCTCATATTGAATCGAATTTGTGAGGGTGTGAAATCCTTTGGCCATGTGGCAGATGTTTTAACAGCATTGGAAGGAATATATTCAAAATTAATAAGCGATTTGTGTGAAGAAGATGATGATTTAGACATTGTTAGAAGAAGAATTGAGAGTGAAAGGAATGTGAAGAGTTAAGGAATTTTGAGAGTAAATATGAGAGAGATTGATGATTGGTAAGTAAATGAAAAACGAAGTAAATGAAAGAATATGATAAGGAATTGGTATTTATAGTGGAATATAAAATGAATTTTCCTCTGAAAAACAATTTAAAAATAATTTTGAATTTCAAAACCCAAGATACATAAAATATTTTAATATTTGAAATTGATTTGATTGGGTTTGAGATCCGAAAATAATTTCTGGGGTCAAGTCCGCATTAAATGCAGAGACGTTTGTGTGACCCCACCTTGTAACACTTTTTCAGAAAAAGTACTCATTTCCTTTCATTTTACGGCGCAGCTTGTGTGACACATAAGCATGACCAACGTAAGTTAAAACAAAGTATTCAGTAGGCCACGTGCACACACAATTGACCAAGTATCAAAAAAATATCTTGAAAAGATTGTTGTATTTCAGAATGACAAGGCCAATTCTGAGCATGGTTAGTTCCAAAGAGATCTGAACCATCTCAGTAAATAAAATTCAACTGAAATATTTTTCGATTTTCTGAAGTGCTTCAGTTAAATATATTTTTCTGAACAAAAGTTCTCCCTCAAAAATGAAGGTTTATTTTAATCTTTTGAAAAATATTTAACATTCCCCCTGAAGTGGTGATCCATGAATTAATAAGTGCCAAGATAGTATCACAAAGGCGTTCGATAGCTAGGCGAGCAAAAATTACATGGATCGCTCAGACTGGTGAACCAGATCAGTGTCACTGAGGCGTTCATAACAAGATTACCAGTCTAAGGATTTAACATACCCAACTCACTGACCAAATGTTTAAAGGTTTTGACATCTAAAGGTTTTGTAAAAACATCAGCGAGTTGCTTATCA
Organism: Erigeron breviscapus; assembly: GCA_034093135.1. NCBI lineage: Eukaryota > Viridiplantae > Streptophyta > Magnoliopsida > Asterales > Asteraceae > Erigeron > Erigeron breviscapus. Next base: position 239,889,367 of record CM067167.1, on the reverse strand, counting down.
ATGGGAATAAAGTGCAATTCAATATCTCCTTTCAGAATATGATCACGAATGAATGATACCTGAGGTCGATGTGCTTGGTTTTCGAGTGCATCACAGGATTGTGAGATATGGCAATGGCACTAGTGTTATCACAAAAGATTGGATTCTTTGTGTAAGTAACACCATAATCAGTCAGCTGGTTTTTCATCCATAGAATCTGAGCACAACAACTTGCTGCAGAAATGTACTCAGCTTCTGCAGTGGATAGTGATACTGCAGTCTGCTTCTTACTGGTCCAGCTTACTAATTTGCCACCAAGGAAATGACACCCACCTGTGGTACTTTTACTGTCTATCTTACAACCTGCATGATCAGAATCTGAATAACCCATTAGATCTAGACTGGAGCCTTTGGGATACCAAAGACCCAATCTGGGGACACTTTAAGGTATCTGAAGATCCTTTTAACAGCATTTGCATGTGCTTCTCTGGGATCAGACTGAAATCTAGCACAAAGGCATTTTGCAAACATTATGTCTGGTCTACTTGCAGTTAAATACATCAGTGAACCAACCATACCACGATATTTTGTATGGTCCACTGGTTTTCCATGTGGATCAGAATCCAAGGTTAATGGAGCAGAAATAGGAGTATCTTTTGATGAGACTGAATCAAATTGATATTTCTTTAATAAATCTCTGACATATTTTTCTTGGTTTATGAAAATGCCATCTTCAGTTTGTTTTACTTGAAGTCCTAGAAAATATGTCAGTTCACCCATCATACTCATTTCATACTCAGAAGACATGATTTTAGAAAATTTTCACACATCTTCTCATTTTTAGAACCAAACACAATATCATCAACATAAATTTGTACTAAAAGGATATCACTTTATCATGCAATATGAACAAAGTGTTATCAATTGCACCACGTTTAAAACCATTTTTAAGAAGATGTTTAGTAAGAGTATCATACCAGGCTCTGGGTGCTTGTCTCAGACCATATAAGGCTTTGTTCAGTCTGTACACCCAATGTGGTTTTTCTCATTGATGAACCCTGGTGGTTGATACACATAAACGACTTCTTCTAATTCTCCATTTAAGAAAGCACTTTTGACATCCATTTGATAGACTTTAAATTGATGATGAGCTGCAAAGGCTAAGAATATCCTGATAGCTTCAAGTCTAGCAACTGGTGCAAAAGTTTCATCAAAATCTATTCCCTCTTCTTGTGCATATCCTTTTGCAACAAGTCTTGCTTTGTTTTTGATGACATGACCATCTTCATCCATCTTGTTTCTGAAGACCCATCTTGTCCCAATTGGTTCCTTCTTCAGGTTACTGGGACAAAGAACGAGTTCCCATACATCGTTTCTTTTAAACTGGTTGAGCTCATCTTGCATGGCTTCAACCCAGCTTGGGTCTTGCATAGCCTCGTCAATCTTCTTGGGTTCAATTAGGGATAAGAAGCTGACATTCAAGCATTGGTCGCTTGTGGCTCTTCTGGTCAGAACCCCTCTACTGGACTCTCCAATAATTTGCTCGATTGGATGTGCTTTTGTCCACCTAGAGTATTGACCAGGATGTATAATGATATCAGTGCAAGAACTTCTCTGAGTAACTACAGGAGGAGCTTCAGAAAATACATCTTCAGCTTCTTCTTCTTCTTCCTGCAGATTAAGACTTGCATCATGAAATTCTTCAGGTTGAGGTTGCTTAGAGGAGGCTGATATCAGAGGTGAAGCAGCACGCACATCTGATCCAATAGTCAGTTCAGAAGGTAGTTTGAAACTGACTGGAGGATAAAAAGGAATGTTGCTAGTTTTGTTTAATATTGGTTCTGAACTGAGATGTTCAGAAGCAGGTTCAGGTGATTGATCAGATTCAGCAATAGGATCAGAATCACCAAAACTTATTGGACTTTCTGAGGGTGGTACAGGGATGGACTTTTTAAAAATTGCAGAATTGGATTCATCAAAGGTAACATGAATTGACTCATCAACCTTTTCAAGTCTTTTGTTAAAGACTCTAAAGGCCTTGCGATTTGATGAATATCCTAGGAAGTACCCTTCATCAGCCTTTGCATCAAATTTTCCAAGTTGACTGGAATCATTTAGAATGTATACTGGACATCCAAATACATGGAAATATCCAATATTAGGCTTTCTATTTCTGAGTACTTCATAGGATGTCTTCTTGTGTCTTTTGACATAAACAGATCTGTTCTGAGTGTAGCAAGCAGTTGCAACAGCTTTAGCCCAGAAATTCTTGGGAAGACCAGATTCATTCAACATACTTCTAGCAGCTTCAATCAGCGTACGATTCTTTCTTTCTACAACACCATTCTGCTCTGGTGTGTGTGCTGAGGAGAAGTTCTGAGATATGCCAGTTTCAGTGCAGAAGGACTCCAGAGTGGCATTTCTGAATTCAGTGCCATTGTCACTTCTGAGCTGACAACTTTTCGCTTGTGCTTGAGCTCAATTTGTTTGATGAGAGCAATGATTTCAGCAGCAGCTTCACTTTTGGATCTGAGGAAAATCACCCAGCAATATCTTGAATATTCATCAATGACAACAAGGGTGTACTTCTTTCCTGCTCTTGTCTGAACATTTACTGGTCCAAAAAGATCCATGTGAAGCATATGAAGAGGTTTAGTAATGCTAAAACTTTGTTTTGTCTTGAATGAAGCTCTTTTCTGCTTACCCATTTCACAACCTGGACATGGCTTATCCTTTTTGAAAGACATAGAGGGTAAGTTGTTTTCTAGACAACTTATTAATGTTTTTGAAGTTCAGATGGGATAATCTCTTATGCCACAGCCAGTTTGTGTCATCATCAGCCTTTGAGTAGAAACATTGTTCAGTGGTAGAAGGATTCATATCAATGACATAAATGTTTCCCTTCCTTGGTGCAATCAATACTACCTTTCCATCTCTGTTGAATATGGTACCTTGTGAAACATCAAATAGAACCTTGAAGCCATCATCACACAGTTGACTAACACTGATTAGGTTATATTTCAAACCGTTCACATATGCAACACGTGTGAATTTGACTTGACCATTATTCACCACACCATATCCCTCAGTTTTTCCATTTCCATCATTTCCAAAAACAATTGAGGGCCCCTCTTGCACCCTATATTCCTCTAGCAGGGTCTGATAACCAGTCATGGTTCGGCCAGCAGCACTGTCCAGAAACCATATATTCTTCTTTCGGTCTCCCTGCACACACACAAAGATTAGTTCTTTTTGGGAACCCATCTATGGATGGGTTCACTAGACTCTCCCTTAGCAGTCTCAGATTTCTTTGGTATGTAAGGAACAGAAGGATCAAAGGGGATTTCAGTCATTATTTCAGATGACAAGAAAATAGTTGGTTTGATGGAGTTTGTAACCTTTTTCTGTTCAGATTTCTGCTTGATTTGTTTAGAAAAAGGTTTTGAAATTTGTTTAGGTTGAAGAGGAGGTGTTTCAACATTTTTTAAACGTGCATTACAACTTTGCACTTGTCTAGCCAATAGTTGAAATTGACTTTCTAACCTTAACAAAATTGATTCTTCATTTGACACCTGAGCCTTACCTGAATCTGAGGTAGTTGGCTCAGTGGGGGAGATATTCTTCTTCTTTGGGTTTTTAGAAACCTTAGATGAAGTCTGAGGGGATGGCTTTTTGGTTTTAGCCTTCCTTTCTGAAACAGTTGTCTGAGCTGTTTCAGATTTACCCTCAGATTGTTCCAGGGCCTTATTAGTTACAGTATTCTGCTTGCCAATTTTAGGAAAAATGATTTCAGGTTTTATTTCCTTTGGAAGTGCATCTAAATCAGTGATTATAGATGCCAAATGAAGATCACCAGACTCATATGCTGCTCTCTGAGATGCAAATGTGTTTTTAATTGCAGCATCTGCTCTAGGTGCTTTCATCCATGATTTGATTATTGCTTGTTCTTTTTCAAGGATGGATTTTAATTCTTCCTTCTCCAATTCTAAGGTGGCAACCATAGACTGATAACTTTTTAAAGCCAAATGAACATCTTTCAGTTCTTTTAATCTAGCATGACTGGCATTCAGTTCAGAAGCATTATTTTCAAACATTTTTAAACTTTCTGAACGCACTGTCTCAACAAATGAGATGTCAGCCTCTAAAAGAACCAAAAGGTCCAGTTTATGTTCCTCATTACTTTCAAAGCCAAAATCACTGACCTTTTTCATCACTATATCCACCCAACGACCGGATTCAACATCAGATTTGACCAAATGACCTTGATCTTCTTGTGCCATGAAACACATGTCCCTAACTTCTTCTTCATCGTCAGATGATTCATCAGATTCTTCCCATTTTTCAGCTTTGGCAATCATACAACTGTTGCTTGAGTTGTCTTGTGCCTGGAGAGCCATATGTGCCTTAAGTTTCTTGTACTTGGCCTTATAGCTTTCATCAGATTTCTGAAAAATAGAATGGTTAGGGGCAGATTGTGATGATGATGGTTGACTAGATCTGCATTCCTTCATGAAATGTCCTTTCTTGCCACACTTAAAGCATTCAAGATTGGACTTATCAATAGAAGCGCTGGAAGCAAATGGTTTGCCAGATCGGTTAGATTTGGCCTTAAAACGATTAAACGTTTTAGCCAGCATGGCAACCAGATCATCATTGTCATCCTCATCACAACCATGAGTGACATTACCAGAAATACCAGTTTTTAACATTTCTGAGACCATCTTCTTCATCGAGTCAGAAATGTCACTCTCAGAAGATAGTAATGCAGTATTATGTGGTTTAGAATATTGAACCATACCAGAATTGGTAGAAACATGGTTTTTGGCATCTTGCTCAGCCACAGCTCTCTCAGCTTTGTTCTCTTCAGTATATCTGAAGGCTCTATAAAGGGAAGCAAGAGTGTGACTATGCAAGGTTTTGCCTTGTCTTAAAACTAAGATCAAATTTTCCCATTTAGAAGGTAAAATATCACAAAATTTTTCCAACAAAATTTCTTTATCTTTGGTTACACCCAGGGCTTTCAGTTGGTTTACCAGATTTGTGAATCTGATATAAGTTTGAGTTAAAGTTTCCCCAGGGATAGCAAAGAAAGACTCATATCTTTTGTTTAATGCAACTTTTCTTGTGACAATTGTTTCATTAGTGCCTTCAAACTGTGTCAGAAGTTCCTCCCACATTAATTTGGAGTTTTCAAGTAAAACAAGAGTGGGCATTAGGGTTTCAGGAACTGCATATAAAATCATATTTTGTAACTTAGTGTCAAGGTCTACAAGTCTATGATCTTCTTCTGACCAATGATCCTTCTCCTTAGGTGTTTGCCTAGGAGTCCCATCGGTATTTCGGACAACAGTAGAAGCATTCATGGGAACAAAGGGTCCTTCTTTTAAGATATCTGGTAATGTCTTTCAACACCAGCAATATATTTTAACATGCATGCTTTCCAGGTTTGAAAATTTTCACTGTTCCCATCAAACTTGGGAACAGGATTATTTGGAAAGTGTACGTGTACATTATGCGATGGTATATTGTTGTTGATGACAGGGGGTTGGGTAGGAGGAGTAGATGTATTAGGGTCAGGTCATTCTTGTTGAAAATCAGCCATCTTTGCAGATCAAAGGTTAATGAATTAATGTAATTCAACCTTGATGCTCTTATACCAATTGTAAGTCCCAAATATAGATGATTGAATTAAACCCGACTGGCAAGTACAACTGATCTTGATGGACAAGTTCAGTTTACGATCCAGATGTGGATAACAAGAAACAAATGACTTAAAGTAATTACAAGAACTAAATGGCAGAAACTATATAAAGATATAAATACGTATAATCAAGTATGTAGCATTGAGACACGTTGTTTTCCTCAAATGTATTTGATTTATAATTGATAAACAAATACAAGGATTGTTGCGGAATAAGATAAACACCCAAGTGTAAATATCTTAACAATCCTGAAAAATACAAGTGATCTAAATAACTTGGAAATACTCGTAAGTTTACTTAGAGTATATCTCACAAGTTGCAATGCTAAGTTTCAAGCCATTTTGCAAGTTGTGAGAAGCCTTATATTTATAGACAAAGTCCAGCTGATGTGGACTCTAAGTCGTACAAATATGGTTGGGAGCATTTAAGGAATTAAGTCTAATTCCTTATATGCTACCTAGTATGTAAATCAATTGATGTGACAATACATACTTTATATCCAACCTTTTGCCTATCCTTGTACTTGTATTAATAGAATATTCTATTAACTGGGTAAAGGTGTGCAGTCAAAAAGGCTTCCTCGTAATCAGTGTAAAGTGTTGTAAATACTTTATACTGAGATGCTTCAGTCTTCGATCTGGTAGAATCAACTTCTTAGCTCCACTTCTGAGTTGATTCTCTTCCTTCAGTCTTCAGTCTTTGACTTTAATCTGAATGGTATTCTGATACGTCGATCTGAACTGAAGTGAAGCTTCAGTGAAGTAATTCTGAGATACCTCAGAATTCTGTACAAACATCTTCACTGAACTTCAAGCTATTTCTGAACAAATTATACTTGGTCGATTTTCGACCTAACAGTTACTCTTTGCAAAAGCTCAAAGAACAGACACAACCACACAGCTACAATTCACAACACTACGATCACGAAGACAGAATGAATACCAAAACAGAAAATCAAGTAATACTCAATTACACAGCCAAGTTTCAACTTTTGAAGATCAAAAGAACTATTTGCAGAGCATTTATCTCTGCAAATGGGGTTTTCAAAAACGATTTTCTCAAATTTGCACACAAAGGATGGATAAGTGATAAAATCGATTTGGAAAAGACTAAAAAAAAAATTTCTGAAAAATTTTCCTATTTGTACTGTTTGCCGAGCTTATTGCTCTGCAAACAGTTATTCCAAGAAAATCAGTCTAAACGAACTATTTGCCGAGCTCAGAGCTCTGCAAATAGTTGTTCCAAGAAATTTTGTCTAGAATGAACTATTTGCCGAGCTCAGAGCTCTACAAATAGTTGATCCAAGAAATTTTGTCTAGAATGAACTATTTGGCGAGCTCAGAGCTCTGCAAATAGTTGTTCCAAGAAATTTTGTCTAGAATGAACTATTTGCCGAGCTCAGAGCTCTGCAAATAGTTGTTCCAAGAAATTTTGTCTAGAATGAACTATTTGCCGAGCTTAGAGCTCTGCAAATAGTTGTTTCTAAGAAATTTTGGTCGATTAAATTTTGGCTAAGTCCTAAACGAACTGTTTGCCGAGCTGGGAGCTCTGCAAACAGTTGTTCTTAGACAAGTTTGGTCGAAAAATTTCAGAGTCTTAGAAACACGAGTCCAGGTCTTCTGCAAACACGAGCAAATGGTCGAATTGTTGATTTGCAGAGCAACGAGCTCGGCAACTGGTTGAATCGCTCAACTCGGCAAATGGTTGTTTGGTAAGCAATCTCTGCAAATGCTTATTTCACTTCGGCAAAAGGTAAAGTTGGCTTGATTTCTGCAAAAAAAATAAAACTGATAATTTCTGCAGAAAATATGAAGAACACGGCGGTGAACAGTAACCACGGCGGCCGGAATCTGCAAATATCTCGCCGGAAAACTTCAAAACACGATTACTTTCTCAATTCTTCGAATTAGAGCATGAAAGTTTCACCAATATACTTAAAATTACACCGCGAACCAATCCTAGCCAAATAATTTCGATTATCACACTCGCCGGAAAATGCACCAATTCACCGGAGAAATTAAAACAAAGATAACTTTGTTGTTTCACCGATTTAGGACTTGAAATTTGTTGCAAAATGATCAGTGAAGAATTGCGAACAAACCCTAAGTGAAAACTATTACTACCTCGACTCACCGGAAAACACGATGTCTCGCCGGAAAACTCAACTGACTCAAACCACAACGAAAATAAGAAATTGAAACATCATTTTGCTCAGAATCGAATGGCGATTAAATCAAGATGAATTTCAGATCGATTTGATGAAGAACAAAGAGTAAATCGAAGAGAGAAGTGATAAATAATATTTTTGTTGATTTTTCTCTTTTTCTATTCCTTTTTTTTTCGTTTTTCTGATTTTTAATAAAATGAAATGTAATGATGTAGAGTTTCGATGTAAACAAAGTGAACGGCTTTGTACTGTTGCTACAGTAGCAGACAAAAAGAAACTCAAACTTATAACTTTTTCTTAGAAATAGCTATTTGCCGAGATAACAATTATATCACAATTTTGATCAGTAACTCAAAAATTAACCATGGATTCAAGTAATTGAACATTAATCCACCTCTAAATCAAACTCAGAATCACAAATAAGCATCGAATTCAACAGTAACAGAAATTTCAGAATCAAATTAAGCTCAAATCTCAAAAATTCGAACAAAATCAGTTATGAATTTGTTTGTGGATCGTTCGGATACACCGATTATGCTCTGATACCAATTGATAGAAATAAACTTGAGCTCAATTGAAGGTTTAATGGTGGAAATATGTTAGTGTGTGTAAAAGTATGTTTGTGTGTGAAAGGGAGGTTGAAGATGATAGGAGAGAGAAAATAGATAAGTTGTATGTGTTATTATCAAAAGGTTAAAATTACAAAATGACTTAGGAAGGAGTATTTATACTTATCATCTAATTATATCTAATACTCCTTCCACTATTGAATATTTACAATTTAACACCATATTTATATTTCTAACAAGATGACACGATCAACATTGAAAAAGTGGCTGATTCTTGGGATAAGAATGTTGTTTCGCAAGTTGATGAAGGTAGAGACTTAAATGATTTGCATGATTTGCATGGTGATGGTTTGATGTCGAATACCACACCTTTGCATGCAAATGTTGGTGTTTCTCATGTGCCTCCTATGTCGGATCCTCCAAAGTTTCCTCCTGACTCTTCTTATTTTAAGCCAGCTCCTAAGGTTCAAACTCCTAGAACACTGCATGGTGAGGCTACTCAAAAATCTGATGGTATACATAGTGCTTCCCCTAATATTCAAGGGATTAATATTACTTATGCGGGATCCACTGAGCTTTTAGATGATGATGGAAATGTGAGACAAAGTATTTGGCAAGGTCATGATATTAATGACACTACTGTTGGTGTATTTGAAAAGCCGAATTTGGACGAAGATGGGGTTCCACCTATTACCGATCAACACTTTGCTAATACTAGTCCTAAAGGAAATCAAACACCTACTACATTTGCCAATCTTTTCAAAGAAGCGGCAAACATTCGTAGGACTGGTAAGCTTCGTTTTATTCCTCCTGTTTTCACTGAGATAGGTACTAAGCATGCTGTTATTCCTGACGATCTCATTGTTAAACAAAGTGAGCAGTGGTTATTGACTTTAGTTGGTTGTTTTGTTGGTAAGAGACCTGCTTTTCCATTTGTCCGTTTTCATGCATTTAGGTTGTGGAAAAAGTATGGTTTAGTTGATGTTGTTTTGAATAATCAGGGTCGATTTTACTTTAAGTTTGATAGTGCTGAGGGCTTGGAGTTTGTCATTAATAACCGTCCTTGGTTGTTTAATGATGTTCCTGTTTTGTTAAAGAAATGGGAGGTTGGTATTGAGAAGGATAAGATTCGACCCACTTCAGTTCATATGTGGGTTAATGTTTATGATTTGGAATCTACTATGTGGGATTATGATATTTTGAGCCACATCACTAGTGTTATTGGTATACCCGTTGCTTTGGACAGATTTACTGAGGAAATGATTGAGAAAAAGTCGGGTAGGGCTATGTTTGCTAGGGTGTTGATTAAAGTGAACGCTGATTATGATATTCCAGCTTTTGTTGAGGCACTTGTGTTGGGTAAAATGCAAAAATTTAGATTACAGTATCTCTGGAAGCCGGATAGATGTTCTCATTGTGCTGTTTTTGGACACAAGTTTCTTGATTGTGTTGACAGGCCTAAGTCTGCTAAGGAGATGGAAGGTGGGGCACCCAAATTTGCTCCAGCTAATGAGGCAGGTCCTTCAGGTACTAAGACACAAGATATACAGATTACACAGGATGAGCAAGGCTTTCAACAGCCCAAGGAAAGAAGAATAAGGGCTAAGAAGGCCCAAGTTGCATCGGGCATTCAGATTCCTAAGCCCAAGTTTCAGTATGTCCCTAAGAAACCAGAGAGGCCTGCCAACTCAAAAGGCAAGGCTCCGATGTCTGATCTGGATATCTCAGCATCTACAGATTCACCCCAGCCTATCACGGTCATTCCAGATACACACTCCGGTTCACGTGCTGCTCCTCAACAGGATATTCCCTCTACTTCAGCACCAGTTGTCACTACTGGTAACCCGTTTGAGGCATTATGTGCCTTAAACACAGATGATGCCAGCTTCCTCCCAGCCCCTAGTATGTCCCAGCAGGACCCAGACCCAGACGCAGCAACAGATCCTGCGCCTTTTGGTCCGACCGATGATGATTATGAGGATGACGATAGTGATGAAGTTGTATCTATTGAAGATGAAACCTCTCAGTTCATGAAGATTGGTTGATAAACAGTAGACTACTAGTGTTTGTCTTTCATTTGTATTGTTAGCTTGCTAGTTGGATTGTTATTAGGTGTTCTGGGCTTGTCCAGTCACTCACTTGATTCATTTCCTGCATCACGGGTTCCCTTTTTGGGGGGCCCGTGAGGGCATTTACTTTGTAAATGTTGTAGTCAACTGGCATTCAGCCATGTTGCCTGCGCTTATTTTGAGAGTAATACAAGTTTGACCAGGGGTGACGGCCTTACCGAACGATTTGAGAAAGCTTTAGACAAAATAAGTAAGCTATAGCTAGAGGCAAGATAATTGGTCAATCAAAACTAAAAGCTAACTTTTTACTCGTGTTAATACCTCTAAAACAGTTCTATACTTCCACATGTCTTACAGCTCAATCTTACTACTTTCTGCTGACTAGTTAAGCACTTATATAAGGTTTGTATAGCAATCAGAATTACTAGCTACTAGCAAGGCATTTGATATTCATTTCGTGTGTGTACTTGTGAGTCACTACTTAGATATACTCCTACACTACAGTCATGCTCGCTAGCTAGACACTAAAGCAGTCATACAATATTATCATCTTTAATAGTTGAGACAGTGGTGACAGGTCGGTGGTTCCCCACGCGCAAAGCGACATAACTTGATGCGTTTTAAATTTTACTCGTTATAGTTCTTTGAACTTTATTTAATCTACTGGTTGTCTTTTCTTAAGATACTACATTATTCATGCAATAGACATTTATCAGAGACCCCAGATGACTCATACTCCTACTCCGCATGCAACTAGTTCACATTAAATAGTGTAAGAATTAAGGCGAACCATACATCTAAACTAGTTCCTACACAAGCACGTATAGTTAAGTCCAATTAATATACCTACTAATAACTAGAAAGATCTAATTGCTAGGCATATTAAAGTCCGGTTAAGTGTGCTATGGCAAACATAATCGCATACAGTTTCAGTCTAAGCTCTAATCCAGTTGGAAGCATGAACAGCCACAAGTCTATAGTTAAGCTAACAGTTCTAACTAACCGTTCATCTACTAAAGCTAATATTGCTTAGTTATCGTCATCTTTTGTCTACTTGCAAAGCTTATATTCTCAAAATAATTTTCAGACACATAAAAACTTTAATATTTGCATGAAATAAGTAGTAGAAAACTTGTTCAAAATCAAACAATTAGACAAAGGTTTTTCCTATTCCATCCTCCCACACTTAAATTGTACAACGTCCTCGTTGTACTAGACATATAAACTAAGGGAAATAGGAAAAACACGTAAAAATTAAAAGAGTAACAGGATTAACGAAACTTCCCGGGTCTAGAATTGCATGATAGTTGTTGAAGATGGCATTTGCGGAGCGACTTGAACATGATGAGCTTCAAAAACTTCAGTCGTCTCCATTTGATGGCGATCCATTGATGCGTCTCCACCTTCTTTTCTTTTTGGTATTTTCTGATTTTTTTGATTTTTTTTTTTTGGATTTTTGGGTTTTTCTGATTTTTTTGGATTTTTGGCGATCTGGTGTGCAGAACGGAGCTGGTAGCGGTGCTGGACAGGTGAGCAGCGGCGCTGGTGATGAGTAATGGTGATCTATTAATGTGTTATGATACATAACTAAATGGTGATCTATTAATGTGTTATGATACATAACTAAATTAACCCATGCATATGTATATTATAAAAAAATTACATTATTTAAATTAGTTAACATTTTACATAATTTCCCAAATGTTTAGTCTAAATAATTGTAGTTAAAATGGGTAAATAATTGTTATTAAATTGGTTAAATATGTCCATAAAATGATAATGTGTATTCTTCACCTCAAGACTTAATCTAACCTCGTGTTATAACATTGTGTTATGTATTGCTGTTTAAGGTGTACATTTTATTTCAAAGTCATTTCTTTTTTATTATTAGAATACCTCTTTGGTAATAATTAGATGACTATTAGTCTCATAACATAAAGTAAAAGAACCAATATTTGTACTTAATTATTATTATTGTTATTATTATTTTTTTCGGTAAAGGCCGTCACCCCTGGTTAAATTTGTATAAAACACAAGAAAGCACAGGCAACATGGTTGAATGCCAGTTGACTGAACATTTACAAAGTAAATGCCCCCACGGGCCCCCCGCAAATAATAAAAGGGACCCGTGATGCAAGAAATGAATCAATGAAGAAACAACTGGACAGACCCAGTGCATCAAGAACAATCAAACTAGCAATATAAACAAAAGATGAAAATAAAGCTAGTAATCTATCTTATGAAGCCATAAACTGAGCAGTATCATCTTCACGGCAAACAATATTGTTATTATTTTTAATATTGTTATATATAAAAGTTCATAATTATATATATTTTGTTGGCATTTCAATAGTTACTAGGATCATTCATTAAACAATCTAAACTCCAAGTTCGAGTTCACAATGAAAGACATTCGATTTCACATAGAACAACACCCGAAGAAACATAATAAGAATGTCACTAGACATAAAGTCAAGTCGCACTAGATCGGAAGTTCACACTTAAGAACGACGACGGAGGTACGTACCATAGAGAGACAAGTGTAGTAAGAGTGACGGTTGTCACAAAGGACAACAAAAGTGAGTCTCATGTAAATCAGATAATTTTGCAAAGGACAACAAAAGTGAGTCTCATGTAAATCAGATAACTTTGCACTCATGCAGAAGCTGAAGCATGAGCTGGGTATTTGTTTAAAATATCATCCCATGTACTCCGTCCCTCCGAGACCTCCTTCACAACGGACACTACCTCCTTCACGTTCACACGTATCTGATCCTTGGTATCCCTCTCACGAATTGTAACTGAAGTTGTCGAATCTACAGTAACAGCAAATGGCACGCCAAGTTCATCTGTTCTTGCATATCGTTTACCAATAGATGTGCCTAAAAACGAAAATACCATCCTATTAGTCTTGTTGCTTATGCAATTAAATCATTCACATTCAGTTTTCTATTTGGTCAAGAAAATAATTTCCATTTTCTTTATGGAGGTTGGACAAAGTTTTAAACTCCAAAATTATACAAAAACTTGAAGCTTACATTGGTATTTGCAACTAATATTCATTAAAAAAATTTGCTTAAAAAATCTTAGGGATATAAACATTAAAAATTTAAAGTGCCCAAGTGTTGTAACAGATACACAAGTGACTTTCGAGATAATTAGTGTCAGATACCCTAGGTGACATGTTTCTTGTTAAACTAGTTTTACGATTTTTAACAGTTTCCAGAATAAACATAACCTGAACTGATCCATTCTACGGTAAATGGGTTGACATTGCCAAATCACCCCAACAAATGCACACACAAAAATGAGAATATTGTCGCACCTGTAATATCTTTCTTGTTTGAAATTCCAGCTGCAGTGAGAGATCGGGAGATTTTATTAGCAACTTCCTCATATTTCTGATTCTGGACCAATGGGAAGATGCAACATTTAATGGGGGCCACAAGGGGAGGGAAACGGAAAACATTCAACTGCTCATTCCCAGCATTGCTTGGCCTCATGTAAAAAGAGTGTTCGTAGAGACAATAAATGATTCTACCAATGCCAAAGGAAGGTTCAATCACAGAGGGTGTAAATACTCTCTGGTGTTCTTTCTTCTTTTCCTTTGATATGGACAACATGTTCTTCTTTATTGTAACCGACTTCTGAAGAGTGCAAACTTCAAACTCTACCTCGCCCTTGGATTCTAATGCAGCATTCATTTTCATGGCCTCATCTTCATTCATCGCCTAAGAAAAAGCAAGCAGAAGTTAGACCTAAAGGCCAACTTAATCGAATATGTATTGGGGCCATTAGAATTCCATAGGCACTACATGTACCTTGAGAGACTTTAAGTTAACTTCACAGATTTACTTTGCCGCAAACAAATAAAGGTTCATAAAGTCAACCAAAAATAACACTAAATAGAAAAATTTGAGTTATTAATTAGTTGTTTAAAAGGCTTAATTAACAGTAACCCATAGCATACTCAAGCGCTCAACATCACAAAGTGCTTTAATAAGCTTTTTATTCTAGCAGTGGTTTATTAATCATATCCAACATAATAAACATGTATCAACTAAGAGAGACGTACAAAGTATTGGTGGGTCAGCAAAACCAACTTTGGCTTGCTACCTAACCCATCAGACCTGGCCATTTTGTGACCTGTTAAATAACCCGTGATGTTGATTGATAGCCACAAAGATTACCCAATCGTCATCATTATCATATGTAAACTCCAAAATTAAACTACTATGATATATAGTAACCTAATTTTAACGCAGTTAAAGTGTACAAAAATGAGGCAACAAGTATACAATCTAATTCTAACGTATTATAAGTCGGTGAGGTTTTGTGCAACTAATGACTAAAAAATTGTAACTTGTAAGTGAGCAGCAAATACCAATCACTTAATCATCAAAGACATTAGGGGTCTCTATGTCACTTGAATCAAACAGATATCGCACTAAAACAAAATCAAACCAAAAGCCGCAAATTAAAGGTCTCTATTGTAATTGATCTTTAAATTCACATTAAGTCTGCCATATCCTAAATGTAAATAATTGCTTTACCTCAAGTGCTTCAACAACCATCTTTTGATTACCCTTGAACGCAAGCCCAAGCTCCTTTTTAACAGGTTTTATAACCAGTTTCTGGAGATACTGTAATTATTAGTGGTTGCTCAAATTAAATATATCACACACCAGCTTCACATATAAAAGAGTTACCTCCACTTCTTTAGGTTCTGCGAACTTTTCTTGAGCTACAAGAGCAACGCCACTTTTATTCTATAATACACATTCACACAAAACTTCACAAGGCATGACATTACATAAAAAAATAGCATGCCAATAAACAGTCAAGCATGCAACCAAGTTTTAACAAACACATACCGTGTGCGCATTCAGGTCATACGTAGATCTATCAGCAATCCCAACACACTCAATCCAGCCATACGAAGAGTGAATTTCAGCATCCCAACAGTCTACAGCATAATGAGCCTTCTCGTTTGGGAGATGCTGTCTGAACCGCAATCGTTTTTCATCTATGCCCAACCGTGTCAAAAAGAGATATACTCTCCCAATAAAATAAGCAAGTGTTTGATTGTTGACGATCTTCTGGAGTATACGGAGTTGAATAGCCACATATTAAGACATGTCGAATGTTTATATGATATATGTGCAATTGAATTAATTCAAATCTCTACTGAGGACTAACCTTGGAAACTGCTTCACCAAGACAAAAAATTTTTGCAGACTGTCGTGACACTTGTTCGTTCCATGGGAACATGAGAAATTCTAAGTGTGACACTTCAGAATACTTGGGATGTGATTTGTCATTAGGGTCCACAAAATGCTCTATCTCCGCAAGGGTGAATTCACGAACTCTTAAAAGACCTTGTCGAGGACATATCTGAAAAAGTTATATGCATGTCAAATCTAGAACCGGTCCCTAGCCACTCATCACAGTTCTAAGAAAATGGCCGATCAAAAAATTGCTGATTTAAATCTGCGAGGAAGATGACGCAAGCAAAACAAGCATCGTTTTTCCAATAACTATATTAAAGCATACATAGAACACGACTCAAATGCACTAGTTTGTTGAGGAAATAAGTCAAAATCTAGAACCAGACCCCTAGCCACTCATCAAAGTACTAAGAATATGAATGTTAAAAAAAATTGCTGATTTAAATCTGTGAGGAAGATGATGCAAGCAAAACAAGCACCGTCTTTCCAATAACTATATTAAAATATACATAGAAGACGACTCAAATGCACTAGTTGCAATCTCAAGTTTTCAAAAAAGCAAATGACCTCATTTCTGAAAGCCTGGCCAATTTGAGCGGCAGCAAACGGTAGCTTGTTACCATTGTAATAGTACAGGTCTCTGAAGTTGACAAAGATCCCTTGTGCGGTTTCAGGGCGCATGTACCTAGATATATCAAAAGAAAAGAATGGCAACATATAAGTTATTAAAATGAATGGCACATAAAATCATAACCATTGCAACTTTGGCAAAACATTTTTAAACATACTACAATAATATTACGGACCCGGTACTCGAGCCAGAAGGACCAATGTTAGTCTCGAACATAAGATTAAATGGACAAGGATCAGAGAGTGGATTCTTGCTATCGGGTGCGACTATACCATACTCCTTAATCTTTGCACCGAGTTGTTCAGCGGAGAGGTTATCCATAACATCAAGAACATGTTTCAATTCAGCGGCCTTTTCTGCACTTAGACTCGGGTCCTTATCCAACTTATCCTCACAATGATCCTTGAGCAGGTGATCGGCTCTGTAAAAAGTTCCATTCTTCTCATCTTTAACCATAAGATCGGTAAACTTATCAACATGGCCAGATGCCTTCAATACAACTTCAGGTGTCACACATGGGCAATCAACTTCCAACATATCCTCTTCCAGAACAAAATGCTGAGGAACATTACAATGCAGATATTAGAATCCTATATGTAGCACCTAATTGATCAACTTACAAGCATAAAGTAGCAAAATTTAGATCAGCATACAAGAAGAGTCCCACATAAATATTGCAACCAACCTCTAGAAACACTTTTTAACGGCAAAAGACAATATGGCACTCATTCCCTTTATGTACTTATATTATGCCTCTAAAACAGTAAAACCAAAAAAAATTCCTAAAATAAATTGCAGAATTGCTATGGGTGGCCTTTCTTTATGTACTTATATTACACGTCAAAACTCAAAGCCGCTGTTTCTTAGTGTCATATCCCTAATTGTTAAAGAGTAATAATATATTACAAATAAAGTTTGCACATCAAAAATAATGTATGTTAAACTTGTCTGAAATCATCAATAACCAATATACACATCTTAATTCTTAATGCAAAAGATAACATGTCCAAACAAAGTTCTATTCTGTTTCAACATCCATCCATCCTGATTCTCATAGTTATACTCACTTTAGATATAGAGATAAAATACAGTGACACACAATGTTCAGGTTGAATTCTACACAAGTATGAAACTATCAATCCTGATTCTCATAGTTATATTTAGATATAGAGATAAAAAACAGTGACACACAATATTCAGGTTGAATTCTACACAAGTATGAAACTCACAATAGCACCTCCAAAAAAATTAATAACAAGTTTCCATTACATACTCAAAATTCAATACACTCCTTTCTCCAAATTGCAACATTTAAAAATGCAAAATTAACATATACTTCATTCCAAATTTATTATCTATTACATAAATCAAAAAAATTCATACATTACATATCATTTCATCCAACAAAATATAGCTAAAAATGTGAAGTCATCAAACCCAAATGTTATTTTCATAATGTAACACTGCACAAATTATGTAGTTTCAACAAATATAAAACTATCTTACAATATATATATATAGCTAATATATATACATACATATAGGGTTGTAATTCTGTAAGAATTATGAGAGAACACTTAAAAACATAAAATTGATAATTATAAATTGATGAATTCAACATTATTCATACATATAGGTAGGTTAACATTTATTATCATGTATAGCATTATTAGACCTTATGCCTTTTAGTTCATTGCTTCATATATGTCTGCATGTTGTTTTGACAGTTCTGTTCAATATTTTTTTTATGTTTTTGTTTAGTATGCCGGAATAGGTTCCTATGTTTCTATGGTTTGTTTAATGGGTCATAAGATTTTTCTATGTTTATGTTCTTGCTCTATCTTATTCTTGTTGTACTAGGGTGATACTTTGACAGGTATGGCCACTTACTACACACATTCAATTGTTTATTTCCACTTTTTGGCCGGAGGTCCGTCTACCCTCGAGTAGACGCAAGACGGCCTACATCTCACCTCCCCATAACCCTGTCGGGATTGGGTACAAAATATTAAAATATTTATTAAGAATATGTTAATCGAAGTTGTTTACCGTGACATGCTTAGCAATATTTGAATATTACAAAGTATAATATGTCCATCAAAGTTATAAAATATGACATACTTGATATTTGAATAATAAAAATCATAATAGGTCACTATCATTTAATTTGTTTTATTGTTACACATGGTGTATTACATTCTTATTTTACACTATTAGAAATAATATGTTATCTTCGGATGAAAGATATTTTAAATATTTCAATTAGAATATGTCAATGTTATATGTTTTTCCTTTAATGAATTATATTTTTACATGCTTTATTTTTTAATGACTAAAAAACAGTTCAATAAAAAAATAATAGTACAATTACTAAGTCTTAATATATTTACATTGCATTTTATTTATTTCCAATTAATTAATTTTAAGTTTATATGATAGAACAAACAATTGGATATATAGTAGTTATTATTCGGTTGGATAAATATTAATTATTATTCTACGGGATAAAAATACTAACTATTATAATTTATTTATTATATTAAAATTATTGGATAGGCTCTCTAGAGAGTTTTCTCTCTAGAGATCTGAGATCTCAACTGCCTTCTCCGGCGTAGCTCCGGCTAGCCGTCGAGAATATTTTTTCCACCCTGGGCCGGAGGTCCCTTCTACTTCGGTAGATCTGGAAGCAGCCTCCCTACCTTTGAGAAGGGGTAAGGTCTGTCTACATCATACCGGCTTATGTCGGGATTGGGTACCTTGTTATTGTTGTATTAAAATTATTGTTGTAAATTTGTGATGAAAAACAAAAAAAACTGTAAATTAAAGTCACAATTAGAAACAAAAGTTAAGAAATCAAGAGCTCTGATTAAAGTCAAAATTAGAAACAAAATGTGTTTTAATAAAAGATAAGGAGATATAAACCTGCCGCCAGAAAGCAACGACGTTAGTTTTAACGGCACAACCAGGTGGTCCGTAATCAAAAAAACCAGCAACGCCTCCATAAATCTTAAAGGATGGAACATAAAAATAACGGCTAACAAGTGTTTTAGTAACAGCTAGACGGAAAGCATCTCTTATAACAACATTATTACTGTCACCACCGCCGGAAATAGAAGCTTTCAACTGATTCTCGACTTTTGTCTTTTCAACCTTCAAATCATTAAGTGCTTTAACAGCTTCATCTATTTTCGATTTCGACGCGCCGGATGATTTTAGTTCACGGATTGCGTTGCCACGCGCGTCGATCGTCGATTGCTTGTCGGCGGGTGCCTGACGGAGTGAGTCATCGGTGGTGGTGGTGGTCATTGTTGATGTGTGGTATATGCGGTGATGGTTAGAGGTTAGTGATGATATGCGATAAGAATGGATGATGAAAATAACGCATACAATCACGATTATGTGTTTCGATGAGGGGTGGGATTTTGATCTAGGGTTTTGGCCTGCTGTATATTTGAGGCTCGAGTCTTGGATTTTAGGTCTGTTTGGCCCACTTGAGTCTTTGGGCTACAGGTCTATTTATTTATTGGGAAAATATAAATCTGCTGTTAACAGCAGTGCTGTTATCTTCACAAATTTCTTCTTCAATTTTGGAACGTGATTGATTACATAAATAGCCCCCTGAATGTGAGGGCAGTAGGGAGAGTTATATGATGTCAAAAGCATGTAAGTTAACCCCTTATTTATTTGATATTTAGGCTATTTTTTTCAGTAAAAGGCCGTCACCTCTGGTTATTTTATAGATAAATGGAAAAACAGGCAACATAGCTGAGCGCTAGTTGACTTTACAAAACGTCCATGCACACACGTGCAATACAGAAAATGACCATAATATCAATGCTAGCCAAACAAACAAAGACCTTACGACAGACACATCAATGTGTTTATGTTGAATATTGTTATTGTTATTTTCCCGATGAGTGGTCGGATTTTGATCTAAGGTCTTGGATATTTGATACCGATAATAAGAGGGAGAGAAAATTGAAGTTTCAAGTATTTTTGAGGCTTTAAAATAGGAGAATCAATCGTGTTGAGTGTCTCTATAAAACGCGTGTACAGATGTAACAAAACGTGTATCGATACACGTATTGTCAAAAAGCAAAAGGTGTGGTGTCAGGTACATCTCGCGTGGTCAAACAAGTGAGTGGGTTACAACTGTAAAAAGGGTGTCTTTTGAAAGTTTGGGAGTGAAGTTTAATACACCCTTTTTGAGAATTATACACCACAATTAATGCATAAGACATCATTATTTAATTAATGCCTTAACTAAAAGTCTTTTCACATGGGACCACTACTAGTATTTTATTTTACTTACAACTAGAGTGCATGCCCGTGCGATGCACGGCTAGGTAAGTGGGCTTGCAATTGGTTGGTTTGTTGGGCTATTTGTTTGTGCTAATTCTTTGGGTCACCCACATTTACATGCAGATTTGTTAAAGTGATTTACAATTTTGCGCTAATAAGTTGGACTAAGACTTTTTGCTAATGAATGTCATACGTTTAATTATGTAGGTTTTTTAAGTTTATATATGTATAATAATTATCATTTATGTAAGCATTGATACTTTCTATGCAGAAAACCATTCGGTTTCTATTTCATAAATAAATATCTCAATAAATTAAGTATTCTTTAGATGTAAAGATACTATATATAAGAAGAGCAAAACACACGTCCATACCATAAAAAGACATCAAGAACTGTTTTATTTAGGAGGGAAGAAGGATGGTTGGACACCCGAAAGGTTTTTCTTTTTATATACTTCACCGTTAAAACAAAAAAATAAAAATAAATAAATTATATACCTCGTAATTCATACGATGGGCCTCTTAGAACTTGGACATCCAAAGGTTGTTGTTAAGTAACTTATATAATTCATATTCTATTCGATCAATCTAATACTATCCTCATCACCATATAAAAAGAACCTTTGCGCAAATAAAGGTTTAGAGTTAAGTCAACAAATAACCATGTATTTGCAGTTGCAATCTCATCAGGTTCTAAATAACGAATAATAGAGCTAACATGTATTTGAGTTAATTCCATATAAATCAATGTGCATAGCCAAATAATTAGTAAGTAAATTAAGTTGCAGAATGCTCAAAACAAATAATAAATAAACAATTGATAGCAGCTAGATTGATATTAAAAAGATCACAACTTTATATCGTTCAGTTCGTTACGGAAAGGCAATATTTGTACAAAAACTACGATCACAAACGGAATTTTCACCTTAAAAGGCTTTTAAACCATAAAGGGACATGAGCATGCATATTACTTCTTCGGTCCACCGCTACAAAGCTCCTTCATCTTTTTCATGCCAAGTTAACAAACTATCTGAACCAGCCTGATGACACTTCCCAACAGGCCGATTGACATCCGAAGTTTCCACAACTCTATCTAATCCACCAAAATATCTCATCAAAAGTTTCACATCATAGACCCTAGCAACGAAACCCTCAACAGAAACAGACTCAACTCATCAGGCAAAACTCGACCTGCTGACATCTTAACTAAATTCAAAAAAGAAAAGTAAGAATAAAATGTGAATCAATATACTAATCCCATGTTCTGTACTCTATTGAATGAATCCAGACAAAATATATTCATAAAGAACACCTTAAGATCTAGCAAACTCACCTTTTTAGTTGGATTCGTTTAACTCCCTCGTCATGAGCCAACTCACTGGGCCATTTCAGAGTCAACCATTCCTTGTAGCTGAATCTTGAGTTATGGTTTTTGTCTAAAGCAGCCGATAAGTGCTTTTGGATTGCTTTAAGTTCAGTCTCCCAAGCTCGGTCTTGGTCTTGAGAGATTTTCCTTAGTTCTTGAATTCGAGATTACTTAGAAGCCCAAAGGTCGCCGAGTTGTTGTTGTGTGTTATCAAGCTTGGCTGACATAGCCATCAGTTGCTTCTTGGCTTCTTCGGCTTCCTGGTAAGTACGCTCGGATTCATTCCGCTGGCCCTTCCTTTTCTTGAGCTTAATACAATTTTAACAAATGGGTGCACGTCAAGATGGGTCACAAAGACAAAACGGGCAGCCTGCAAGTGGCAAGTGTTTTTAATACGATCACAGAATATCTATATATTGTCTCAATAAGCAAATTATGTTACCTATGATAATTAAACATGAAAGTCTCTGTCACACTTTTAAACTTTCTATTCAGTATATAACTTTCTATACATAACCAATGTAATTGATCAGTTTGGTAGCATAAAACCACATGTATGTTCAAGTTTAAACAAAAAGACCAAACCTTTTTGATATATGAACCAATATATAAGGCTGCAAGTAACCCCACCATATGTATAAAGAAAGAAATGAGAAGAGAAAGATATGTTAAATGAAAACTCATTATTTCACCAGAAAGTATATAACTTAAGACCAGAGCCAAAACTCATCAATGAAACAAAGGCAATGAGTCCTATTTCCACACTAAAAATACAAACACACTAAAAAGACATTATTATAAAAGACCCACATTTCATATAAACCTGCATACCAAGTCTAGAATCCCTACACCAATGAGTCCTATTTCCAAAGTTATCAAACTTCCAATTTTTCTTATTTCTACCCCAATATGTAACCGAGTAAGCACCATCATTAGACACCATAAACCAACTTTTGTCCAATGAACTTTCTGATTAAGTACTCATTGTGCCTGACTTCTTTAAAGAAAAAATATTGGGTAATATCACACTTTCCAAACTAAATAACCATTTAACTATATAAATCACTACAAAAACGTTCATACAGTTGACCAATATGCCTTGATTACTAAAATCACTACAAAAACGGTTTTAGATCCCACTCCAAAAAAAAACCCCTAAATCTTGTCAAACTTTTTAGATATTCTGTGGGTATTCTTGAAATCTATAGAAACACAAAAACCAGATTTATTTAGAGGAAATATGAGAAATATTGCATAGGCAGAATGTAGAAAGGGCAAGGAAGTAATGTTACTCACCGACTTTGTCCTCCAAACCACTGCTAAGGATATGAACCAAATTTATTTGTTTTGAAGCTCCCCTGCAAACATTCAAATGATTTGATTCTCTTTGCAAGTCACCATTACAATCACTTGTTATATTCAGATTGAGCACTATAGTAGCATTAGCATATAAGAGATTAACATTAAACAGAGTTAATTAATATAAAACACATATAATACCTTGTAATATGCAGAATCAAAATGCACCAAACAAAACGGTTCTTTTGTTTCTTCTACAATACATACAATTCAACCCCCACTTTTCCCACAAAATCTTTCAACCAAAACCTGCTACAAAACAAACCCAAGATAATAACTCAAAAATATTTCTAAAATCACTACAAAAACTGTTTTAGATCATACTCCCAAAAAAAATCCCTAAATCTTGTCAAACTTTTGTATCACAATATATAAAAACGGGCTTTAGAATTGGTTTAAATCCAAAGTGAACCAAAAGAGGAACTCAGTTACAGATAAAACTGTTTTACAGCCCCCACTTGCCATGACGAAAACTTATCATTATGATAACTAAATAACTCATTAATGAAATACATAATTAACATCATAAAGAGGGGTCAAACCTCCTTTAGGCCTTCAACTTTATATGTATATAGATTAAACAAAATATTTATGATAATCTTAAGTATGAAATTAACAATATTGGTAACACAAAGATTAAGAGATGTAGCGTTTCATGTACCTGGATCTCGAAGTCCTTCAACAGATACACATTACCTTTAAGCAACTTGCCAATGAAAGAATCGACTATGGTTCTTGACTACACATTCCAATAAATCTGACATGAATATCTAAATTCTAACAAAAAAGAAGAAGAAATTTAAAACCTAAAAATATTAATAAAAAAAGTACCTTTGAATCATTGTCATCCTTGTTAGTCAAATATAAACCCTAATCCCCTTTTAATGTTTTTCTTCAGCATCGACAATCTAATCCGAATTTTGCAAAACAAATAGATACAAAGATAAAAGGAGAGGAGATCACCAATAATAATTAAGGTATTGTTGAAAAATATTGCTTCCATGAGATGCTCAATATCTCTTTTTGTAAGGTACCTGCATAAAGAAGAAGAAAATCATCTTGAGGCAGACAAAAAAAGAATCAAATAGAACAAAATTAGATATAAAATGGTACCTTTCTTTGCTTCCATAGATCTAGAGATTGAAATCAAAGATGCAAAAGATATCAAGATTAGTAAAAAAAACGAAAAAGAAATAAGAAACCCAAAGATGCAAAAGGTTACCTGCTATTGAAACCCAAAGATGGAGATGAAGGAAGAAACCCATTATCAGACTTTTCATACATCAAAAAGTAAAAAGATGTATTAATCAAATTTTGAAGAAAAAAATTAGGTGAAAAGATAGATTAAAACCCATATATGAAAAAGAAAGAAAACTTACCTGGATGGAAATTGGAATAATCCCGAAGATTAAGATAAACGGAAGCATATTTGATCTGCAAAAGAAGAGGAATCACCTCCATGGTAATTTTTGAGAGAATTGAAAATAAAGAGATAACACACTCATAATGAATGCCACCGATTGCTTCTTCGTCTACCCAGCTTCTTTAATAAGAGGGCATATGAAACGACCTCAAGCACTTCAACAACAAAAAATCATGAATTGAATCCACCATCATTAACAACTCATTTAAGATACAACCAATTGATAATTTGATATATTCACAAAAAATCGATACATATAATATAAATAAGATCATAAATATATAAATCCTTAATTACCATCATAAAGAGAGGGGCTAATCCTCCTTTAGGCCTAACTTTATATTATATAGATAATTTTATTTCAATATATTTAGTTTAAACTAGCCAACCATTTATTTATATTATTATTATTAAAATTATGTTTATGATCTAATTTTTAACTATGTAAAAATTTTATTAAAAAAAATACAACAAAAACGTAAAACTAAAAACTAAGAAAATACAATAATAAAGAACACTAATTTATCTTAAATAAATAACAACAATAGACAAATAAAAGAAGTTAATCTATAACTCCATATTCAGCGGGTCTTGCTATCCAATCTTCATAAATCTTTTGACGTGGTTTAAATATATTTTCCCACTCAACTGCTTCTCTTTCTCTCCTTAGTCTCCATAAGTTGTGTGTGCAACCCATTGGAAACTCGCCTTGCATTTCTACCATTACAAAATGACTTCGATCCACTCTTGCAATTGTGATTATATTTTTATCCGGGAACTGGTTAGGATCTTTCCAAAGCGGAAACAATGTCGAACTATTATTATTCTCTATAGATATGAAATGAAAAATTACGTTAAACTTGTTCACAATCAGAAACCGTGTCTCTGGCATAATCATCCAATTTTCTGGTGGCGCAAAAGTAGTCCCGAACCACTGTAACGATGCAAACACCCCATCATATTCCTCCTTGAAAGCATTTTTGTAACGTGTTTCAAACTCCACCATCTCATCAATAAGTAACCTTCGGATTGATTCCCATTGACCTTCATTGTATCCGAGAGCAGAAGCTGTCGCCCGAAACCCACAATTTCCATCACCGAGCACGTTTTTTATATCCGCCACATACGGACGAAAGACGGATGGAATTTGATCAATATATTTGTGATAGTCCACAGACTTTTTATATGTAACGTTGTGCTGATTCAACCCCAGAAAATCATATTCGGTTGTACTCGAAGTATTCTCGTTAAACCTGAAGAAATCATCTACTGCAGTCGAAAGGTTGGAGAAATAACTTTGCTCACCAGCATCTTGATTCATGAACGAGGTCGGTTCAGTAGGCATCTGGTAGTTCACGTATGCACTATTGTAACCAGGATAATCATCGTAGTTCCCATATTGACCTTGTGTAGAAGGCTGTGGGTACCCAAAAGGATCTTGGTTCATGAACGGACTCGGATCACCAGGTATATGGTAGTTCACGTAGGCACTGTTGTAACCAGGACGATCGTCATTGTCCTTGAATGAAGGTGATGGTTGATACTCATAGTCTTGAGAGTTTTCGAATGAACTGTACCTTGTGGGCTCTTGGACGTAATCACATCCTACAGAGGGTACATATGAACTATTCCTTGGAGGCTTATGGGAGTAGCTTCGCTGAAGGGGAGGTGTAGCATTTGCAGGTTTTAGTTTTATACTGGGCCTGCCACGAGGTTTTGTTTGCACCCGAGGCTCATCATAACTCGTGCTACTAGGATCCCATATAGCTCTAATCTTTTGAAGCCAACTCTTTTTCAGTGCTGCTCTTTTTTCTTTGTTGTACGCCTCTTCAAAATCATGTAGGTGTCCACGAAGGTGAATATCTGGATCACTAGGTTCATCTTGTTCATCGTTGTACAACTGTGCCGGTTCGAAACCAAGCTTCTTCCAAAAAACATTTATCGCATGTAATGGAATTGATACACCTGCATCGACATATTGAGAGATTTCACAAGCACATGGTAAACCACAGCTTGTACGGATTTGACATCCACATGATTCCCCTTTTTCCTTTAAAGATTTAAGCCGCTTCATCTCCTCTGTTAGTACATCCAATGCTTCTATAGAAACTTTTGTTAGTAATAAACTAAATGTTTTATTCCTGTGTGAATGCTTTATCTTAATCAAGCTTTCTCCAAAGCTTGCCTTAATTTCTGTATATTGTATGCATACTATGTCATCTATAATTCCTACAAATTTATCTAAATGCGATTTTTCATCATCAAAATGTTTTTTCAATAAAGAATGTTGGCTCTCTACCCTATTTGTAGTTCGTTCCCCATAATTAAGATGTTGATCAATCCAGGCGGACACAAACTTCTCTTTATACTTTTGTAACCAACTTGCATCCACATAGGTAAATACATCTGTAATGTTGATAAAAACAAGTTAGTTTTAATAAATATACATTTTGATAAACTTAATAATGAATTTAAGAGATAAGAACAATACTTTGCTTGTCTATCAACTTTGACTGTAACCACGTTCGATTTTGTTCATACTCCTTAGTAGTTGGAGAATTAACTACATGATACCACCAAGAGGTAAATCTATCCCAGTCAGTCTTGGACCCAAAGGATGGTCTGCAATGCTTTCTAATATTATCAAAAATGTGATATCGGCAAAGAAAATGGCCTGCTTCTGGAAAGACATATCGGCATGCCTCCATTAGAGCCAAATCCCTATCTGTGACTATGACACGTGGCATCATATAACCATCTAGTGTTTGTCTAAGACAGTGTAACACCCACTTGAAATTATCGGTCTTCTCATTTCGTATGAACGCAAATGCTATACAAAATGTCTTGTTTGTTGAAGTTAATCCGACAATCTCAAGAAAAGGTAGGCGATACCTGTTGGTTTTGTACGTGGGATCTAAAATGATCACATGGGGGAATGCACGCCATATCATCATTGAAGTTGGATTTATGAAAAATATATCTTGCACATGATTAGAATCAGGTTCTTGACGTATATGATAGATGTAGTTACCTGTGTGTAAACATTTCACCATTGATTGCATAGGAGTCTGTCCAACTCTTTCGGCTTTATGTATTTTTTTTCGTGCATCGTATATGGTTTGACTTGTGGAGATATTTTTGTCGTCATTTTTTTGTAATTGACGAAGAATTTCTCGTGGAACCATATTTTTTTTGGTCATGTCCTCGACTAATTCAAACTCTTTTTTAGATAACCTCTTTGCAAAAGCATGAATCTCAAAAAATTTAGTTGGATCATGATTATGTTCGACACATACAACATTTATTTTCCAACCCGAACCTGTTAGGTTACGATTGTATTTTGCTAAAAGTTGAAACGGACATCCACATTTCTTTGAACCTGAAAATTGAAATATAGTTTAAAAAGACTTTAATGGTTTTTTCTATTTCAAGTCACTATCAACATATCATATGTGTACTAGTCTAATGTAGTTTAAAGAAACTGATCTTTGAACAAAGTTAATATAATATACCAATATTTAAAATAGATTTAAAAGACATAATGTTTAAAATTAACAAATATTATGGTCAAATATTTTTGTACCTGAATCTGTTGTCGAAAGTGATGATGACTTGTATTCACCACCACGATCACACATAAGATAAACCTTGTTGACAAAACCGAGGACGGTTTTCTTTGTTCTTTGTGTGACAATAACGTATCCAAGATTGCGTGCTGTAGCTTGCACCCAATCCATCATCTCCTCACGAGTCTTGAACACCCGGTCATTGTAAAATGGTGAGATTGTGTTCGGTACATCATCTTCATTAAGTTCAGACATTATGTGGGAATTTAAAAAAAGACTTTAGAGACTATAACGATTTGATTTAATGTTTGAAATATATAGCAAAGATTCGAATGCCCATGCACTGCCTATATAGCCTCATTTTCATTATAGAACTTTAAAATCTTTGTAGTAATGATTCAAAATATTTGTACTCTTCTATCGACAACATTTAGATATGATCATATTAGCTTTCACATGCCTCACAATAAACATTTAGATACTAAATAAACATTATACTTTCATTCTTTTTTAAAATATTATTTTTTATCAGAATCATTTTTAGTAAAACTTATATCAAAATGTAGATAAAAATGAGCACATCATAACGGTATATTTTAAATTTTATAAAATATTATATTTATAAAATTATCTAAGAAAAACTGAATATATTAATAATTAATGTATTGGATAAGTATCAATTTATATAATAAAGTTAAAAAATGCATTTTAATAGTACAGAGGGAGAGAGAACGAAATAGTGCTAGTGATGGATGGGATACACTAGAGTTAAAAAAAAAAAAAAAAAAAAAAAAAAAAAAAAAAAAAAAAAAAAAAAAAAAAAAAAAAAAAAAAAAAAAAAAAAAAAAAAAAAAAAAAAAAAAAAAAAAAAAAAAAAAAAAAAAAAAAAAAAAAAAAAAAAAAAAAAAAAAAAAAAAAAAAAAAAAAAAAAAAAAAAAAAAAAAAAAAAAAAAAAAAAAAAAAAAAAAAAAAAAAAAAAAAAAAAAAAAAAAAAAAAAAAAAAAAAAAAAAAAAAAAAAAAAAAAAAAAAAAAAAAAAAAAAAAAAAAAAAAAAAAAAAAAAAAAAAAAAAAAAAAAAAAAAAAAAAAAAAAAAAAAAAAAAAAAAAAAAAAAAAAAAAAAAAAAAAAAAAAAAAAAAAAAAAAAAAAAAAAAAAAAAAAAAAAAAAAAAAAAAAAAAAAAAAAAAAAAAAAAAAAAAAAAAAAAAAAAAAAAAAAAAAAAAAAAAAAAAAAAAAAAAAAAAAAAAAAAAAAAAAAAAAAAAAAAAAAAAAAAAAAAAAAAAAAAAAAAAAAAAAAAAAAAAAAAAAAAAAAAAAAAAAAAAAAAAAAAAAAAAAAAAAAAAAAAAAAAAAAAAAAAAAAAAAAAAAAAAAAAAAAAAAAAAAAAAAAAAAAAAAAAAAAAAAAAAAAAAAAAAAAAAAAAAAAAAAAAAAAAAAAAAAAAAAAAAAAAAAAAAAAAAAAAAAAAAAAAAAAAAAAAAAAAAAAAAAAAAAAAAAAAAAAAAAAAAAAAAAAAAAAAAAAAAAAAAAAAAAAAAAAAAAAAAAAAAAAAAAAAAAAAAAAAAAAAAAAAAAAAAAAAAAAAAAAAAAAAAAAAAAAAAAAAAAAAAAAAAAAAAAAAAAAAAAAAAAAAAAAAAAAAAAAAAAAAAAAAAAAAAAAAAAAAAAAAAAAAAAAAAAAAAAAAAAAAAAAAAAAAAAAAAAAAAAAAAAAAAAAAAAAAAAAAAAAAAAAAAAAAAAAAAAAAAAAAAAAAAAAAAAAAAAAAAAAAAAAAAAAAAAAAAAAAAAAAAAAAAAAAAAAAAAAAAAAAAAAAAAAAAAAAAAAAAAAAAAAAAAAAAAAAAAAAAAAAAAAAAAAAAAAAAAAAAAAAAAAAAAAAAAAAAAAAAAAAAAAAAAAAAAAAAAAAAAAAAAAAAAAAAAAAAAAAAAAAAAAAAAAAAAAAAAAAAAAAAAAAAAAAAAAAAAAAAAAAAAAAAAAAAAAAAAAAAAAAAAAAAAAAAAAAAAAAAAAAAAAAAAAAAAAAAAAAAAAAAAAAAAAAAAAAAAAAAAAAAAAAAAAAAAAAAAAAAAAAAAAAAAAAAAAAAAAAAAAAAAAAAAAAAAAAAAAAAAAAAAAAAAAAAAAAAAAAAAAAAAAAAAAAAAAAAAAAAAAAAAAAAAAAAAAAAAAAAAAAAAAAAAAAAAAAAAAAAAAAAAAAAAAAAAAAAAAAAAAAAAAAAAAAAAAAAAAAAAAATTTGTTCATACTAAAAAGAAAAAAAAGGGAAAAGGGTGTCTAGTTATCACGTTGACTTGTTTGTTACTGATTAAATTTGGGCTATAAAAGTCAGTTTGGGCTTATTCTTGTCATTTGGGCTTCACTAGTTACTGCTGAAACTTTGTTGTTGTTGGGCTCAATAAGTTGTTATTAGTTGGACTCCTATTTGAATATTTTTAGACCATCTCTTGGGTTCTTTAATTGGGCTGCCATTAAATCTTTTGATTCTAAGATGACGACCCATACACCGCAAGACATTTTTACAAATGATCCCATTTTGAGAGAGCTTTTTTCATCCACGATTACAAAACCTACTTTGGATCAAAAGAAACTTCATGAAGATATGATATGTTCATGTTGGTTAACTACATTGAGTCTACCTCGTACCACTCCTTGCATTGCAAAGATTTACTCAACCAAACAACATGCTTTTAACAAATTTCATTTAATGGAGCTTGAGAATGAGAAACTCAAATTGAAAAACAAAGAGCTCAAGTCGGCAAATGATCTTCTGCAAACAAAGATTACTCGGTTATGTGCTCAACTTAGACAAGCTCACTTCCAAATCACTGATGAAATCACAGAGAGTCGGTCGAACGAACTTGTTTCACTTGAAAAGATTTCTCAACTTCGCAACGAATTGCAAAACAAGTCCACTTTGTTTGTGAGTAAAGAGAGAAAATTTCAGAAGATAATCGAACAACTTCAAACCTATTCTCAGTCATTAGAAACACAACTTGCAACCCTGTCAACTCAGGTGAATTCATCATCGCCCCTTAATCCCGATTCACTTTCTCCAAATCAACTGATACAATCTGAAAGCAACTCTTTTCCCACCAAACCAAAAGTTTAGTCAAGTGACTCGAAACAAATTAGATATTCAATTTCAGAACTTTTGCATCTCGCACCAAAACCATTACAACCACCACAAAAGACCAAATCAACCACTATCGAACCACAAAAGAGATCCCCCCACCACTTCAAAAGTATAAGCCAACCTTTTCAGAATCTGTGACTGATGTCTGTTTTTATTTCTGCTTTTAAATTTATAAAATTGTTGTACAAGTAACTATCTTAAACACACAAACACTTACGAGCAGAGAACCCGGTCAGCGTAGTATAGTCTAGTGATAAGCTACAGGATCGTTCGCAGGGACGCTTGCACTACCTAATCTAATAATATGTGTAATTCTAGCGGTTGTGGGGTTGTCACGATTTCCTATTATACTAATGCAATAAAAAGTAAATAAAAGCCGCAACCGCTTATTCAGCGAGAGACTCAGTCTAAAAATAGTTTGAGAAAAGCAAATACCAGTAATAAAATTAAAATACTTGTTTGGCATCTCCGATCTCATGGTACGACCAAGTACTATCCTACCCGTTTGCTAGACTGTTGGAAACTTAATCATGGCTCAGGTTCTCGTTAGATTTACTTTGCCTAATTACTAGTGCTGTCGTTAGACTCACACTAACCTATAAACAAATTCTCGTTAGATTCATTATTTAAGCATTAATGACCTAAAGTTTGTGTTACTAGTTCATCTTTTAGTTACCCGGCTCTTAAGCCATGACCAGATAATAATTCTCTCCGGTGACCACAGTGCTCGGTTACAAGTCACTGGATCGCGTCTGACATTCTTAAGCTTCATATTCAATTCATCCTAATTACTATGGTTCTGGATCCCTCGGTCACAAGTGAATCACTTTTTACATCTAGTTATAGACCGACTAGTGTTTTCCATCTTAGCATATTAGTCCTAGTGTATGATCATAGACAACCATCAAAATTAAACTAATATATTCAGATATAGAACCTATAACAATATGAATTACTAATAAAAATGGATCTACGATAAACAGTAAAGCACACTCCAACAGATTCTAACAAACAATGTAAAACAATAAACGTCTACATGATCACATTGATCCAAACAAGTATTCAGCCTACTAGCCTAGCATTATTAAAGAAATAACAAAGTCTGAAAAGATGAAAGACATTGTTTACCAAACTGAAAGTAAATAAGAAAGTAAATCTAGACCGCGGATGAAGATCGGAAGGCGTTAGAAGCTCCAAAACCTTCTGGAAATCTGCAACTACGAACTAGGGTTGATAGTGGGCGGCTAGGGCTGCTGAATCGGCTCTCCCTTAGGGTTTTGAGGGTTAGTTCGACTTAAATAGGTGTTTAAGTCGGTTTTTGATCTGGGCCGACCAGCGGCGCTGGTTCTGGGCTTCATAGGGCCAGCGGTGCTGGGTCTTCGGGCCAGCAGCGCTGGCATGTTGCCATCGGCGCTGGTGGCTGCTGTTAGTTCTCGTACTTCTTCGTTCGGCTCCCGAATCACTTCCTTGTGTCTTGTAACTTCACAGGCTTCCTTCTTGAGCTACTTGATGTCATTTACCCTCTCTCGCATCTTCCGTGAACCTGCATAAACATACGATTTCATTAAGTACCAATAGTTCCGGAATATTAACTCATTTAGACATAGAAATGAAGCCTTTCGGTAGGGGTTTTTTATCACAAAATGGACGCTCATCATATACCCTCACACTTAAGTCTTTGCTTGTCCTCAAGAAAACAGTCCAAGAAAAATAAAACAATGATGAGCGGACAGCTTAAGTGTTAAAGTATTCTACTTTATTGAAAACATTTAAAAGAATAGTCATGCAAAACGATTTGAGAAAGCTTTAGACAAAATCAGTAAGCTATAGATAGAGGCAAGATAATTGGTCAATCAAAACTAAAAGCTAACTTTTTACTCGTGTTAATACCTCTAAAACAGTTCTATACTTCCACATGTCTTACAGCTCAATCTTACTACTTTCTGCTGACTAGTTAAGCACTTATATAAGGTTTGTATAGCAATCAGAATTACTAGCTACTAGCAAGGCATTTGATATTCATTTCGTGTGTGTACTTGTGAGTCACTACTTAGATATACTCCTACACTACAGTCATGCTCGCTAGCTAGACACTAAAGCAGTCATACAATATTATCATCTTTAATAGTTGAGACAGTGGTGACAGGTCGGTGGTTCCCCACGCGCAAAGCGACATAACTTGATGCGTTTTAAATTTTACTCGTTATAGTTCTTTGAACTTTATTTAATCTACTGGTTGTCTTTTCTTAAGATACTACATTATTCATGCAATAGACATTTATCAGAGACCCCAGATGACTCATACTCCTACTCCGCATGCAACTAGTTCACATTAAATAGTGTAAGAATTAAGGCGAACCATACATCTAAACTAGTTCCTACACAAGCACGTATAGTTAAGTCCAATTAATATACCTACTAATAACTAGAAAGATCTAATTGCTAGGCATATTAAAGTCCGGTTAAGTGTGCTATGGCAAACATAATCGCATACAGTTTCAGTCTAAGCTCTAATCCAGTTGGAAGCATGAACAACCACAAGTCTATAGTTAAGCTAACAGTTCTAACTAACCGTTCATCTACTAAAGCTAATATTGCTTAGTTATCGTCATCTTTTGTCTACTTGCAAAGCTTATATTCTCAAAATAATTTTCAGACACATAAAAACTTTAATATTTGCATGAAATAAGTAGTAGAAAACTTGTTCAAAATCAAACAATTAGACAAAGGTTTTTCCTATTCCATCCTCCCACACTTAAATTGTACAACGTCCTCGTTGTACTAGACATATAAACTAAGGGAAATAGGAAAAACACGTAAAAATTAAAAGAGTAACAGGATTAACGAAACTTCCCGGGTCTAGAATTGCATGATAGTTGT
>CM067167.1:239814145-239854003 GCA_034093135.1 Erigeron breviscapus | reverse complement strand
AAAACCCTAAGAGAGAGCCGATTCAGCAGCCCTAGCCGCCCACTATCAACCCTAGTTCGTAGTTGCAGATTTCCAGAAGGTTTTGGAGCTTCTAACGCCTTCCGATCTTCATCCGCGGTCTAGATTTACTTTCTTATTTACTTTCAGTTTGGTAAACAATGTCTTTCATCTTTTCAGACTTTGTTATTTCTTTAATAATGCTAGGCTAGTAGGCTGAATACTTGTTTGGATCAATGTGATCATGTAGACGTTTATTGTTTTACATTGTTTGTTAGAATCTGTTGGAGTGTGCTTTACTGTTTATCGTAGATCCATTTTTATTAGTAATTCATATTGTTATAGGTTCTATATCTTAATATATTAGTTTAATTTTGATGGTTGTCTATGATCATACACTAGGACTAATATGCTAAGATGGAAAACACTAGTCGGTCTATAACTAGATGTAAAAAGTGATTCACTTGTGACCGAGGGATCCAGAACCATAGTAATTAGGATGAATTGAATATGAAGCTTAAGAATGTCAGACGCGATCCAGTGACTTGTAACCGAGCACTGTGGTCACCGGAGAGAATTATTATCTGGTCATGGCTTAAGAGCCGGGTAACTAAAAGATGAACTAGTAACACAAACTTTAGGTCATTAATGCTTAAATAATGAATCTAACGAGAATTTGTTTATAGGTTAGTGTGAGTCTAACGACAGCACTAGTAATTAGGCAAAGTAAATCTAACGAGAACCTGAGCCATGATTAAGTTTCCAACAGTCTAGCAAACGGGTAGGATAGTACTTGGTCGTACCATGAGATCGGAGATGCCAAACAAGTATTTTAATTTTATTACTGGTATTTGCTTTTCTCAAACTATTTTTAGACTGAGTCTCTCGCTGAATAAGCAGTTGCGGCTTTTATTTACTTTTTATTGCATTAGTATAATAGGAAATCGTGACAACCCCACAACCGCTAGAATTACACATATTATTAGATTAGGTAGTGCAAGCGTCCCTGCGAACGATCCTGTAGCTTATCACTAGACTATACTACGCTGACCGGGTTCTCTGCTCGTAAGTGTTTGTGTGTTTAAGATAGTTACTTGTACAACAATTTTATAAATATAATATTTTATAAAATTTAAAATATACCGTTATGATGTGCTCATTTTTATCTACATTTTGATATAAGTTTTACTAAAAATGATTCTGATCAAAAATAATATTTTAAAAAAAATGAAAGTATAATGTTTATTAGTATCTAAATGTTGTCGATAGAAGAGTACAAATATTTTGAATCATTACTACAAAGATTTTAAAGTTCTATAATGAAAATGAGGCTATATAGGCAGTGCATGGGCATTCGAATCTTTGCTATATATTTCAAACATTAAATCAAATCGTTATAGTCTCTAAAGTCTTTTTTTAAATTTTTTTTTTTTTTTTTTTTTTTTTTTTTTTTTTTTTTTTTTTTTTTTTTTTTTTTTTTTTTTTTTTTTTTTTTTTTTTTTTTTTTTTTTTTTTTTTTTTTTTTTTTCTTTTTAGTATGAACAAATAAAACATTGGATACTTTGAATCTCAAAAAAAAAATTAAAAATTAAAAAAAAAAAAAAAAAAAAAAAAAAAAAAAAAAAAAAAAAAAAAAAAAAAAAAAAAAAAAAAAAAAAAAAAAAAAAAAAAAAAAAAAAAAAAAAAAAAAAAAAAAAAAAAAAAAAAAAAAAAAAAAAAAAAAAAAAAAAAAAAAAAAAAAAAAAAAAAAAAAAAAAAAAAAAAAAAAAAAAAAAAAAAAAAAAAAAAAAAAAAAAAAAAAAAAAAAAAAAAAAAAAAAAAAAAAAAAAAAAAAAAAAAAAAAAAAAAAAAAAAAAAAAAAAAAAAAAAAAAAAAAAAAAAAAAAAAAAAAAAAAAAAAAAAAAAAAAAAAAAAAAAAAAAAAAAAAAAAAAAAAAAAAAAAAAAAAAAAAAAAAAAAAAAAAAAAAAAAAAAAAAAAAAAAAAAAAAAAAAAAAAAAAAAAAAAAAAAAAAAAAAAAAAAAAAAAAAAAAAAAAAAAAAAAAAAAAAAAAAAAAAAAAAAAAAAAAAAAAAAAAAAAAAAAAAAAAAAAAAAAAAAAAAAAAAAAAAAAAAAAAAAAAAAAAAAAAAAAAAAAAAAAAAAAAAAAAAAAAAAAAAAAAAAAAAAAAAAAAAAAAAAACAAACAAGTCAACGTGATAACTAGACACCCTTTTCCCTTTTTTTTTCTTTTTAGTATGAACAAATAAAACATTGGATACTTTGAATCTCAAAAAAAAATTAAAAATTAAAACGCCCCGCGTGCCCCGACCAAAGAATAATGGGTAAGCCGACCAGCCACTTTCCCCGACGATGTCGCCGCGAAAAGTCGAATAAGACAAAAGTTTCCGCGGCGACGTCGCCGCGGAAAGTGCGGGGCCCCATGTCATTTATGGCTAAGCTGGAAGAAAATTAGCGGCCCCCTCATTAACGGCGATGTCACCGGGGAAAGTCCGGTCGGACTACCTGGCGCTAAATTAAAAAGAATCAACAATGAAAGGACAATCACGTGATTCTTGGCAGAATACCTACCTTTTCAAAAGGTGTGGCAAGAATCATACACCCCATAATTAATAGGGTGTATGGATCTTGAAAATTAAGTGGGCCCAAATGTACAATTTTAACTCTAGTGTATCCCATCCATCACTAGCACTATTTCGTTCTCTCTCCCTCTGTACTATTAAAATGCATTTTTTTAACTTTATTATATAAATTGATACTTATCCAATACATTAATTATTAATATATTCAGTTTTTCTTAGATAATTTTATAAATATAATATTTTATAAAATTTAAAATATACCGTTATGATGTGCTCATTTTTATCTACATTTTGATATAAGTTTTACTAAAAATGATTCTGATAAAAAATAATATTTTAAAAAAGAATGAAAGTATAATGTTTATTTAGTATCTAAATGTTTATTGTGAGGCATGTGAAAGCTAATATGATCATATCTAAATGTTGTCGATAGAAGAGTACAAATATTTTGAATCATTACTACAAAGATTTTAAAGTTCTATAATGAAAATGAGGCTATATAGGCAGTGCATGGGCATTCGAATCTTTGCTATATATTTCAAACATTAAATCAAATCGTTATAGTCTCTAAAGTCTTTTTTTAAATTCCCACATAATGTCTGAACTTAATGAAGATGATGTACCGAACACAATCTCACCATTTTACAATGACCGGGTGTTCAAGACTCGTGAGGAGATGATGGATTGGGTGCAAGCTACAGCACGCAATCTTGGATACGTTATTGTCACACAAAGAACAAAGAAAACCGTCCTCGGTTTTGTCAACAAGGTTTATCTTATGTGTGATCGTGGTGGTGAATACAAGTCATCATCACTTTCGACAACAGATTCAGGTACAAAAATATTTGACCATAATATTTGTTAATTTTAAACATTATGTCTTTTAAATCTATTTTAAATATTGGTATATTATATTAACTTTGTTCAAAGATCAGTTTCTTTAAACTACATTAGACTAGTACACATATGATATGTTGATAGTGACTTGAAATAGAAAAAACCATTAAAGTCTTTTTAAACTATATTTCAATTTTCAGGTTCAAAGAAATGTGGATGTCCGTTTCAACTTTTAGCAAAATACAATCGTAACCTAACAGGTTCGGGTTGGAAAATAAATGTTGTATGTGTCGAACATAATCATGATCCAACTAAATTTTTTGAGATTCATGCTTTTGCAAAGAGGTTATCTAAAAAAGAGTTTGAATTAGTCGAGGACATGACCAAAAAAAATATGGTTCCACGAGAAATTCTTCGTCAATTACAAAAAAATGACGACAAAAATATCTCCACAAGTCAAACCATATACGATGCACGAAAAAAAATACATAAAGCCGAAAGAGTTGGACAGACTCCTATGCAATCAATGGTGAAATGTTTACACACAGGTAACTACATCTATCATATACGTCAAGAACCTGATTCTAATCATGTGCAAGATATATTTTTCATAAATCCAACTTCAATGATGATATGGCGTGCATTCCCCCATGTGATCATTTTAGATCCCACGTACAAAACCAACAGGTATCGCCTACCTTTTCTTGAGATTGTCGGATTAACTTCAACAAACAAGACATTTTGTATAGCATTTGCGTTCATACGAAATGAGAAGACCGATAATTTCAAGTGGGTGTTACACTGTCTTAGACAAACACTAGATGGTTATATGATGCCACGTGTCATAGTCACAGATAGGGATTTGGCTCTAATGGAGGCATGCCGATATGTCTTTCCAGAAGCAGGCCATTTTCTTTGCCGATATCACATTTTTGATAATATTAGAAAGCATTGCAGACCATCCTTTGGGTCCAAGACTGACTGGGATAGATTTACCTCTTGGTGGTATCATGTAGTTAATTCTCCAACTACTAAGGAGTATGAACAAAATCGAACGTGGTTACAGTCAAAGTTGATAGACAAGCAAAGTATTGTTCTTATCTCTTAAATTCATTATTAAGTTTATCAAAATGTATATTTATTAAAACTAACTTGTTTTTATCAACATTACAGATGTATTTACCTATGTGGATGCAAGTTGGTTACAAAAGTATAAAGAGAAGTTTGTGTCCGCCTGGATTGATCAACATCTTAATTATGGGGAACGAACTACAAATAGGGTAGAGAGCCAACATTCTTTATTGAAAAAACATTTTGATGATGAAAAATCGCATTTAGATAAATTTGTAGGAATTATAGATGACATAGTATGCATACAATATACAGAAATTAAGGCAAGCTTTGGAGAAAGCTTGATTAAGATAAAGCATTCACACAGGAATAAAACATTTAGTTTATTACTAACAAAAGTTTCTATAGAAGCATTGGATGTACTAACAGAGGAGATGAAGCGGCTTAAATCTTTAAAGGAAAAAGGGGAATCATGTGGATGTCAAATCCGTACAAGCTGTGGTTTACCATGTGCTTGTGAAATCTCTCAATATGTCGATGCAGGTGTATCAATTCCATTACATGCGATAAATGTTTTTTGGAAGAAGCTTGGTTTCGAACCGGCACAGTTGTACAACGATGAACAAGATGAACCTAGTGATCCAGATATTCACCTTCGTGGACACCTACATGATTTTGAAGAGGCGTACAACAAAGAAAAAAGAGCAGCACTGAAAAAGAGTTGGCTTCAAAAGATTAGAGCTATATGGGATCCTAGTAGCACGAGTTATGATGAGCTTCGGGTGCAAACAAAACCTCGTGGCAGGCCCAGTATAAAACGAAAACCTGCAAATGCTACACCTCCCCTTCAGCGAAGCTACTCCCATAAGCCTCCAAGGAATAGTTCATATGTACCCTCTGTAGGATGTGATTACGTCCAAGAGCCCACAAGGTACAGTTCATTCGAAAACTCTCAAGACTATGAGTATCAACCATCACCTTCATTCAAGGACAATGACGATCGTCCTGGTTACAACAGTGCCTACGTGAACTACCATATACATGGTGATCCGAGTCCGTTCATGAACCAAGATCCTTTTGGGTACCCACAGCCTTCTACACAAGGTCAATATGGGAACTACGATGATTATCCTGGTTACAATAGTGCATACGTGAACTACCAGATGCCTACTGAACCGACCTCGTTCATGAATCAAGATGCTGGTGAGCAAAGTTATTTCTCCAACCTTTCGACTGCAGTAGATGATTTCTTCAGGTTTAACGAGAATACTTCGAGTACAACCGAATATGATTTTCTGGGGTTGAATCAGCACAACGTTACATATAAAAAGTCTGTGGACTATCACAAATATATTGATCAAATTCCATCCGTCTTTCGTCCGTATGTGGCGGATATAAAAAACGTGCTCGGTGATGGAAATTGTGGGTTTCGGGCGACAGCTTCTGCTCTCGGATACAATGAAGGTCAATGGGAATCAATCCGGAGGTTACTTATTGATGAGATGGTGGAGTTTGAAACACGTTACAAAAATGCTTTCAAGGAGGAATATGATGGGGTGTTTGCATCGTTACAGTGGTTCGGGACTACTTTTGCGCCACCAGAAAATTGGATGATTATGCCAGAGACACGGTTTCTGATTGTGAACAAGTTTAACGTAATTTTTCATTTCATATCTATAGAGAATAATAATAGTTCGACATTGTTTCCGCTTTGGAAAGATCCTAACCAGTTCCCGGATAAAAATATAATCACAATTGCAAGAGTGGATCGAAGTCATTTTGTAATGGTAGAAATGCAAGGCGAGTTTCCAATGGGTTGCACACACAACTTATGGAGACTAAGGAGAGAAAGAGACGCAGTTGAGTGGGAAAATATATTTAAACCACGTCAAAAGATTTATGAAGATTGGATAGCAAGACCCGCTGAATATGGAGTTATAGATTAACTTCTTTTATTTGTCTATTGTTGTTATTTATTTAAGATAAATTAGTGTTCTTTATTATTGTATTTTCTTAGTTTTTAGTTTTACGTTTTTGTTGTATTTTTTTTAATAAAATTTTTACATAGTTAAAAATTAGATCATAAACATAATTTTAATAATAATAATATAAATAAATGGTTGGCTAGTTTAAACTAAATATATTGAAATAAAATTATCTATAGAGAATAATAATAGTTCGACATTGTTTCCGCTTTGGAAAGATCCTAACCAGTTCCCGGATAAAAATATAATCACAATTGCAAGAGTGGATCGAAGTCATTTTGTAATGGTAGAAATGCAAGGCGAGTTTCCAATGGGTTGCACACACAACTTATGGAGACTAAGGAGAGAAAGAGACGCAGTTGAGTGGGAAAATATATTTAAACCACGTCAAAAGATTTATGAAGATTGGATAGCAAGACCCGCTGAATATGGAGTTATAGATTAACTTCTTTTATTTGTCTATTGTTGTTATTTATTTAAGATAAATTAGTGTTCTTTATTATTGTATTTTCTTAGTTTTTAGTTTTACGTTTTTGTTGTATTTTTTTTAATAAAATTTTTACATAGTTAAAAATTAGATCATAAACATAATTTTAATAATAATAATATAAATAAATGGTTGGCTAGTTTAAACTAAATATATTGAAATAAAATCTCTCTATAACATATAAAGTTAGGCCTAAAGGAGGATTAGCCCCTCTCTTTATGATGGTAATTAAGGATATTATGATATTTATATCTTATTTATATTATATGTATCGATTTTTTGTGAATATATCAAATTATCAATTGGTTGTATCTTAAATGAGTTGTTAATGATGGTGGATTCAATTCATGATTTTTTGTTGTTGAAGTGCTTGAGGTCGTTTCATATGCCCTCTTATTAAAGAAGCTGGGTAGACGAAGAAGCAATCGGTGGCATTCATTATGAGTGTGTTATCTCTTTATTTTCAATTCTCTCAAAAATTACCATGGAGGTGATTCCTCTTCTTTTGCAGATCAAATATGCTTCCGTTTATCTTAATCTTCGGGATTATTCCAATTTCCATCCAGGTAAGTTTTCTTTCTTTTTCATATATGGGTTTTAATCTATCTTTTCACCTAATTTTTTTCTTCAAAATTTGATTAATACATCTTTTTACTTTTTGATGTATGAAAAGTCTGATAATGGGTTTCTTCCTTCATCTCCATCTTTGGGTTTCAATAGCAGGTAACCTTTTGCATCTTTGGGTTTCTTATTTCTTTTTCTTTTTTTTTTTTTACTAATCTTGATATCTTTTGCATCTTTGATTTCAATCTCTAGATCTATGGAAGCAAAGAAAGGTACCATTTTATATCTAATTTTGTTCTATTTGATTCTTTTTTTGTCTGCCTCAAGATGATTTTCTTCTTCTTTATGCAGGTACCTTACAAAAAGAGATATTGAGCATCTCATGGAAGCAATATTTTTCAACAATACCTTAATTATTATTGGTGATCTCCTCTCCTTTTATCTTTGTATCTATTTGTTTTGCAAAATTCGGATTAGATTGTCGATGCTGAAGAAAAACATTAAAAGGGGATTAGGGTTTATATTTGACTAACAAGGATGACAATGATTCAAAGGTACTTTTTTTATTAATATTTTTAGGTTTTAAATTTCTTCTTCTTTTTTGTTAGAATTTAGATATTCATGTCAGATTTATTGGAATGTGTAGTCAAGAACCATAGTCGATTCTTTCATTGGCAAGTTGCTTAAAGGTAATGTGTATCTGTTGAAGGACTTCGAGATCCAGGTACATGAAACGCTACATCTCTTAATCTTTGTGTTACCAATATTGTTAATTTCATACTTAAGATTATCATAAATATTTTGTTTAATCTATATACATATAAAGTTGAAGGCCTAAAGGAGGTTTGACCCCTCTTTATGATGTTAATTATGTATTTCATTAATGAGTTATTTAGTTATCATAATGATAAGTTTTCGTCATGGCAAGTGGGGGCTGTAAAACAGTTTTATCTGTAACTGAGTTCCTCTTTTGGTTCACTTTGGATTTAAACCAATTCTAAAGCCCGTTTTTATATATTGTGATACAAAAGTTTGACAAGATTTAGGGATTTTTTTTGGGAGTATGATCTAAAACAGTTTTTGTAGTGATTTTAGAAATATTTTTGAGTTATTATCTTGGGTTTGTTTTGTAGCAGGTTTTGGTTGAAAGATTTTGTGGGAAAAGTGGGGGTTGAATTGTATGTATTGTAGAAGAAACAAAAGAACCGTTTTGTTTGGTGCATTTTGATTCTGCATATTACAAGGTATTATATGTGTTTTATATTAATTAACTCTGTTTAATGTTAATCTCTTATATGCTAATGCTACTATAGTGCTCAATCTGAATATAACAAGTGATTGTAATGGTGACTTGCAAAGAGAATCAAATCATTTGAATGTTTGCAGGGGAGCTTCAAAACAAATAAATTTGGTTCATATCCTTAGCAGTGGTTTGGAGGACAAAGTCGGTGAGTAACATTACTTCCTTGCCCTTTCTACATTCTGCCTATGCAATATTTCTCATATTTCCTCTAAATAAATCTGGTTTTTGTGTTTCTATAGATTTCAAGAATACCCACAGAATATCTAAAAAGTTTGACAAGATTTAGGGGTTTTTTTTTGGAGTGGGATCTAAAACCGTTTTTGTAGTGATTTTAGTAATCAAGGCATATTGGTCAACTGTATGAACGTTTTTGTAGTGATTTATATAGTTAAATGGTTATTTAGTTTGGAAAGTGTGATATTACCCAATATTTTTTCTTTAAAGAAGTCAGGCACAATGAGTACTTAATCAGAAAGTTCATTGGACAAAAGTTGGTTTATGGTGTCTAATGATGGTGCTTACTCGGTTACATATTGGGGTAGAAATAAGAAAAATTGGAAGTTTGATAACTTTGGAAATAGGACTCATTGGTGTAGGGATTCTAGACTTGGTATGCAGGTTTATATGAAATGTGGGTCTTTTATAATAATGTCTTTTTAGTGTGTTTGTATTTTTAGTGTGGAAATAGGACTCATTGCCTTTGTTTCATTGATGAGTTTTGGCTCTGGTCTTAAGTTATATACTTTCTGGTGAAATAATGAGTTTTCATTTAACATATCTTTCTCTTCTCATTTCTTTCTTTATACATATGGTGGGGTTACTTGCAGCCTTATATATTGGTTCATATATCAAAAAGGTTTGGTCTTTTTGTTTAAACTTGAACATACATGTGGTTTTATGCTACCAAACTGATCAATTACATTGGTTATGTATAGAAAGTTATATACTGAATAGAAAGTTTAAAAGTGTGACAGAGACTTTCATGTTTAATTATCATAGGTAACATAATTTGCTTATTGAGACAATATATAGATATTCTGTGATCGTATTAAAAACACTTGCCACTTGCAGGCTGCCCGTTTTGTCTTTGTGACCCATCTTGACGTGCACCCATTTGTTAAAATTGTATTAAGCTCAAGAAAAGGAAGGGCCAGCGGAATGAATCCGAGCGTACTTACCAGGAAGCCGAAGAAGCCAAGAAGCAACTGATGGCTATGTCAGCCAAGCTTGATAACACACAACAACAACTCGGCGACCTTTGGGCTTCTAAGTAATCTCGAATTCAAGAACTA
Organism: Erigeron breviscapus; assembly: GCA_034093135.1. Classification (NCBI taxonomy): domain Eukaryota; kingdom Viridiplantae; phylum Streptophyta; class Magnoliopsida; order Asterales; family Asteraceae; genus Erigeron; species Erigeron breviscapus. The sequence continues at coordinate 239,843,889 of CM067167.1, read as the reverse complement.
AGGAAAATCTCTCAAGACCAAGACCGAGCTTGGGAGACTGAACTTAAAGCAATCCAAAAGCACTTATCGGCTGCTTTAGACAAAAACCATAACTCAAGATTCAGCTACAAGGAATGGTTGACTCTGAAATGGCCCAGTGAGTTGGCTCATGACGAGGGAGTTAAACGAATCCAACTAAAAAGGTGAGTTTGCTAGATCTTAAGGTGTTCTTTATGAATATATTTTGTCTGGATTCATTCAATAGAGTACAGAACATGGGATTAGTATATTGATTCACATTTTATTCTTACTTTTCTTTTTTGAATTTAGTTAAGATGTCAGCAGGTCGAGTTTTGCCTGATGAGTTGAGTCTGTTTCTGTTGAGGGTTTCGTTGCTAGGGTCTATGATGTGAAACTTTTGATGAGATATTTTGGTGGATTAGATAGAGTTGTGGAAACTTCGGATGTCAATCGGCCTGTTGGGAAGTGTCATCAGGCTGGTTCAGATAGTTTGTTAACTTGGCATGAAAAAGATGAAGGAGCTTTGTAGCGGTGGACCGAAGAAGTAATATGCATGCTCATGTCCCTTTATGGTTTAAAAGCCTTTTAAGGTGAAAATTCCGTTTGTGATCGTAGTTTTTGTACAAATATTGCCTTTCCGTAACGAACTGAACGATATAAAGTTGTGATCTTTTTAATATCAATCTAGCTGCTATCAATTGTTTATTTATTATTTGTTTTGAGCATTCTGCAACTTAATTTACTTACTAATTATTTGGCTATGCACATTGATTTATATGGAATTAACTCAAATACATGTTAGCTCTATTATTCGTTATTTAGAACCTGATGAGATTGCAACTGCAAATACATGGTTATTTGTTGACTTAACTCTAAACCTTTATTTGCGCAAAGGTTCTTTTTATATGGTGATGAGGATAGTATTAGATTGATCGAATAGAATATGAATTATATAAGTTACTTAACAACAACCTTTGGATGTCCAAGTTCTAAGAGGCCCATCGTATGAATTACGAGGTATATAATTTATTTATTTTTATTTTTTTGTTTTAACGGTGAAGTATATAAAAAGAAAAACCTTTCGGGTGTCCAACCATCCTTCTTCCCTCCTAAATAAAACAGTTCTTGATGTCTTTTTATGGTATGGACGTGTGTTTTGCTCTTCTTATATATAGTATCTTTACATCTAAAGAATACTTAATTTATTGAGATATTTATTTATGAAATAGAAACCGAATGGTTTTCTGCATAGAAAGTATCAATGCTTACATAAATGATAATTATTATACATATATAAACTTAAAAAACCTACATAATTAAACGTATGACATTCATTAGCAAAAAGTCTTAGTCCAACTTATTAGCGCAAAATTGTAAATCACTTTAACAAATCTGCATGTAAATGTGGGTGACCCAAAGAATTAGCACAAACAAATAGCCCAACAAACCAACCAATTGCAAGCCCACTTACCTAGCCGTGCATCGCACGGGCATGCACTCTAGTTGTAAGTAAAATAAAATACTAGTAGTGGTCCCATGTGAAAAGACTTTTAGTTAAGGCATTAATTAAATAATGATGTCTTATGCATTAATTGTGGTGTATAATTCTCAAAAAGGGTGTATTAAACTTCACTCCCAAACTTTCAAAAGACACCCTTTTTACAGTTGTAACCCACTCACTTGTTTGACCACGCGAGATGTACCTGACACCACACCTTTTGCTTTTTGACAATACGTGTATCGATACACGTTTTGTACATCTGTACACGCGTTTTATAGAGACACTCAACACGATTGATTCCCCTATTTTAAAGCCTCAAAAATACTTGAAACTTCAATTTTCTCTCCCTCTTATTATCGGTATCAAATATCCAAGACCTTAGATCAAAATCCGACCACTCATCGGGAAAATAACAATAACAATATTCAACATAAACACATTGATGTGTCTGTCGTAAGGTCTTTGTTTGTTTGGCTAGCATTGATATTATGGTCATTTTCTGTATTGCACGTGTGTGCATGGACGTTTTGTAAAGTCAACTAGCGCTCAGCTATGTTGCCTGTTTTTCCATTTATCTATAAAATAACCAGAGGTGACGGCCTTTTACTGAAAAAAATAGCCTAAATATCAAATAAATAAGGGGTTAACTTACATGCTTTTGACATCATATAACTCTCCCTACTGCCCTCACATTCAGGGGGCTATTTATGTAATCAATCACGTTCCAAAATTGAAGAAGAAATTTGTGAAGATAACAGCACTGCTGTTAACAGCAGATTTATATTTTCCCAATAAATAAATAGACCTGTAGCCCAAAGACTCAAGTGGGCCAAACAGACCTAAAATCCAAGACTCGAGCCTCAAATATACAGCAGGCCAAAACCCTAGATCAAAATCCCACCCCTCATCGAAACACATAATCGTGATTGTATGCGTTATTTTCATCATCCATTCTTATCGCATATCATCACTAACCTCTAACCATCACCGCATATACCACACATCAACAATGACCACCACCACCACCGATGACTCACTCCGTCAGGCACCCGCCGACAAGCAATCGACGATCGACGCGCGTGGCAACGCAATCCGTGAACTAAAATCATCCGGCGCGTCGAAATCGAAAATAGATGAAGCTGTTAAAGCACTTAATGATTTGAAGGTTGAAAAGACAAAAGTCGAGAATCAGTTGAAAGCTTCTATTTCCGGCGGTGGTGACAGTAATAATGTTGTTATAAGAGATGCTTTCCGTCTAGCTGTTACTAAAACACTTGTTAGCCGTTATTTTTATGTTCCATCCTTTAAGATTTATGGAGGCGTTGCTGGTTTTTTTGATTACGGACCACCTGGTTGTGCCGTTAAAACTAACGTCGTTGCTTTCTGGCGGCAGGTTTATATCTCCTTATCTTTTATTAAAACACATTTTGTTTCTAATTTTGACTTTAATCAGAGCTCTTGATTTCTTAACTTTTGTTTCTAATTTTGACTTTAATTTACAGTTTTTTTTGTTTTTCATCACAAATTTACAACAATAATTTTAATACAACAACAACAAGGTACCCAATCCCGACAGGGTTATGGGGAGGTGAGATGTAGGCCGTCTTGCGTCTACTCGAGGGTAGACGGACCTCCGGCCAAAAAGTGGAAATAAACAATTGAATGTGTGTAGTAAGTGGCCATACCTGTCAAAGTATCACCCTAGTACAACAAGAATAAGATAGAGCAAGAACATAAACATAGAAAAATCTTATGACCCATTAAACAAACCATAGAAACATAGGAACCTATTCCGGCATACTAAACAAAAACATAAAAAAAATATTGAACAGAACTGTCAAAACAACATGCAGACATATATGAAGCAATGAACTAAAAGGCATAAGGTCTAATAATGCTATACATGATAATAAATGTTAACCTACCTATATGTATGAATAATGTTGAATTCATCAATTTATAATTATCAATTTTATGTTTTTAAGTGTTCTCTCATAATTCTTACAGAATTACAACCCTATATGTATGTATATATATACTAGCTATATATATATTTTGTAAGATAGTTTTTATATTTGCTGAAACTACATAATTTGTATATACATATAATATATATATATATATATATATATATATATATATATATATATATATATATATATATATATATATATATATATATATATATATATATATATATATATATATATATATATATATATATATATATATATATATATATATATATATATATATATATATATATATATATATATATATATATATATATATATATATATATATATATATATATATATATATATATATATATATATATATATATATATATATATATATATATATATATATATATATATATATATATATATATATATATATATATATATATATATATATATATATATATATATATATATATATATATATATATATATATATATATATATATATATATATATATATATATATATATATATATATATATATATATATATATATATATATATATATATATATATATATATATATATATATATATATATATATATATATATATATATATATATATATATATATATATATATATATATATATATATATATATATATATATATATATATATATATATATATATATATATATATATATATATATATATATATATATATATATATATATATATATATATATATATATATATATATATATATATATATATATATATATATATATATATATATATATATATATATATATATATATATATATATATATATATATATATATATATATATATATATATATATATATATATATATATATATATATATATATATATATATATATATATATATATATATATATATATATATATATATTCATCAATTATATATATATCATTATTTATATATTTTTAAGTGTTCTCTCATAATTCTTAACGACTTACAACCCTATATGTATGTATATATATTAGCTATATATATATATATATAATTTGGAAGTATATGTTAATTTTGCATTTTTAAATGTTGCAATTTGGAGAAAGGAGTGTATTGAATTTTGAGTATGTAATGGAAACTTGTTATTAATTTTTTTGGAGGTGCTATTGTGAGTTTCATACTTGTGTAGAATTCAACCTGAACATTGTGTGTCACTGTATTTTATCTCTATATCTAAAGTGAGTATAACTATGAGAATCAGGATTGATAGTTTCATACTTGTGTAGAATTCAACCTGAACATTGTGTGTCACTGTATTTTATCTCTATATCTAAAGTGAGTATAACTATGAGAATCAGGATGGATGGATGTTGAAACAGAATAGAACTTTGTTTGGACATGTTATCTTTTGCATTAAGAATTAAGATGTGTATATTGGTTATTGATGATTTCAGACAAGTTTAACATACATTATTTTTGATGTGCAAACTTTATTTGTAATATATTATTACTCTTTAACAATTAGGGATATGACACTAAGAAACAGCGGCTTTGAGTTTTGACGTGTAATATAAGTACATAAAGAAAGGCCACCCATAGCAATTCTGCAATTTATTTTAGGAATTTTTTTTGGTTTTACTGTTTTAGAGGCATAATATAAGTACATAAAGGGAATGAGTGCCATATTGTCTTTTGCCGTTAAAAAGTGTTTCTAGAGGTTGGTTGCAATATTTATGTGGGACTCTTCTTGTATGCTGATCTAAATTTTGCTACTTTATGCTTGTAAGTTGATCAATTAGGTGCTACATATAGGATTCTAATATCTGCATTGTAATGTTCCTCAGCATTTTGTTCTGGAAGAGGATATGTTGGAAGTTGATTGCCCATGTGTGACACCTGAAGTTGTATTGAAGGCATCTGGCCATGTTGATAAGTTTACCGATCTTATGGTTAAAGATGAGAAGAATGGAACTTTTTACAGAGCCGATCACCTGCTCAAGGATCATTGTGAGGATAAGTTGGATAAGGACCCGAGTCTAAGTGCAGAAAAGGCCGCTGAATTGAAACATGTTCTTGATGTTATGGATAACCTCTCCGCTGAACAACTCGGTGCAAAGATTAAGGAGTATGGTATAGTCGCACCCGATAGCAAGAATCCACTCTCTGATCCTTATCCATTTAATCTTATGTTCGAGACTAACATTGGTCCTTCTGGCTCGAGTACCGGGTCCGTAATATTATTGTAGTATGTTTAAAAATGTTTTGCCAAAGTTGCAATGGTTATGATTTTATGTGCCATTCATTTTAATAACTTATATGTTGCCATTCTTTTCTTTTGATATATCTAGGTACATGCGCCCTGAAACCGCACAAGGGATCTTTGTCAACTTCAGAGACCTGTACTATTACAATGGTAACAAGCTACCGTTTGCTGCCGCTCAAATTGGCCAGGCTTTCAGAAATGAGGTCATTTGCTTTTTTGAAAACTTGAGATTGCAACTAGTGCATTTGAGTCGTCTTCTATGTATATTTTAATATAGTTATTGGAAAGACGGTGCTTGTTTTGCTTGCATCATCTTCCTCACAGATTTAAATCAGCAATTTTTTTTAACATTCATATTCTTAGTACTTTGATGAGTGGCTAGGGGTCTGGTTCTAGATTTTGACTTATTTCCTCAACAAACTAGTGCATTTGAGTCGTGTTCTATGTATGCTTTAATATAGTTATTGGAAAGACGGTGCTTGTTTTGCTTGCATCATCTTCCTCACAGATTTAAATCAGCAATTTTTTTTAACATTCATATTCTTAGTACTTTGATGAGTGGCTAGGGACCGGTTCTAGATTTGACATGCATATGACTTTTTCAGATATGTCCTCGACAAGGTCTTTTAAGAGTTCGTGAATTCACCCTTGCGGAGATAGAGCATTTTGTGGACCCTAATGACAAATCACATCCCAAGTATTCTGAAGTGTCACACTTAGAATTTCTCATGTTCCCATGGAACGAACAAGTGTCACGACAGTCTGCAAAAATTTTTTGTCTTGGTGAAGCAGTTTCCAAGGTTAGTCCTCAGTAGAGATTTGAATTAATTCAATTGCACATATATCATATAAACATTCGACATGTCTTAATATGTGGCTATTCAACTCCGTATACTCCAGAAGATCGTCAACAATCAAACACTTGCTTATTTTATTGGGAGAGTATATCTCTTTTTGACACGGTTGGGCATAGATGAAAAACGATTGCGGTTCAGACAGCATCTCCCAAACGAGAAGGCTCATTATGCTGTAGACTGTTGGGATGCTGAAATTCACTCTTCGTATGGCTGGATTGAGTGTGTTGGGATTGCTGATAGATCTACGTATGACCTGAATGCGCACACGGTATGTGTTTGTTAAAACTTGGTTGCATGCTTGACTGTTTATTGGCATGCTATTTTTTTATGTAATGTCATGCCTTGTGAAGTTTTGTGTGAATGTGTATTATAGAATAAAAGTGGCGTTGCTCTTGTAGCTCAAGAAAAGTTCGCAGAACCTAAAGAAGTGGAGGTAACTCTTTTATATGTGAAGCTGGTGTGTGATATATTTAATTTGAGCAACCACTAATAATTACAGTATCTCCAGAAACTGGTTATAAAACCTGTTAAAAAGGAGCTTGGGCTTGCGTTCAAGGGTAATCAAAAGATGGTTGTTGAAGCACTTGAGGTAAAGCAATTATTTACATTTAGGATATGGCAGACTTAATGTGAATTTAAAGATCAATTACAATAGAGACCTTTAATTTGTGGCTTTTGGTTTGATTTTGTTTTAGTGCGATATCTGTTTGATTCAAGTGACATAGAGACCCCTAATGTCTTTGATGATTAAGTGATTGGTATTTGCTGCTCACTTACAAGTTACAATTTTTTAGTCATTAGTTGCACAAAACCTCACCGACTTATAATACGTTAGAATTAGATTGTATACTTGTTGCCTCATTTTTGTACACTTTAACTGCGTTAAAATTAGGTTACTATATATCATAGTAGTTTAATTTTGGAGTTTACATATGATAATGATGACGATTGGGTAATCTTTGTGGCTATCAATCAACATCACGGGTTATTTAACAGGTCACAAAATGGCCAGGTCTGATGGGTTAGGTAGCAAGCCAAAGTTGGTTTTGCTGACCCACCAATACTTTGTACGTCTCTCTTAGTTGATACATGTTTATTATGTTGGATATGATTAATAAACCACTGCTAGAATAAAAAGCTTATTAAAGCACTTTGTGATGTTGAGCGCTTGAGTATGCTATGGGTTACTGTTAATTAAGCCTTTTAAACAACTAATTAATAACTCAAATTTTTCTATTTAGTGTTATTTTTGGTTGACTTTATGAACCTTTATTTGTTTGCGGCAAAGTAAATCTGTGAAGTTAACTTAAAGTCTCTCAAGGTACATGTAGTGCCTATGGAATTCTAATGGCCCCAATACATATTCGATTAAGTTGGCCTTTAGGTCTAACTTCTGCTTGCTTTTTCTTAGGCGATGAATGAAGATGAGGCCATGAAAATGAATGCTGCATTAGAATCCAAGGGCGAGGTAGAGTTTGAAGTTTGCACTCTTCAGAAGTCGGTTACAATAAAGAAGAACATGTTGTCCATATCAAAGGAAAAGAAGAAAGAACACCAGAGAGTATTTACACCCTCTGTGATTGAACCTTCCTTTGGCATTGGTAGAATCATTTATTGTCTCTACGAACACTCTTTTTACATGAGGCCAAGCAATGCTGGGAATGAGCAGTTGAATGTTTTCCGTTTCCCTCCCCTTGTGGCCCCCATTAAATGTTGCATCTTCCCATTGGTCCAGAATCAGAAATATGAGGAAGTTGCTAATAAAATCTCCCGATCTCTCACTGCAGCTGGAATTTCAAACAAGAAAGATATTACAGGTGCGACAATATTCTCATTTTTGTGTGTGCATTTGTTGGGGTGATTTGGCAATGTCAACCCATTTACCGTAGAATGGATCAGTTCAGGTTATGTTTATTCTGGAAACTGTTAAAAATCGTAAAACTAGTTTAACAAGAAACATGTCACCTAGGGTATCTGACACTAATTATCTCGAAAGTCACTTGTGTATCTGTTACAACACTTGGGCACTTTAAATTTTTAATGTTTATATCCCTAAGATTTTTTAAGCAAATTTTTTTAATGAATATTAGTTGCAAATACCAATGTAAGCTTCAAGTTTTTGTATAATTTTGGAGTTTAAAACTTTGTCCAACCTCCATAAAGAAAATGGAAATTATTTTCTTGACCAAATAGAAAACTGAATGTGAATGATTTAATTGCATAAGCAACAAGACTAATAGGATGGTATTTTCGTTTTTAGGCACATCTATTGGTAAACGATATGCAAGAACAGATGAACTTGGCGTGCCATTTGCTGTTACTGTAGATTCGACAACTTCAGTTACAATTCGTGAGAGGGATACCAAGGATCAGATACGTGTGAACGTGAAGGAGGTAGTGTCCGTTGTGAAGGAGGTCTCGGAGGGACGGAGTACATGGGATGATATCTTAAACAAATACCCAGCTCATGCTTCAGCTTCTGCATGAGTGCAAAGTTATCTGATTTACATGAGACTCACTTTTGTTGTCCTTTGCAAAATTATCTGATTTACATGAGACTCACTTTTGTTGTCCTTTGTGACAACCGTCACTCTTACTACACTTGTCTCTCTATGGTACGTACCTCCGTCGTCGTTCTTAAGTGTGAACTTCCGATCTAGTGCGACTTGACTTTATGTCTAGTGACATTCTTATTATGTTTCTTCGGGTGTTGTTCTATGTGAAATCGAATGTCTTTCATTGTGAACTCGAACTTGGAGTTTAGATTGTTTAATGAATGATCCTAGTAACTATTGAAATGCCAACAAAATATATATAATTATGAACTTTTATATATAACAATATTAAAAATAATAACAATATTGTTTGCCGTGAAGATGATACTGCTCAGTTTATGGCTTCATAAGATAGATTACTAGCTTTATTTTCATCTTTTGTTTATATTGCTAGTTTGATTGTTCTTGATGCACTGGGTCTGTCCAGTTGTTTCTTCATTGATTCATTTCTTGCATCACGGGTCCCTTTTATTATTTGCGGGGGGCCCGTGGGGGCATTTACTTTGTAAATGTTCAGTCAACTGGCATTCAACCATGTTGCCTGTGCTTTCTTGTGTTTTATACAAATTTAACCAGGGGTGACGGCCTTTACCGAAAAAAATAATAATAACAATAATAATAATTAAGTACAAATATTGGTTCTTTTACTTTATGTTATGAGACTAATAGTCATCTAATTATTACCAAAGAGGTATTCTAATAATAAAAAAGAAATGACTTTGAAATAAAATGTACACCTTAAACAGCAATACATAACACAATGTTATAACACGAGGTTAGATTAAGTCTTGAGGTGAAGAATACACATTATCATTTTATGGACATATTTAACCAATTTAATAACAATTATTTACCCATTTTAACTACAATTATTTAGACTAAACATTTGGGAAATTATGTAAAATGTTAACTAATTTAAATAATGTAATTTTTTTATAATATACATATGCATGGGTTAATTTAGTTATGTATCATAACACATTAATAGATCACCATTTAGTTATGTATCATAACACATTAATAGATCACCATTACTCATCACCAGCGCCGCTGCTCACCTGTCCAGCACCGCTACCAGCTCCGTTCTGCACACCAGATCGCCAAAAATCCAAAAAAATCAGAAAAACCCAAAAATCCAAAAAAAAAAAATCAAAAAAATCAGAAAATACCAAAAAGAAAAGAAGGTGGAGACGCATCAATGGATCGCCATCAAATGGAGACGACTGAAGTTTTTGAAGCTCATCATGTTCAAGTCGCTCCGCAAATGCCATCTTCAACAACTATCATGCAATTCTAGACCCGGGAAGTTTCGTTAATCCTGTTACTCTTTTAATTTTTACGTGTTTTTCCTATTTCCCTTAGTTTATATGTCTAGTACAACGAGGACGTTGTACAATTTAAGTGTGGGAGGATGGAATAGGAAAAACCTTTGTCTAATTGTTTGATTTTGAACAAGTTTTCTACTACTTATTTCATGCAAATATTAAAGTTTTTATGTGTCTGAAAATTATTTTGAGAATATAAGCTTTGCAAGTAGACAAAAGATGACGATAACTAAGCAATATTAGCTTTAGTAGATGAACGGTTAGTTAGAACTGTTAGCTTAACTATAGACTTGTGGCTGTTCATGCTTCCAACTGGATTAGAGCTTAGACTGAAACTGTATGCGATTATGTTTGCCATAGCACACTTAACCGGACTTTAATATGCCTAGCAATTAGATCTTTCTAGTTATTAGTAGGTATATTAATTGGACTTAACTATACGTGCTTGTGTAGGAACTAGTTTAGATGTATGGTTCGCCTTAATTCTTACACTATTTAATGTGAACTAGTTGCATGCGGAGTAGGAGTATGAGTCATCTGGGGTCTCTGATAAATGTCTATTGCATGAATAATGTAGTATCTTAAGAAAAGACAACCAGTAGATTAAATAAAGTTCAAAGAACTATAACGAGTAAAATTTAAAACGCATCAAGTTATGTCGCTTTGCGCGTGGGGAACCACCGACCTGTCACCACTGTCTCAACTATTAAAGATGATAATATTGTATGACTGCTTTAGTGTCTAGCTAGCGAGCATGACTGTAGTGTAGGAGTATATCTAAGTAGTGACTCACAAGTACACACACGAAATGAATATCAAATGCCTTGCTAGTAGCTAGTAATTCTGATTGCTATACAAACCTTATATAAGTGCTTAACTAGTCAGCAGAAAGTAGTAAGATTGAGCTGTAAGACATGTGGAAGTATAGAACTGTTTTAGAGGTATTAACACGAGTAAAAAGTTAGCTTTTAGTTTTGATTGACCAATTATCTTGCCTCTAGCTATAGCTTACTTATTTTGTCTAAAGCTTTCTCAAATCGTTCGGTAAGGCCGTCACCCCTGGTCAAACTTGTATTACTCTCAAAATAAGCGCAGGCAACATGGCTGAATGCCAGTTGACTACAACATTTACAAAGTAAATGCCCTCACGGGCCCCCCAAAAAGGGAACCCGTGATGCAGGAAATGAATCAAGTGAGTGACTGGACAAGCCCAGAACACCTAATAACAATCCAACTAGCAAGCTAACAATACAAATGAAAGACAAACACTAGTAGTCTACTGTTTATCAACCAATCTTCATGAACTGAGAGGTTTCATCTTCAATAGATACAACTTCATCACTATCGTCATCCTCATAATCATCATCGGTCGGACCAAAAGGCGCAGGATCTGTTGCTGCGTCTGGGTCTGGGTCCTGCTGGGACATACTAGGGGCTGGGAGGAAGCTGGCATCATCTGTGTTTAAGGCACATAATGCCTCAAACGGGTTACCAGTAGTGACAACTGGTGCTGAAGTAGAGGGAATATCCTGTTGAGGAGCAGCACGTGAACCGGAGTGTGTATCTGGAATGACCGTGATAGGCTGGGGTGAATCTGTAGATGCTGAGATATCCAGATCAGACATCGGAGCCTTGCCTTTTGAGTTGGCAGGCCTCTCTGGTTTCTTAGGGACATACTGAAACTTGGGCTTAGGAATCTGAATGCCCGATGCAACTTGGGCCTTCTTAGCCCTTATTCTTCTTTCCTTGGGCTGTTGAAAGCCTTGCTCATCCTGTGTAATCTGTATATCTTGTGTCTTAGTACCTGAAGGACCTGCCTCATTAGCTGGAGCAAATTTGGGTGCCCCACCTTCCATCTCCTTAGCAGACTTAGGCCTGTCAACACAATCAAGAAACTTGTGTCCAAAAACAGCACAATGAGAACATCTATCCGGCTTCCAGAGATACTGTAATCTAAATTTTTGCATTTTACCCAACACAAGTGCCTCAACAAAAGCTGGAATATCATAATCAGCGTTCACTTTAATCAACACCCTAGCAAACATAGCCCTACCCGACTTTTTCTCAATCATTTCCTCAGTAAATCTGTCCAAAGCAACGGGTATACCAATAACACTAGTGATGTGGCTCAAAATATCATAATCCCACATAGTAGATTCCAAATCATAAACATTAACCCACATATGAACTGAAGTGGGTCGAATCTTATCCTTCTCAATACCAACCTCCCATTTCTTTAACAAAACAGGAACATCATTAAACAACCAAGGACGGTTATTAATGACAAACTCCAAGCCCTCAGCACTATCAAACTTAAAGTAAAATCGACCCTGATTATTCAAAACAACATCAACTAAACCATACTTTTTCCACAACCTAAATGCATGAAAACGGACAAATGGAAAAGCAGGTCTCTTACCAACAAAACAACCAACTAAAGTCAATAACCACTGCTCACTTTGTTTAACAATGAGATCGTCAGGAATAACAGCATGCTTAGTACCTATCTCAGTGAAAACAGGAGGAATAAAACGAAGCTTACCAGTCCTACGAATGTTTGCCGCTTCTTTGAAAAGATTGGCAAATGTAGTAGGTGTTTGATTTCCTTTAGGACTAGTATTAGCAAAGTGTTGATCGGTAATAGGTGGAACCCCATCTTCGTCCAAATTCGGCTTTTCAAATACACCAACAGTAGTGTCATTAATATCATGACCTTGCCAAATACTTTGTCTCACATTTCCATCATCATCTAAAAGCTCAGTGGATCCCGCATAAGTAATATTAATCCCTTGAATATTAGGGGAAGCACTATGTATACCATCAGATTTTTGAGTAGCCTCACCATGCAGTGTTCTAGGAGTTTGAACCTTAGGAGCTGGCTTAAAATAAGAAGAGTCAGGAGGAAACTTTGGAGGATCCGACATAGGAGGCACATGAGAAACACCAACATTTGCATGCAAAGGTGTGGTATTCGACATCAAACCATCACCATGCAAATCATGCAAATCATTTAAGTCTCTACCTTCATCAACTTGCGAAACAACATTCTTATCCCAAGAATCAGCCACTTTTTCAATGTTGATCGTGTCATCTTGTTAGAAATATAAATATGGTGTTAAATTGTAAATATTCAATAGTGGAAGGAGTATTAGATATAATTAGATGATAAGTATAAATACTCCTTCCTAAGTCATTTTGTAATTTTAACCTTTTGATAATAACACATACAACTTATCTATTTTCTCTCTCCTATCATCTTCAACCTCCCTTTCACACACAAACATACTTTTACACACACTAACATATTTCCACCATTAAACCTTCAATTGAGCTCAAGTTTATTTCTATCAATTGGTATCAGAGCATAATCGGTGTATCCGAACGATCCACAAACAAATTCATAACTGATTTTGTTCGAATTTTTGAGATTTGAGCTTAATTTGATTCTGAAATTTCTGTTACTGTTGAATTCGATGCTTATTTGTGATTCTGAGTTTGATTTAGAGGTGGATTAATGTTCAATTACTTGAATCCATGGTTAATTTTTGAGTTACTGATCAAAATTGTGATATAATTGTTATCTCGGCAAATAGCTATTTCTAAGAAAAAGTTATAAGTTTGAGTTTCTTTTTGTCTGCTACTGTAGCAACAGTACAAAGCCGTTCACTTTGTTTACATCGAAACTCTACATCATTACATTTCATTTTATTAAAAATCAGAAAAACGAAAAAAAAAGGAATAGAAAAAGAGAAAAATCAACAAAAATATTATTTATCACTTCTCTCTTCGATTTACTCTTTGTTCTTCATCAAATCGATCTGAAATTCATCTTGATTTAATCGCCATTCGATTCTGAGCAAAATGATGTTTCAATTTCTTATTTTCGTTGTGGTTTGAGTCAGTTGAGTTTTCCGGCGAGACATCGTGTTTTCCGGTGAGTCGAGGTAGTAATAGTTTTCACTTAGGGTTTGTTCGCAATTCTTCACTGATCATTTTGCAACAAATTTCAAGTCCTAAATCGGTGAAACAACAAAGTTATCTTTGTTTTAATTTCTCCGGTGAATTGGTGCATTTTCCGGCGAGTGTGATAATCGAAATTATTTGGCTAGGATTGGTTCGCGGTGTAATTTTAAGTATATTGGTGAAACTTTCATGCTCTAATTCGAAGAATTGAGAAAGTAATCGTGTTTTGAAGTTTTCCGGCGAGATATTTGCAGATTCCGGCCGCCGTGGTTACTGTTCACCGCCGTGTTCTTCATATTTTCTGCAGAAATTATCAGTTTTATTTTTTTTGCAGAAATCAAGCCAACTTTACCTTTTGCCGAAGTGAAATAAGCATTTGCAGAGATTGCTTACCAAACAACCATTTGCCGAGTTGAGCGATTCAACCAGTTGCCGAGCTCGTTGCTCTGCAAATCAACAATTCGACCATTTGCTCGTGTTTGCAGAAGACCTGGACTCGTGTTTCTAAGACTCTGAAATTTTTCGACCAAACTTGTCTAAGAACAACTGTTTGCAGAGCTCCCAGCTCGGCAAACAGTTCGTTTAGGACTTAGCCAAAATTTAATCGACCAAAATTTCTTAGAAACAACTATTTGCAGAGCTCTAAGCTCGGCAAATAGTTCATTCTAGACAAAATTTCTTGGAACAACTATTTGCAGAGCTCTGAGCTCGGCAAATAGTTCATTCTAGACAAAATTTCTTGGAACAACTATTTGCAGAGCTCTGAGCTCGGCAAATAGTTCATTCTAGACAAAATTTCTTGGATCAACTATTTGTAGAGCTCTGAGCTCGGCAAATAGTTCATTCTAGACAAAATTTCTTGGAACAACTATTTGCAGAGCTCTGAGCTCGGCAAATAGTTCGTTTAGACTGATTTTCTTGGAATAACTGTTTGCAGAGCTCTAAGCTCGGCAAATAGTTCATTCTAGACAAAATTTCTTGGAACAACTATTTGCAGAGCTCTGAGCTCGGCAAATAGTTCATTCTAGACAAAATTTCTTGGAACAACTATTTGCAGAGCTCTGAGCTCGGCAAATAGTTCATTCTAGACAAAATTTCTTGGAACAACTATTTGCAGAGCTCTGAGCTCGGCAAATAGTTCATTCTAGACAAAATTTCTTGGAACAACTATTTGCAGAGCTCTAGCTCGCAAATAGTTCTTTTGATCTTCAAAAGTTGAAACTTGGCTGTGTAATTGAGTATTACTTGATTTTCTGTTTTGGTATTCATTCTGTCTTCGTGATCGTAGTGTTGTGAATTGTAGCTGTGTGGTTGTGTCTGTTCTTTGAGCTTTTGCAAAGAGTAACTGTTAGGTCGAAAATCGACCAAGTATAATTTGTTCAGAAATAGCTTGAAGTTCAGTGAAGATGTTTGTACAGAATTCTGAGGTATCTCAGAATTACTTCACTGAAGCTTCACTTCAGTTCAGATCGACGTATCAGAATACCATTCAGATTAAAGTCAAAGACTGAAGACTGAAGGAAGAGAATCAACTCAGAAGTGGAGCTAAGAAGTTGATTCTACCAGATCGAAGACTGAAGCATCTCAGTATAAAGTATTTACAACACTTTACACTGATTACGAGGAAGCCTTTTTGACTGCACACCTTTACCCAGTTAATAGAATATTCTATTAATATAAGTACAAGGATAGGCAAAAGGTTGGATATAAAGTATGTATTGTCACATCAATTGATTTACATACTAGGTAGCATATAAGGAATTAGACTTAATTCCTTAAATGCTCCCAACCATATTTGTACGACTTAGAGTCCACATCAGCTGGACTTTGTCTATAAATATAAGGCTTCTCACAACTTGCAAAATGGCTTGAAACTTAGCATTGCAACTTGTGAGATATACTCTAAGTAAACTTACGAGTATTTCCAAGTTATTTAGATCACTTGTATTTTTCAGGATTGTTAAGATATTTACACTTGGGTGTTTATCTTATTCCGCAACAATCCTTGTATTTGTTTATCAATTATAAATCAAATACATTTGAGGAAAACAACGTGTCTCAATGCTACATACTTGATTATACGTATTTATATCTTTATATAGTTTCTGCCATTTAGTTCTTGTAATTACTTTAAGTCATTTGTTTCTTGTTATCCACATCTGGATCGTAAACTGAACTTGTCCATCAAGATCAGTTGTACTTGCCAGTCGGGTTTAATTCAATCATCTATATTTGGGACTTACAATTGGTATCAGAGCAGCAAGGTTGAATTACATTAATTCATTAACCTTTGATCTGCAAAGATGGCTGATTTTCAACAAGAATGACCTGACCCTAATACATCTACTCCTCCTACCCAACCCCCTGTCATCAACAACAATATACCATCGCATAATGTACACGTACACTTTCCAAATAATCCTGTTCCCAAGTTTGATGGGAACAGTGAAAATTTTCAAACCTGGAAAGCATGCATGTTAAAATATATTGCTGGTGTTGAAAGACATTACCAGATATCTTAAAAGAAGGACCCTTTGTTCCCATGAATGCTTCTACTGTTGTCCGAAATACCGATGGGACTCCTAGGCAAACACCTAAGGAGAAGGATCATTGGTCAGAAGAAGATCATAGACTTGTAGACCTTGACACTAAGTTACAAAATATGATTTTATATGCAGTTCCTGAAACCCTAATGCCCACTCTTGTTTTACTTGAAAACTCCAAATTAATGTGGGAGGAACTTCTGACACAGTTTGAAGGCACTAATGAAACAATTGTCACAAGAAAAGTTGCATTAAACAAAAGATATGAGTCTTTCTTTGCTATCCCTGGGGAAACTTTAACTCAAACTTATATCAGATTCACAAATCTGGTAAACCAACTGAAAGCCCTGGGTGTAACCAAAGATAAAGAAATTTTGTTGGAAAAATTTTGTGATATTTTACCTTCTAAATGGGAAAATTTGATCTTAGTTTTAAGACAAGGCAAACCTTGCATAGTCACACTCTTGCTTCCCTTTATAGAGCCTTCAGATATACTGAAGAGAACAAAGCTGAGAGAGCTGTGGCTGAGCAAGATGCCAAAAACCATGTTTCTACCAATTCTGGTATGGTTCAATATTCTGAACCACATAATACTGCATTACTATCTTCTGAGAGTGACATTTCTGACTCGATGAAGAAGATGGTCTCAGAAATGTTAAAAACTGGTATTTCTGGTAATGTCACTCATGGTTGTGATGAGGATGACAATGATGATCTGGTTGCCATGCTGGCTAAAACGTTTAATCGTTTTAAGGCCAAATCTAACCGATCTGGCAAACCATTTGCTTCCAGCGCTTCTATTGATAAGTCCAATCTTGAATGCTTTAAGTGTGGCAAGAAAGGACATTTCATGAAGGAATGCAGATCTAGTCAACCATCATCATCACAATCTGCCCCTAACCATTCTATTTTTCAGAAATCTGATGAAAGCTATAAGGCCAAGTACAAGAAACTTAAGGCACATATGGCTCTCCAGGCACAAGACAACTCAAGCAACAGTTGTATGATTGCCAAAGCTGAAAAATGGGAAGAATCTGATGAATCATCTGACGATGAAGAAGAAGTTAGGGACATGTGTTTCATGGCACAAGAAGATCAAGGTCATTTGGTCAAATCTGATGTTGAATCCGGTCGTTGGGTGGATATAGTGATGAAAAAGGTCAGTGATTTTGGCTTTGAAAGTAATGAGGAACATAAACTGGACCTTTTGGTTCTTTTAGAGGCTGACATCTCATTTGTTGAGACAGTGCGTTCAGAAAGTTTAAAAATGTTTGAAAATAATGCTTCTGAACTGAATGCCAGTCATGCTAGATTAAAAGAACTGAAAGATGTTCATTTGGCTTTAAAAAGTTATCAGTCTATGGTTGCCACCTTAGAATTGGAGAAGGAAGAATTAAAATCCATCCTTGAAAAAGAACAAGCAATAATCAAATCATGGATGAAAGCACCTAGAGCAGATGCTGCAATTAAAAACACATTTGCATCTCAGAGAGCAGCATATGAGTCTGGTGATCTTCATTTGGCATCTATAATCACTGATTTAGATGCACTTCCAAAGGAAATAAAACCTGAAATCATTTTTCCTAAAATTGGCAAGCAGAATACTGTAACTAATAAGGCCCTGGAACAATCTGAGGGTAAATCTGAAACAGCTCAGACAACTGTTTCAGAAAGGAAGGCTAAAACCAAAAAGCCATCCCCTCAGACTTCATCTAAGGTTTCTAAAAACCCAAAGAAGAAGAATATCTCCCCCACTGAGCCAACTACCTCAGATTCAGGTAAGGCTCAGGTGTCAAATGAAGAATCAATTTTGTTAAGGTTAGAAAGTCAATTTCAACTATTGGCTAGACAAGTGCAAAGTTGTAATGCACGTTTAAAAAATGTTGAAACACCTCCTCTTCAACCTAAACAAATTTCAAAACCTTTTTCTAAACAAATCAAGCAGAAATCTGAACAGAAAAAGGTTACAAACTCCATCAAACCAACTATTTTCTTGTCATCTGAAATAATGACTGAAATCCCCTTTGATCCTTCTGTTCCTTACATACCAAAGAAATCTGAGACTGCTAAGGGAGAGTCTAGTGAACCCATCCATAGATGGGTTCCCAAAAAGAACTAATCTTTGTGTGTGTGCAGGGAGACCGAAAGAAGAATATATGGTTTCTGGACAGTGCTGCTGGCCGAACCATGACTGGTTATCAGACCCTGCTAGAGGAATATAGGGTGCAAGAGGGGCCCTCAATTGTTTTTGGAAATGATGGAAATGGAAAAACTGAGGGATATGGTGTGGTGAATAATGGTCAAGTCAAATTCACACGTGTTGCATATGTGAACGGTTTGAAATATAACCTAATCAGTGTTAGTCAACTGTGTGATGATGGCTTCAAGGTTCTATTTGATGTTTCACAAGGTACCATATTCAACAGAGATGGAAAGGTAGTATTGATTGCACCAAGGAAGGGAAACATTTATGTCATTGATATGAATCCTTCTACCACTGAACAATGTTTCTACTCAAAGGCTGATGATGACACAAACTGGCTGTGGCATAAGAGATTATCCCATCTGAACTTCAAAAACATTAATAAGTTGTCTAGAAAACAACTTACCCTCTATGTCTTTCAAAAAGGATAAGCCATGTCCAGGTTGTGAAATGGGTAAGCAGAAAAGAGCTTCATTCAAGACAAAACAAAGTTTTAGCATTACTGAACCTCTTCATATGCTTCACATGGATCTTTTTGGACCAGTAAATGTTCAGACAAGAGCAGGAAAGAAGTACACCCTTGTTGTCATTGATGAATATTCAAGATATTGCTGGGTGATTTTCCTCAGATCCAAAAGTGAAGCTGCTGCTGAAATCATTGCTCTCATCAAACAAATTGAGCTCAAGCACAAGCGAAAAGTTTGTCAGCTCAGAAGTGACAATGGCACTGAATTCAGAAATGCCACTCTGGAGTCCTTCTGCACTGAAACTGGCATATCTCAGAACTTCTCCTCAGCACACACACCAGAGCAGAATGGTGTTGTAGAAAGAAAGAATCGTACGCTGATTGAAGCTGCTAGAAGTATGTTGAATGAATCTGGTCTTCCCAAGAATTTCTGGGCTAAAGCTGTTGCAACTGCTTGCTACACTCAGAACAGATCTGTTTATGTCAAAAGACACAAGAAGACATCCTATGAAGTACTCAGAAATAGAAAGCCTAATATTGGATATTTCCATGTATTTGGATGTCCAGTATACATTCTAAATGATTCCAGTCAACTTGGAAAATTTGATGCAAAGGCTGATGAAGGGTACTTCCTAGGATATTCATCAAATCGCAAGGCCTTTAGAGTCTTTAACAAAAGACTTGAAAAGGTTGATGAGTCAATTCATGTTACCTTTGATGAATCCAATTCTGCAATTTTTAAAAAGTCCATCCCTGTACCACCCTCAGAAAGTCCAATAAGTTTTGGTGATTCTGATCCTATTGCTGAATCTGATCAATCACCTGAACCTGCTTCTGAACATCTCAGTTCAGAACCAATATTAAACAAAACTAGCAACATTCCTTTTTATCCTCCAGTCAGTTTCAAACTACCTTCTGAACTGACTATTGGATCAGATGTGCGTGCTGCTTCACCTCTGATATCAGCCTCCTCTAAGCAACCTCAACCTGAAGAATTTCATGATGCAAGTCTTAATCTGCAGGAAGAAGAAGAAGAAGCTGAAGATGTATTTTCTGAAGCTCCTCCTGTAGTTACTCAGAGAAGTTCTTGCACTGATATCATTATACATCCTGGTCAATACTCTAGGTGGACAAAAGCACATCCAATCGAGCAAATTATTGGAGAGTCCAGTAGAGGGGTTCTGACCAGAAGAGCCACAAGCGACCAATGCTTGAATGTCAGCTTCTTATCCCTAATTGAACCCAAGAAGATTGATGAGGCTATGCAAGACCCAAGCTGGGTTGAAGCCATGCAAGATGAGCTCAACCAGTTTAAAAGAAACGATGTATGGGAACTCGTTCTTTGTCCCAGTAACCTGAAGAAGGAACCAATTGGGACAAGATGGGTCTTCAGAAACAAGATGGATGAAGATGGTCATGTCATCAAAAACAAAGCAAGACTTGTTGCAAAAGGATATGCACAAGAAGAGGGAATAGATTTTGATGAAACTTTTGCACCAGTTGCTAGACTTGAAGCTATCAGGATATTCTTAGCCTTTGCAGCTCATCATCAATTTAAAGTCTATCAAATGGATGTCAAAAGTGCTTTCTTAAATGGAGAATTAGAAGAAGTCGTTTATGTGTATCAACCACCAGGGTTCATCAATGCAGAAAAACCACATTGGGTGTTCAGACTGAACAAAGCCTTATATGGTCTGAGACAAGCACCCAGAGCCTGGTATGATACTCTTACTAAACATCTTCTTAAAAATGGTTTTAAACGTGGTGCAATTGATAACACTTTGTTCATATTGCATGATAAAAGTGATATCCTTTTAGTACAAATTTATGTTGATGATATTGTGTTTGGTTCTACAAATGAGAAGATGTGTGAAAAATTTTCTAAAATCATGTCTTCTGAGTATGAAATGAGTATGATGGGTGAACTGACATATTTTCTAGGACTTCAAGTAAAACAAACTGAAGATGGCATTTTTATAAACCAAGAAAAATATGTCAGAGATTTATTAAAGAAATATCAATTTGATTCAGTCTCATCAAAAGATACTCCAATTTCTGCTCCATTAACTTTGGATTCTGATCCACATGGAAAACCAGTGGACCATACAAAATATCGTGGTATGGTTGGTTCACTGATGTATTTAACTGCAAGTAGACCAGACATAATGTTTGCAACATGCCTTTGTGCTAGATTTCAGTCTGATCCCAGAGAAGCACATGCAAATGCTGTCAAAAGGATCTTCAGATACCTTAAAAGTGTCCCCAGATTGGGTCTTTGGTATCCCAAAGGCTCCAGTCTAGATCTAATGGGTTATTCAGATTCTGATCATGCAGGTTGTAAAATAGATAGGAAAAGTACCACAGGTGGGTGTCATTTCCTTGGTGGCAAATTAGTAAGCTGGACCAGTAAGAAACAGACTGCAGTATCACTATCCACTGCAGAAGCTGAGTACATTTCTGTGGCAAGTTGTTGTGCTCAAATCCTATGGATGAAAAACCAGCTGACTGATTATGGTGTTACTTACACAAAGACTCCAATCTTTTGTGATAACACTAGTGCCATTGCCATTTCTAACAATCCTGTAATGCACTCGAAAACCAAGCACATCGACCTCAGGTATCATTTCATTCGTGATCATATTCTGAAAGGAGATATTGAATTGCACTTTATTCCCACTGATAAGCAACTCGCTGATGTTTTTACAAAACCTTTAGATGTCAAAACCTTTAAACATTTGGTTAGTGAGTTGGGTATGTTAAATCCTTAGACTGGTAATCTTGTTATGAACGCCTCAGTGACACTGATCTGGTTCACCAGTCTGAGCGATCCATGTAATTTTTGCTCGCCTAGCTATCGAACGCCTTTGTGATACTATCTTGGCACTTATTAATTCATGGATCACCACTTCAGGGGGAATGTTAAATATTTTTCAAAAGATTAAAATAAACCTTCATTTTTGAGGGAGAACTTTTGTTCAGAAAAATATATTTAACTGAAGCACTTCAGAAAATCGAAAAATATTTCAGTTGAATTTTATTTACTGAGATGGTTCAGATCTCTTTGGAACTAACCATGCTCAGAATTGGCCTTGTCATTCTGAAATACAACAATCTTTTCAAGATATTTTTTTGATACTTGGTCAATTGTGTGTGCACGTGGCCTACTGAATACTTTGTTTTAACTTACGTTGGTCATGCTTATGTGTCACACAAGTTGCGCCGTAAAATGAAAGGAAATGAGTACTTTTTCTGAAAAAGTGTTACAAGGTGGGGTCACACAAACGTCTCTGCATTTAATGCGGACTTGACCCCAGAAATTATTTTCGGATCTCAAACCCAATCAAATCAATTTCAAATATTAAAATATTTTATGTATCTTGGGTTTTGAAATTCAAAATTATTTTTAAATTGTTTTTCAGAGGAAAATTCATTTTATATTCCACTATAAATACCAATTCCTTATCATTTCTTTCATTTACTTCGTTTTATTTTTCATTTACTTCCCAATCATCAATCTCTCTCTTATTTACTCTCAAATTCCTTAACTCTTCACATTCCTTTCACTCTCAATTCTTCTTCTAACAATGTCTAAATCATCATCTTCTTCACACAAATCGCTTATTAATTTTGAATATATTCCTTCCAATGCTGTTAAAACATCTGCCACATGGCCAAAGGATTTCACACCCTCACAAATTCGATTCAATATGAGCAATTTCTTGGCTCAACTAAATGTGAAATCCAAAACGCTAATGGGAAGAATAAACAATTTTTGGGAGCAGTCCCCTTTCCATTATGCCTTGACCGCAAATCCTCAGGCAATGTATCATCGATACTTGCTTGAATTCTGGTATACTGCTGTGGTGAGCAAAGATGAACAATCCATCTCCTTCACTCTCAATGAGGGCACCAAGCAGTGTGTTATCACTCCTGAGGGGTTCAGAAATTCCCTTCATCTGAACTACCTCGAACCTTCCCAGGTTTATGCTAAAAGACTCAAAGGAGTCAATTTCAGGGAGGTTCTAGTCGCCACTGGTCATGACGACATGGAGGATGCTAATGGTAATTTGAAGACCTCTGGACACATCTTTATGTCTGGATTTGGTAATTGCTGGAGGTTCTTCTGGACGCAGATTGTGGAAAGTCTTGGTGGCAACCATGGTGGGTTGGACCAACTTTCTTTACCTCAAGTTGAGATGGGGTATTATATTTGGAATGGGATACAGGCAGACTTTGCTGAGATTCTTTTCTCTCAGCTTATTACAAAGTTAAAAGGAAAAAGAAGTTTGCACATCGCCTTTCCAAGATTTCTGAGCTTGTGCTTTATGGATATACTTGGAGAAGCTTACAATGAAGCTGGACCTGAAGCTTCTGTACCTGAATATAACAGAGATTTCTCAAAGGCAGGCACTTCTGAAAAAGAGCCTGAACTCTCCTCTGCTATGATTCAGGTATTTAATAAAACTGTTTCAGCCACACTAGCTGGTTCAGAAAGGTCACTAAGTGGGCCACAAAAGAATGTGGGACCCGTTAGTCGACCTAGAGATAAGTTGCTGAACATTATAAAAACACCAGCACCTATCTCTATTGTCCCTCTCGATGACTCTACGGTTGAAATAAACGTAGAATCTGGTGACGATGCAACTGCTTCTGCAGATGTTGAACCAGATTCTGGTGCGGGTACAAGTGACCCAAACCAGGGCATATCTGACCAGAATGTAGTGGTGAATACAGTCTGGGATGAAGATGAGCTACCTCAGGGGAATCTCGATTCCTTTGCTGATTTTGAGTTTGACGAGGAATTATTGGAGGCGAATCAATCTGATTCTGAGCCAGCCTCCAACCTCGCAGACGCCCCTCCTCCTCCCCCATAATTCCAAATACAACCAGAACAACAAGAACCTGAACAACCTTATATTCCACCTCAACCATCTCATAAACACCCAATTTTTCCACAAGGAACCTCTCCCGCATATGTTACTGCACCTACCTTCAATCCTTCACTTCAATTTCTTCACCCCCAAATTCACCAAGTACCACCACCAATCAATTACGATGCCCCACAAGAAAAGGAGTTGGACTCAGAAACAGAATCTGAGAGTCCAACTGATACACAATTAAATAATGTTCTCAAAGGGCTTGGTAATTTACCATTTGTTGCTCCTGCTTCTGCACAACCTCCACCTCCTTTGAATGTAGAAGCACAGTTAGAGAAGACCCAAACCGAAGTCCAAGGCCTTATTCGTAGGGTGGAGGACTTAACCAAATCTCTAACTGCAAATACCAGGTCTGTAGCTGAAATGAAAGGTGCTCAGATGTTCCTTGGAACTGAGTTAACCAAGGTTGCTGGTAATGAAGGACTGGTAGTTGGGAAACTAAATGAGCTGGTGATGACTTGCAATAAGGTGAGCTCTGCAATCAGAGAAGCCTACAAGCTAACCAAAAGAGATGTGCAAGCTTCAATAGTTGCAAACTTGACATCTGGAGTTGAGCTTATTAAGCAAGAGGTTCTGGCTGTTGGAAGAGAAGTGAATGAGTTGGTTCAGAAGCCCAGTATTGATGAAAAAGAACTTGGGGCTTCTATAAGTGCTGGTATTTTGGAAAATCTGAAGTCTGAGCTAACTCAGAACTTAGTCACTCAGATTTCAGAAGCTGTTTCTGAGAAGGTTGGTGAAAAGGTTAGAGGAATGATTGCTGAACTAACCAAAGACACAAATATAAAAGTGGACCAGGCTGTGAATGAAGTTAAAAATTCAGTGTCCAAACTTGAAGGTTCAGTTCAGAATCAGTCCAAACAGTTAGAAGAAATTCTAACTCTTCTAAAGAAAGAAAGTCTTGTTGCTCCTTCTCCCCCTGCTTCATTTACTGAAGATGATAGAAAGCAATTAAAGGAGATAATTGATAAAGAGTCGCTGAACCTGAACTCTAATTTCAGACTCAGGTCTCAGTTTGCTCAGCTCACGAAAGGGATTTCTGATTGCTTACAACAGCAGAGTTGGGAACCACTGAAGGGCATGCAAATGGCCATTGAAGAATTTGCTAAGCTGCCCTCAGAGGTCCCCAAAGGGGGAAATGTTGTGTCTATTGGTCTGCTTGCTAGTACTCAAGAAATTATTGAAGCAACTAAGAAGCAAGCCGAGGTACAAACTGGCAGTGCCTCAGTTCAAAAAGAACAGGTTCAGAGATCTGAATCTGAACCTGCTAAGAAAGATAAGGGAAAGGCCCCAGTAGAACAAGAACCAAAGAAAAGTTCTAAGGGTTCTGGAATTGTTGTTGGTGAGAATGTGGATGAACAAGGTTATCCTTTGCATGATCTTGATGCAGATAACAAGAAATTGGAGGCCTTGCAGAAGCAGGTCTCAAATCAATACATCATGTGGAGGGAAAATAAAGAAAGGGAAAGGGAACAACATCTGAAGATGGGGACCCTTGACCACATTGATGCTGCAGCTCTTGGTTTATCATTTGAAAGGTACTTGAAAATTAAAAATGATCCAAGAGTGCAGAATGCTTTGGTTGATATGCTCGAGTATGAGTGTGGGATGAATTACTCACCTCTGGAACAAAAGTTAGAGAGTCTGACCTTCAAGTTGTCTATTGAAGACTTAAAGAAAAACAGAGAAAAAGAAATGGCAATTAAAAGGAAAGAAATTCTGGCCAAGGTTCTGAAGGTTGAGAAAGAGTTGTTCAGACCACCCACAAAGCCCAGAACTGGAACAAGGACTGCAAAGAAAGATTCTCGTGATGTTGTCTATACTTTTGGCAAACCAATATCTGATGATGCTGCTGAAATTGAAAGAAAACATGAGAAGGATCAGTATGATCATTACATGAATCATCGATCGCATCAGGCCAAGATTGTTGATATAGAAGTTACAAAGGCTGATGGATTGAAGTTATTTGATCTGATTGTGAAAAGAGAAGGAAGGGCAGCTGAAGAATACAACCAAGTTTCAGTTCATGAATTTGGGATTTCAGAGCATAGGGAGATGATCCAAATTCTGAGGGGGAAACCAAAGTCTGCCTTGACTGGTGCATGGTTAGCAAGAATACAACAAAAGATGCAAGCCAAGGTAGAACTTGAAAGCAGACTGTTTGGTAAAAAGGATCATTCTCCACTGAAAAGGAAACCTACTGAAGCACCTTCTGGTTCAAGACCTGCAAAGAAGTAGTTCCTATTTCAGATTATCATATACTTGTAATTTATTTACATTTGTAACAAACATTTCAGTTTGTATATATATGTTGCAATTTGTAACCTATAAGTAGATGATAAGTTTAAGTTAGAAAAACCACAAGAAAAATTCTGAGACATCAATGATCTATAAGATGTACTTAGAAAATTTTTACAACTTAAACAAAAACTTACATTTCAGACTTACAAACATGTATAGATAGAAGTCTGAGATGCATGCACTATTTCAGAACAAATAGGGGGAATTTGTTAGGTCAAAAATCGACCAAGTATAATTTGTTCAGAAATAGCTTGAAGTTCAGTGAAGATGTTTGTACAGAATTCTGAGGTATCTCAGAATTACTTCACTGAAGCTTCACTTCAGTTCAGATCGACGTATCAGAATACCATTCAGATTAAAGTCAAAGACTGAAGACTGAAGGAAGAGAATCAACTCAGAAGTGGAGCTCAGAAGTTGATTCTACCAGATCGAAGACTGAAGCATCTCAGTATAAAGTATTTACAACACTTTACACTGATTACGAGGAAGCCTTTTTGACTGCACATCTTTACCCAGTTAATAGAATATTCTATTAATATAAGTACAAGGATAGGCAAAAGGTTGGATATAAAGTATGTATTGTCACATCAATTGATTTACATACTAGGTAGCATATAAGGAATTAGACTTAATTCCTTAAATGCTCCCAACCATATTTGTACGACTTAGAGTCCACATCAGCTGGACTTTGTCTATAAATATAAGGCTTCTCACAACTTGCAAAATGGCTTGAAACTTAGCATTGCAACTTGTGAGATATACTCTAAGTAAACTTACGAGTATTTCCAAGTTATTTAGATCACTTGTATTTTTCAGGATTGTTAAGATATTTACACTTGGGTGTTTATCTTGTTCCGCAACAATCCTTGTATTTGTTTATCAATTATAAATCAAATACATTTGAGGAAAACAACGTGTCTCAATGCTACATACTTGATTATACGTATTTATATCTTTATATAGTTTCTGCCATTTAGTTCTTGTAATTACTTTAAGTCATTTGTTTCTTGTTATCCACATCTGGATCGTAAACTGAACTTGTCCATCAAGATCAGTTGTACTTGCCAGTCGGGTTTAATTCAATCATCTATATTTGGGACTTACAGTAACCATTAAAGAAACATCACGCTTGTTCTTTTATTTTTGAGCTTTCTAAAATTTTTGAATTTTGTCTTGAAAGTCCGTGATTTGAGAATTGATTTGTTGGGCTTAAGTGTATTTCTTTTGGGCTAGGATTTTGTTTTGATCTAAATTTCAGTTTGGACTTATCATTTTCATTGGGCTGAACTTGAATTAACTGTTGGGCTAAAGTGTTGTTGGGCCGAGAGTATATATAAGTTTTTGTTTGGGCCAAAATTCAAGAAGCATTTTGGGTTAATTGTCTTGAGTTGTCTAGTATTTTCTTTTCTTTCTTCCAATATTTTTTTTAAGTCTTTTACATTCTTCATTTTTCAAATCATCATGTCTTCAAGAGAAGCATTGGCTCTTGGTTCTGCAAAGGATGATAATCAGATGGTCTCTGTTTCTAAGAAATACTTAAAAAATCTTATGAATAAAAGTGAAACAGTGATTCTTGAAAAACAAGAACTTGATGCCAAAGTTCTTGAGTTAACCAAAACCGTGAGACAACTGCAAGTTGAGAAGATTAATGAAATGCTAAGAGCAAATGCTTTGGCGGAGGACATTGAGACATTAAATGTGAAACTGAAAGAGTCTAATCCTGATTTGAAAGAGCTTGAAAACAAAATTGCTAACCTGAAACATGATTGTTGTGTCAAAGATACTCGTTATCAACTTCTTGATAAGAAAAATGAAGAACTTAAAGAACAAAACAAAAGTCTTCAATCTGAACTTGACATAATCAAATCTGAGAAAAAAGAGTTCGAATCCGATAATAATCTCAGTGTGTCTGCCTTGAAAAGTTTTCAACTTGAAATTGACCAACTCAAATCCGAAAACCAAGAACTCAAATCAGCAAATCATTTCATCAGTTGATCTGCTAGAAATGATTGTACTCAAAAGGTAAGTGACGAACAGTAATTGTATTTCATGTGCAATTCCTAGTAAGAATGGGACCTACAAATGACACTTGACTCTTCAAGTGATTTGTAGTCATGTTTTGTCCCATCTTTTGCCACGGGTCAAGGTCTCACCGCTTAACTCGCTTTAAGTCGTCCAACCAAGAACGCGCAAATTTGTCCACCACTGTGTACCAGTGAGTGGGATTTGCCATGCAACTGCCATTTCACCACTGTGTACCAGTGAGTAAAACAACAGCCACAAGTGTCCTTTACGAGTTGGGTGGCAATGACTTAATTTTATTGGGTCAATCAATTTGATGTGTGATCAAAAAGTTATGTTTGAAGATTCATGCATATCTTCTAAACATAATATGTTTATAAAACTCATTTTTATTGCCTTTAAATACAAAGAGCTCGGTAGCTCCATTCGAACGCACAAAGAAGCGCAAGGGCAAAGGTATGCGATAAACGCGATTTAAAAACCCGCCCTTTTAGGAGGCTAGCGCACTCCGACTTATACCTCTCTTAGAGTTTGTTCAAATGGGTGAGCCGGTGTATCTTTTGATTTTAGGGCACCAATTTTATAAACAAAATCTTATTTCGATATATTTAGTCAAGTTTATTTTTCCAAAAACAATTTTGCACACAATTTTCATAAAAAGGCAAAATTAAACTTACTAAATTTACAACTTAACAATTAAGGTAATCAACCTAATTTGGTCACTATGGTATAAGATTGGCTCCTCTTTCATATGGAAAGAGACCACATACATCAAGTTGCCTTGATTGCGTAAGCCAAAATTTTTATAACAAATTATCTACCATAAAAAAAAACAGGATGCTGATCTGAA
>CM067167.1:239784893-239813145 GCA_034093135.1 Erigeron breviscapus | reverse complement strand
CGAAGACCTTCATCAACAAATTCGTATTTATAGATGATATCTTGCATGAATTACATTTCAACACCAAGGGGAAGAATGTTAGAAATCCAAAAATGGTGTTAAAATGTAATTATTTTAATAATGGAAGGAGTATTAGTGAAAGTTAGTCAAGTGTATAAATACTCCTTTCCATACCCAAAATTGTAAGTTTTTCCCCCATTTTCCTTAATTAATCACAATAATTCAACCTCAATTCTCTCTGATCTTCATCTTCAACCTCCAAAACACACACTACACCTTTTCACACACTAACTCCATTTTTGCACAAATCAAGCTCAAATTTCTACTTAACAATTAAATGTTAGAAATTCAAAATAGTGCTTAGTTGTATTTGAAAAATAGTGTATTTTATGTAAATATTGTTAGGTTGAGGGGGAGCTTTTGTAATATGCTTAGAGTATAAATACCCCTCAAACCTTTATTCCTTGTAACCTTTTGTAACCTTTTTCCCACTTCTGATTATTAATCAAACAGGAATTTACACACACATACCTTTCTCTCTCAAGAACACACACTAAAACACACACACTTTCCACCATTGATGAATATCAACTTCCGCACATTAAACACGAATTAATAGGTTTTAACAAGTGGTATCAGAGCAAAACAACAATCTGTTGACGATCCAGAACAAATTTCATGCAGATTGATGCTAATTTTGTTCAAAATTGAATTCGTGTTCTTCATTCATAACCGTTTTTAACTGTTACTGTTCTTCTCCAATTAAACCTCAATTTTCACTCAATTTTCCTGTTTTTGATCACAGATACATTCTAAATCACCTCTAAAAACATCCTGTTAAGTTTCAGAATCCAATTCACAATATTGATCAAAATCCAAATTTTTTGGAAAGTTGATGAGATTTTGAATTATCAGTTTGAATTGATTTAAGCAATGGATTTGTTTCTAGGGTTGTGCGCGATCGAATTTTAAGTGTTTCTGGGTTTGAATCGAGTTATAACACTCAAAATTGAGTGAATTATAGGCAAATTAGTGAAACATTCGATTTCTGGTGTTCTTACTGGTTTTCATTCAAAACGATCTAAGACGATCTTCTACAAGATCGTCCTAGTGTTTCTTTGCTTTGTTATTAAGACGATCTTCATAAGATCGTCCTAATATTTGTGGTTCTGTGTGAACTGTGTGTTGTGAATTCCTTGGGTAACTAATCTCATTGAGATTGGTTTTGCTCAACAAATTCTGAGATAATAACCTCTTTCTGACCAAGACCGTCTTACCTTATCTCAACCAAAGTGTTAATACGATCTTCACATAAGATCGTCCTACCTTCTTTTACTTAGAAATTTTTCACCAAGTTTCCAAGACGATCTTCACATAAGATCGTCCTACCATTTTTTACTTAGAAATTTTTCAACAAAGTTTCCAAGACGATCTTCACATAAGATCGTCCTACCATTTTTTTAAATTTTTCAACAAGCTTTCAAAGACGATCTTCACATAAGATCGTCCTACCATTTTTACTTATAATATTTTTCAACAAAATTTTCTAAGACGATCTTCTCTCAAGATCGTCCTAATACTTCTTCATTAGTACTTAGAAAATTTTCATCCAACTCTCAAGACGATCTTCTCTTCAAGATCGTTCTAAGTTCCAATTTTCTAAGACGATCTTCTAAGTTCCAAATTTACAAAACGATCTTTTCAAGATCGTTCTAAGTTCCAATTTTCTAAGACGATCTTCTAAGTTCCAATTTCAAGACGATCTTCTAAGTTCCAATTTTCTAAGACGATCTTCTAAGTTCCAATTTTCTAAGACGATCTTCTAATTCCAATTTTCAAGACGATCTTCTCTTCAAGATCGTTCTAAGTTCCAATTTTCTAAGACGATCTTCTAAGTTCCAATTTTCTAAGACGATCTTCTAAGTTCCAATTTACTAAGACGATCCTCTTCAAGATCGTTCTAAGTTCCAATTTTCTAAGACGATCTTCTAAGTTCCAATTTTCTAAGACGATCTTCTAAGTTCCAATTTTCTAAGACGATCTTCTAAGTTCCAATTTTCTAAGACGATCTTCTAAGTTCCAATTTTCTAAGACGATCTTCTAAGTTCCAATTTTCTAAGACGATCTTCTAAGTTCCAATTTTCTAAGACGATCTTCTAAGTTCCAATTTTCTAAGACGATCTTCTAAGTTCCAATTTTCTAAGACGATCTTCTAAGTTCCAATTTTCTAAGACGATCTTCTAAGTTCCAATTTTCTAAGACGATCTTCTAAGTTCCAATTTTCTAAGACGATCTTCTAAGTTCCAATTTTCTAAGACGATCTTCTAAGTTCCAATTTTCTAAGACGATCTTCTAAGTTCCAATTTTCTAAGACGATCTTCTAAGTTCCAATTTTCTAAGACGATCTTCTAAGTTCCAATTTTCTAAGACGATCTTCTAAGTTCCAATTTTCTAAGACGATCTTCTAAGTTCCAATTTTCTAAGACGATCTTCTAAGTTCCAATTTTCTAAGACGATCTTCTAAGTTCCAATTTTCTAAGACGATCTTCTAAGTTCCAATTTTCTAAGACGATCTTCTAAGTTCCAATTTTCTAAGACGATCTTCTAAGTTCCAAATTTTCAAAACGATCTTCACTCAAGATCGTTCTAAGTTCCAATTTTCTAAGACGATCTTCTAAGTTCCAATTTCAAGACGATCTTCTAAGTTCCAATTTTCTAAGACGATCTTCTAAGTTCCAATTTTCTAAGACGATCTTCTAAGTTCCAATTTTCTAAGACGATCTTCTAAGTTCCAATTTTCTAAGACGATCTTCTAAGTTCCAAATTTTCAAAACGATCTTCTAAGTTCCAAATTTCAAAGACGATCTTCTCTTCAAGATCGTTCTAAGTTCCAATTTTCTAAGACGATCTTCTAAGTTCCAATTTCAAGACGATCTTCTAAGTTCCAATTTTCTAAGACGATCTTCTAAGTTCCAATTTTCTAAGACGATCTTCTAAGTTCCAATTTTCTAAGACGATCTTCTAAGTTCCAATTTTCTAAGACGATCTTCTAAGTTCCAATTTTCTAAGACGATCTTCTAAGTTCCAATTTTCTAAGACGATCTTCTAAGTTCCAATTTTCTAAGACGATCTTCTAAGTTCCAATTTTCTAAGACGATCTTCTAAGTTCCAATTTTCTAAGACGATCTTCTAAGTTCCAATTTTCTAAGACGATCTTCTAAGTTCCAATTTTCTAAGACGATCTTCTAAGTTCCAATTTTCTAAGACGATCTTCTAAGTTCCAATTTTCTAAGACGATCTTCTAAGTTCCAATTTTCTAAGACGATCTTCTAAGTTCCAATTTTCAAGACGATCTTCTCTTCAAGATCGTTCTAAGTTCCAATTTTCTAAGACGATCTTCTAAGTTCCAAATTTACAAAACGATCTTCTAAGTTCCAATTTTCTAAGACGATCTTCTAAGTTCCAATTTTCTAAGACGATCTTCTAAGTTCCAATTTTCTAAGACGATCTTCTAAGTTCCAATTTTCTAAGACGATCTTCTAAGTTCCAATTTTCTAAGACGATCTTCTAAGTTCCAATTTTCTAAGACGATCTTCTAAGTTCCAATTTTCTAAGACGATCTTCTAAGTTCCAAATTTTCAAAACGATCTTCTCAAGATCGTTCTAAGTTCCAAATTTCTAAGACGATCTTCTAAGTTCCAATTTCAAGACGATCTTCTAAGTTCCAATTTTCTAAGACGATCTTCTAAGTTCCAATTTTCTAAGACGATCTTCTAAGTTCCAATTTTCTAAGACGATCTTCTAAGTTCCAAATTTTCAAAACGATCTTCACTCAAGATCGTTCTAAGTTCCAATTTTCTAAGACGATCTTCTAAGTTCCAATTTCAAGACGATCTTCTAAGTTCCAATTTTCTAAGACGATCTTCTAAGTTCCAATTTTCTAAGACGATCTTCTAATTCCAATTTTCAAGACGATCTTCTCTTCAAGATCGTTCTAAGTTCCAATTTTCTAAGACGATCTTCTAAGTTCCAAATTTACAAAACGATCTTCTCAAGATCGTTTCCAATTTTCGACAAATGTCAAGATCTTGAAAAAACTGTTCATTCACTCAAGCAAACCATTGAAACATTAAAGCTTGAGAAAGACAATGAATGGTTAAGAGCAAATGCTAGACAAGCTGATGTTGAGTTTCTCACGAATAAAATGAAAGATTTTAGACCCAACTGTGAAAAGCATGAAAGACAGATTTCTGATCTAAACAGTACTTGTTTTCTCAAAGGAGTTGAAATTGAAACTCTTCAAAAACAAGTTGAGGATTTGAAAACAAACATTTTGTTCTATCAAGAAAAACTCTACAAAGTTGAACAAAATCCTCTTCTGAATTTCACTGCTTATTACAACAAGTCAAAGATAGATAGATCAGAACTTCTTTTTGGTTTGGGTTATGAGAATCCAACACATTTAGAAAAAATCAAGAAGGAAGAAATTGGTCCACTTTATGATGGGAATTGTCTCAGATTTGGCATGATTCAAGAATTCATCAGACCATCTGAGGATGACTTTGAGTCAGATGATGTTGAAAGACAAAAACCAAATAGTTTTCAAATTGATTATGTTGCTATTAATGATACATACAAGAAAACTCATAAAAGATCCATCTATGAGTTAGAAGAAATAGACAGCATTTCAATTCCTGAAAATGAGTCTCAAAAAGATTGTTTAAAACCAAATTCAGAAAGATTTTACATTCCAACTACCATATTGGAAAAGGAAATTGAAGGTTTAAAACAAAAAATTGAGTCTCAACAACAAGTCATTGAACATCTGAAAACTCAAAATCATTCTCCAAAGGTAAGTGAGACCAAACCAATTCAAATGATGCATGATCTAACTACTGTTGATTGCTCTACTCCAGTCAAAGGGAGTGAGAATTTTAAAGATATGCAGGCTGATAGCATCTCTCCTGAAGAGATTCATGATATGTCCACATCCATGTTATCATCATTCTTCCAAATTGAAGAGAAAGTTCAAACTTTGAAAGCTAAACATCGTGCTTCTGTCAAGAAAATACTTTCGTTTGATACCCCTGTGATCACCACTGTTGACCAAAATAAAGTGAACTTAGAGCAAAAGATTGAGATCCCTACTGATTTTAAGGCTGAAGCAAAAGCATTAATTGAAAAATTGACAAATGAACATGTTTTCAAATCAGAAGTTCAAACCAAAGAATCTCAATTTACTTATCCAGATTTTTCTGTTGAAGAATTTGATAAGTTTTTGAAAACTGATCATGTTTTTGCACCAGAAGTTGAAAAAGAGCTTGAAAAACTCTCACTCAAAAAGCCTAAACCAAAGAAGGAATCTAAATCTAAGTTTGCTCCAACTTCATTTTATACACCCAAAGGTCAGCATGCTCCAGCTGTCAAAGGTAAGAAAACCATTTCAGCTTACTCAAAGTCTAAAGGTAATAGTTCATCTGTTTCTAGAACCTCTGCTTCTAAGGCTATCTTTCAAACTAGTTCTTTACCTAAGATGTCTAACACTAGCCATCACTTGCTATTAAAAGATACATCTAATGGTATAACTAGTTATAAAGATCAATATGGATGGTTCACTGTTACAAATCAAAAGAAACAGAAGAACAAATCTTCCACCAAGAAAACACAAAATAAGAATATGTTTTTATCTCCTCGAACTAATACCAAGATTTTATCTGAAACAGGAGAGAAGACATTAACTAGTACCCATAAGTGGATTCCTAAATCATCAGTTAGAAGAAATGGGATGGCTAATGATTACAAGAAGGAAGTTCCTGGTAAGAAAATTAATTCAACATTGAGTAATCTAGCCAAACCATGGTCAACAAGAAATTCTAAATCTTCTGCTATGATTTCTAAACC
Organism: Erigeron breviscapus; assembly: GCA_034093135.1. Lineage (NCBI taxonomy): Eukaryota > Viridiplantae > Streptophyta > Magnoliopsida > Asterales > Asteraceae > Erigeron > Erigeron breviscapus. The sequence goes on along the minus strand of CM067167.1, from coordinate 239,807,244 downwards.
TTTGATTGTTGATTCCAATGGGATTGTGGTGAATCTAAAGAATAAACCTCTTGTTCGAAAACCTCACTTATATACTTTGAATGATTCCACTAACCCCAGAGGACCCATTCAAAGGTGGGTACCTAGAAAAACCTAATTTTATTTTGCAGGTAATAATGGTCTGTGTTTAGTATTTCTATCTTGGATACTATTCAACACATGATCCTGGAATGAGTTTCTTTTCAAGAAACAATCTCAAATAAGTGCTTCTCACCAATGCACTAAACTTGCCTCTGCATGTTCTGTACAAATCCTTCATCTCTTTCTCTTTCATTCATTATCTGTCAAACATTGATGCTATGCTTATGTGCAATGTGCTTAAATATCATGCAATGTTTGAGGGGGAGAAAAAGGATAATTCATGAATTTAAGGGGAGTTTGTGTATTTGCACTATTTGAAGAGAACTCATTGTTTATTTTAGAAAAACCAAAAATAATTTTTTTAATAATTTTTTTCTTTCATATTAGAAAAACCAAATATAAAAAAAAAAAAAAAAATCATAAAAATAAAAATAATTTTTTTTCAATTGTTTTACTTTGTTTAGTTTAAATATCTGTTTGGTATGATTAAATAAATCCTAAGCCCATTTTTTAATTTTTTCTAAGCCCATTCTAGTTAAAAGCCCAATTTCAAAACCACCGGGTCAACACCCACCCGAATCACTCATCACCCACCCGAACCATACATCCGACCCAAACATTTAAGTTCCCTCTTACTTAAGGAGGAGGAAACCAATTGTTTTTCTTTTCACTTCTTTATTTCATTCCAGTTTCCCATAAAATCTCTCAAATCACTTCAAATTTATTTGTTGGCTGATCATTGAAAAAGGATAAGGGTTTTGTTCGTGATCAAATTCTAAGCATTTTATTTCATAATCACATTGTCTTAAGATCACTTATTCAAGTAAGAAACTGTTCGTAAATGATAAACTTATTTTTTTTCATTTCTTGAATTTTGATCGACTGGTAATGCATATGTGATATTGGAATGATTTAGATGCATGTTTAGGTTATATGTGGATGTATATTACATGTTTTTATGCTTAGTTTTGAGATTTCGAAAATTCAAAAACCTGCTATCTTTTTGTCTTTGTGAAGAAGATGACCTAAGACGATCTAGAATAGATTGTTTGATTTCAAGATGTGAGTTGATTAGTATTGCTTTCTATGATTCATATCAGTGTTTTTACAATGTTTTGTTGTGAAAAGAAATCATTTGGTACTAAGAATTTCACTGAAAAGGGTAAAACGATTTTGGGCAAAGTCTCTTAATTTCAAGTGTTTTGTTTCTAAGACGATCTTGACCAAGATCGTCTTGGTCCCAAAACTACTTGGAAATAAGACTATCTTGCCAAGATCGTCTTTATTCTCCTTCTTTGTATAAATTTTGCCATGAAACCCTTGAGACCAAGACAAGGACGATCTTGTCAGGATCGTTCTAGTGTCTGAACGCTGTGTGGTGGTTGTTTCAAATTGAAAATCAAAAGAATGGGTAACTGAACTCGTATGAGATCGGTTTGCTCAAAATCTAATACATTTAAATATAAAGGGGAAATCATTGTGATGATTTCACTTTATATTTCAAAGTGTTAGAATTTTTTTTTGTGTTTAAAACGATCTTGAACAAGATCGTTCCATTTTCCTCACTTCAAATTTTTTAAGTTATAAAACCTTAAGACGATCTTGTACAAGATCGTCTCATTTTCTTTGCCTTAAAACATTTATCAACATTTTGAATGTTGAAACGATCTTGATCAAGATCGTCTCTTATCCAGGTTTACCATAACATTTTTTTCCAAAATTCAAGGATAAGACGATCTTAAACAAGATCGTTTCATTTTCCTTATACTTAACATTTTTTCAAAGAATTAATGCTAAAACGATCTTGATCAAGATCGTTTCAGTTTTTTTTTCTCTCTTTTCACTTGAACCATTTTTCAATATCAAATATTGAGACGATCTTTCTTAAGATCGTTTTAATTGTTTTTTTTCAAAACCTGAGTTTAACCTCAGGACGATCTTGTCAAAGATTGTCCTAGGTTCCATACTTAGAAATTTTTTCTTTCAAAATTTTTTTTTGTGTTTTGTGTCAAGTGTTTTGTATTATCATATAATCACAATTTATTTGAAATACAGGGAATCGAACGCCTTTGTGTACTTCCTTGCTATTTTAAATACTTTGTACTTATATGATTATACTTTATATTCTGCATTTATCTTCTCATTTCAAATGATTTATTTAAATCATTTGAGTGAACTTGTTATTTGCTTTTCAAACATTAATTTTTGTATGCATTAAATTTTCTTTTGTCTTAAAACAGAAAAATCAAAAATGGATCATCAAGAAGTTGTTGAATATGATGAAGAGGTGGCACTAAATGAATCCATTGAAGAGATTCTCTTTGCCGGAAATACAAGCAATATGAGAAACAACAGAGCATTATATGATCCATTCATTGCTCCCGGCTTTCAAATTGTTCCGAGAATTCTTCACAATCATCATCTCACATATGCACTCACTGTTGAACAAGACTTAGCTGAAGTCTACCTTTTTGATATGTGGAGATCGATTACATTTGTTCAACCTTATGATCCAAATCATCCAAAAGCAAAATCCAAGTCAAAATCTCCTGAACTACGTCGTCAAGGCTACTTTCAATATCAATTGACGTCAGGAGAAACAACTTATGAGTTTGAATTCAATATAGATGACTTCAGAAGGATTTTAAGATTACCTGAAGCAGACTTCAATGGACATGTTGATTATGATGAATTTGAGTCCAATGAAGAGATGTTTGCTGCTTTAATTTCAATTGGCTATGAAGGTGCTTTGTCTAGAACCAAAGATTTCAAGTTGAAAAATCTTCCAAAATTCTGGTATTATGTGTACTCCATCCTAAGCAACTGCTTAACTCCTTACACAAGAGGGATGGACAATCTGACACAGCCAATGCTGCACATCTTCTATGCTGTTGTCTTCAACAGACATTACGACATTGCTCAACTTCTGTGGGATCAGTTGATAGTATTAGTAAATGGCAAAGTCTCTGCTCCCAAGAAGTATATTCCATTTATCAGATTTCTAACAGCAATTGTCTACAGTGCCATAAGACAAGAAAGAAGCATTCCAAGGCTTCCAGACAGCAGCAAAGTGATCATACATTTTTATAAGTATGTTAGAGATTCTGGAACTGCTAACTATACTTTCTTGATTCCATCATTTCTTTTAGATATGGTTTCAGATGCTGATGATGATAAAATAGCTTATCTGGACTGGATTAGAACAGCAATTGTCTACAGTGCCATAAGACAAGAAAGAAGCATTCCAAGGCTTCCAGACAGCAGCAAAGTGATCATACATTTTTATAAGTATGTTAGAGATTCTGGAACTGCTAACTATACTTTCTTGATTCCATCATTTCTTTTAGATATGGTTTCAGATGCTGATGATGATAAAATAGCTTATCTGGACTGGATTAGAACAGCAATGGAACCGGAAAGCCTCCCGGTTCTTGCCCAAGCTGTACATAGGACACCCGGTGAGGGGTCAAGAGTTAAAAGAAAAGAGCGTGAGGGTGAATCCAGTTCCAGTAAGCCAAAGAAAAAGAAACAAAAAGGCGAAATGTTTGTGTTAAGGCTGAGTAAGCAAGTGCACCAAAAGAAGAAGAAAAAGAGTTCTTCAAAGAATCTCAAAAGCAAAGCTCAAGCCGAATCTTCTTCTGAAAAGACTGCTTCTGGTTCTCCAAAACAAATCCGATCACCACCCCTCAGAACACAAACACCTCAAACACCATCATCTCCTAATTCATCAAAATTACCTCAATCACCAATTCATCAATCTTCACCACTTCCGGAAATTACTACACCTGAACCACCTATCATACCTCAATCTACCTCAACCATACCTTCATCATCTTTTGTCCGATCTCCTCCACCGACATATACTCAAGGCCGTAAGAAATCAATTCCTGTTAATATTCGCAAAATCTTTAAACGATCTCGCTTTGAGTATGACCGATTTCAACAACCCGAACCAGAAGAAATGATTACTCCTGATAGTGATGCATCCGATGATGATGCCAATCAGTTTGCTGATGATGTCATGGACATCCCGGAGGGACAAGGAAGGACTGAGGGAGGGGTTGAAAATCTCAGAGAGGTTGAGAGGTCAGGGATAGGTGAAAGGCATAAAGAAAAAGTTGGCCTCCAATTAGTCTTTAACCAATATCAACGCCGGGTTTACCCTAGAGTAGAAGTCGAGAACTACCCATTCTCGCTTGCACAAAACTTTCCCAGCCATTCTGACTCCTCACAACAGGAGTTAGTCTCAGATATACACGGGGAACAGCCACGCTCACCACACTCTCCTCATTTGGAGGATGAGAGTGTTGAAAATAGAGAGGACCAGCCCCACCTCTCGCCTTCATTTCAAGCACTAGAGTCTAGATCTGTTAGGCACACAGAAACACAAGCCCAGTTGAGTACTGGTGCCGGAACAAGCGGAGAGGGACCCACTGTGTGTGACCCTCAAGGACAGCTTGGAAATCCTGCCTTAGCTAACATCACGCCAGCTTTAGCCGCAGGTAACAGTCCTCAGACAGAGACTGAGGAGCAGTATGAACGCCGTTGTGACACTGCTGTTCCTCAGGATCAACCTGAGACTGTATTAACGGGCATTCTCAGTGACCCCGGAATTGTTAGCGGTGTTGCCCAACAACAATCTGATTCTGGTTGCAAAGCCGAATCATCAACTGTTGTTCATACTTTTGAACCAACAGGAAATCCTGAGACTACTGAGGTGCCAATTTCTGATATTTCTTTACCACCAGAGGCTCAAAGGTTAATTTCTCACTTTGTTGAAGGGATAGAAGAAGGACAAAGAAGTGAATTACTTATTTCAAGAAACATCATCACTGGTAAACTTCCTGCTTCACCATCAACTTCTCAACCACCAAGATTGTTTACTGGAGGTACTTTACGAATTCATTCTCCAGAAGAAACTCCAACCACAACACATACAACAACAACACCCCCACAAACAACAACACAACAACAACAACACCCCCACAAACAACAACAACAACAACTTTACCACCAACTCCACCATCTCAAGCATTTCCAGATCCAAGTTCACCACACCATTCTTCAAGTTCATCTTCTGATTCTGATTCGTCTGAATACTTAAGTGATTGCTCTCCAAACCGAATTGCAACCAGTGGTTTATCTACCGATGCTTTAATTGTCGCTCTTATGAATCGGTTAAGATCTGAAGAACCAAATCTATCGTCGCATAAACGCTCAATTTTTCAATCACTTCTTGCATACTTGTCTTTCCAAAATATACAACAGGAACAAAAGGCTCAAATTGAAGCTCTTCAAAAGAGAGTTACTGAACTTGATCAACAATGTAGACTGGCTAATATCTCAAGGAGTCGGGATGATCAAGACCCTGATGATCAACCCGAGGGGGAGAATTTGAGAGATATTAGAGAAGGTCATGAAACACAAACTCAAGATGATCAAGAAAAAGAAAGTGTTGCTCAAGAAGTTGAAAAAGAAACTACTCAAAGTCAAGGAGATCAAGGAGGAACTCAAGTTCAAGTAGATTCAGATGATGATTTACCTCCACTCATCAGAAATATTTCTCATTATTACTCTTCAACGTCAAGTTCTGATGAGTCAAGTGATCCTGATCCATTTCAACCAGAGAATGATCATGATGATGAGTCTGATTCAGATAATCCAGATGATGCTCCTGCAAGTATTGCTCAAGAAGTATATGGAGAGGATATATTTGAAGAGATAGTCTATCAGCTCAGAAACCCAGAAAATCTTGAGACTCCAAATGAACTTGGACAAGGTGTTAGACATCCAAGAATCTCAAGAAATACAATATGGCAGATCAATGAAGGGTATTTTGCTGAGAATTATGAGCAAATTTTGGATTTGAGAACTAGACCTGAAGAAATGGTTTGCAGAGCTAGATATCTTGAAGAAAGAGCATTTCAAATTTATTGCTCACCAAGTAAAAGACTGAACATGACCTTAAACAGATTAAGAGCATTCTTTCTATTCAGACATCAAGGTCAAAGAGATGCATACATGGAACTGATGAATGCTGAAAGTTCAGTGAGAGCGGAATGGTGGTACCAACAATTTCAAATTCCTATAACCAAAGTCCTACAGTTGTTTACTCCTCTTAAGAATCACAATCTCAGACTTGTTCGATTCAGAGTTCGTCGAGCTGATGGCCATGTCTATGTTGTTCAAGAAGAATCTTTTCAACAAATGACGATCTCAGACATCCTATTCCTCTACAATCAATATGCTTATCTGATAATCAAGAATCAAGATCAACTTCTAGCTTATGAAGTTCTGAAAAGCCATATTCAAGCCTTGATTAGATTCTATGAATTCAATGACTTCCAGATTGGCTTGGAAAGAAGAACTAGCAGGATTAACCTTACAAAACCAAATCAAAGAGCTGAAGGTTATGAGCTAGATTCATTTCAGATTGGAGATCCAATTGAAAGCCTGGATGGATTTGTCTTCATCAATAGACTCAAGAGAAAGATCTTCATTCGTGCCTCTGATTTTGCCAAATATTCAGATGGTACCTTGAAATATTGTCATTCAATTCTGAATGCAATAGATGAAGACTCTGATAATGAAGAAGATGGGCATATAAAGTCTCAAAGAGAAGATCATTTAAGACGTATCAAAGATACTCTTGATATGAGACAGAGGATTAGAGATCTTATCATTACCAGAAATTCCAAGTCACAGGAAGGAGTCATACATACAAAGACAGGTTCATGGGTTCATTGGAATCCAAGTCATGAACGTGGTCCTCATAATATTCCTCCTGTCAACTTTCAAGATAACATCAGATTGCCAGATGAACGTCCTGTTGGTGATAACTGGCACTTTATCCCAAAGAAGTTTTGGAATGATTCGTGGAATAGTTATAAGAAGAGAGCATTCTGGAGTGCAAAGATTGACAAGCCATCAACATCAAATGCTGCACGACGTTATAAGAAAAGAAAGAACAAGCAGAGACGTGCAAATAAGAGGAGGAGACAACAGAGGAAGTGATGATGGACAACCAAGCACTAAGGGGGAGAATGTTAGAAATTCAAAATAGTGCTTAGTTGTATTTGAAAAATAGTGTATTTTATGTAAATATTGTTAGGTTGAGGGGGAGCTTTTGTAATATGCTTAGAGTATAAATACCCCTCAAACCTTTATTCCTTGTAACCTTTTGTAACCTTTTTCCCACTTCTGATTATTAATCAAACAGGAATTTACACACACATACCTTTCTCTCTCAAGAACACACACTAAAACACACACACTTTCCACCATTGATGAATATCAACTTCCGCACATTAAACACGAATTAATAGGTTTTAACACTTCCAATTCCTCTAGTTCCAAGGCTTTTAGTGCTACCGTCACAAAGGTAGAATTGAAAGCCGTTCCTATTGTTCGTGATTTTCCCGATGTTTTTCCGGATGACCTACCAGGTCTACCCCGTCTCGTGAACTTGATTTTCGCATCAATTTGATTCCCGGGGCCGCACCCGTGGCCAAAGCTCCTTATAGACTTGCCTTGACGGAAATGCAAGAGCTAGAATCCCAACTTAAAGAACTTCAAGAAAAAGGGTTCATTCGTCCTAGTCAATCGCCTTGGGGAGCCCCGATCTTATTTGTGAAGAAGAAAGATGGGTCCTTTAGAATGTGCATTGATTACCGAGAATTGAACAAGCTCACGGTGAAGAACCGGTATCCACTTCCTAGAATCGATGAGCTTTTTGATCGCTTGCAAGGTGCCAAGTATTTCTCAAAGATCGACCTCCGTTCGGGCTATCACCAACTTAGAGTTCATGAAGATGACATACCAAAGACGGCGTTTCGTACAAGGTATGGTCACTACGAGTTCACCGTTATGCCGTTTGGGTTGACTAATGCACCGGCGGTGTTCATGGATTTAATGAACCGGGTGTGTCGACCCTATTTGGACAAGTCGGTCATTGTCTTCATTGATGACATACTTGTCTATTCGAAAACAAAGGAAGATCATGCCGAGCATTTGCGTGAGATGCTAGGGTTGCTTAGAAAGGAGAAGTTGTATGCAAAATTTTCAAAGTGCGAATTTTGGTTGGAAGAAGTTCATTTCCTTGGTCACGTGATTAGCAAAGATGGGATTCATGTGGATCCTAGCAAGATTGAAGCGGTTAAGAATTGGAGGCGACCCGAGACACCATCCGAGATTCGCCAATTTCTTGGGTTGGCGGGTTATTACCGAAGATTCATTGAAGGTTTCTCCAAGATAGCACAACCACTCACTCTCTTGACTCAAAAGGAAAGGAGATTTGAGTGGGGCGAGAGACAAGAACTTGCCTTTCAAACTCTCAAGGACATGTTATGTGAAGCTCCTATCTTGAGCCTTCCGGATGGGATTGAAGATTTTGTGGTCTATTGTGACGCTTCGGGTCAAGGTTTGGGGTGTGTACTTATGCAACGGGGCAAGGTCATCGCTTATGCCTCCCGGCAACTTAAGGTGCATGAGAAGAATTACCCTACTCACGATTTGGAATTGGGAGCGGTTGTTTTCGCTTTGAAGTGTTGGAGACATTACCTTTATGGCACCAAATGTGTGATCTACACCGATCATAAAAGTCTTCAACACATTTTTAATCAAAGTGAGTTGAATATGAGGCAAAGAAGATGGATTGAACTTTTTAGCGATTATGATTGTGACATTCGCTATCATCCGGGCAAAGCCAACGTCGTAGCCGATGCTTTAAGTAGAAAGGAAAGGGTCAAGCCGAGAAGATCAAGAGCCATGAGCCTTACGGTGGGGCAAAGTATTCGGGACCGTATCATAGAAGCTCAAGTGCAAGCTACCTTGCCGGAAAATTTTGGTAATGAAGGGCTAGATGGTATGGAGCAACTTTTTGACCGGAAGGAAGACAACGGGTTATATTTAGTTGGGAAGCTATGGATTCCAATCTTTGGCAATTTGAGAACTTTCCTAATGAATGAAGCTCATAAGTCGCCTTATTCGGTCCACCCGGGGTCGGATAAGATGTACTTTGATTTAAAGGATTTCTATTGGTGGCCGGGCATGAAACGTGATGTGGCTAAATATGTGAGCGAGTGCCTTACTTGCTTACAAGTGAAAGCCGATCATAAGAAGCCACCCGGGTTGTTGGTACAACCGGTGATACCGGCATGGAAGTGGGAAAGGATTGCAATGGACTTCGTCACGAAGTTACCGAAGACAAGAAATGGACGTGATACTATATGGGTGATTGTGGATCGATTGACAAAGTCGGCTCACTTTTTAGCCATTCGTGAGACCGATAAGTTCGACACCCTAGCGCGTTTGTACATTAAGGAAGTGGTGGCAAAACATGGAGTTCCGGTTTCTATTATCTCCGATAGAGATAGCCGGTTCAAATCAAATTTTTGGAAAGCTTTTCAAAGTGCAATGGGTACTCAAATTGACATGAGTACGGCATTCCACCCACAAACGGATGGGCAAACCGAAAGAACCATCCAAACGCTTGAAGATATGTTGAGGGCTTGTGCTATTGAATTTGGTGGAAGTTAGGAAGATCACCTACCGCTAGTGGAGTTCTCATATAACAATAGTTACCATGCGACTATCCAAATGGCCCCGTTTGAGGCGCTTTATGGTAGAAGTGTCGTTCTCCACTCGCTTGGGCGGAAATAGGCGAGAGCCAACTTATTGGGCCGGAAGTAATAATTGAAACGACAAAATTCACGGGTGTTACATTATTCCCCCGTTAAAAGAATTTCCGCCCAAGCTAAAGGAGAACGGCACACCCTACCATACAAGGCCTTAAAGGGTGCCATTTGAATAGTAGCGTGGTAGCTATTGTTGTATGAAAACTCAACTAACGGCAAATGGTCTTCCCAACTTCCACCAAAATCAATTGCACACGCCCTCAACATATCTTCGAGTGTTTGAATGGTTCTCTCGGTTTGCCCATCCGTTTGAGGGTGAAACGCCGTGCTCATGTCAAGTCGGGTACCCATGGCTTTTTGAAAGGCTTCCCAAAATTTCGATTTGAAACGGGCATCTCTATCCGAAATGATAGAAATCGGCACTCCATGCTTAGATATTACTTCCTTGATGTACAAACGAGCTAAAGTGTCAAATTTATCGGTTTCACGAATGGCTAAAAAGTGAGCCGATTTCGCTAACCGATCTACTATCACCCAAATCGTGTCACGGCCGCTTCTTATCTTCGGTAGTTTAGTAATGAAGTCCATTGAAATATGCTCCCACTTCCATTCGGGCATCACCGGTTGTACCAACAATCCGGGTGGCTTCTTGTGATCGGCCTTAACTTGTAAGCAAGTAAGGCACTCACTCACATACTTAGCCACATCACGCTTCATGCCCGGCCACCAATACAATTCCTTCAAGTCAAAGTACATCTTATCCGACCCGGGATGGACCGAATAAGGCGATAGGTGAGCTTCATTCATAATAAGCATTCTTAAGTCGCCGAAAATAGGAACCCAAAGTCTTTCAACCATGTATAGCCCATTATCATTCTTTCGGTCAAATAGTTGTTCCATGCCATCTAGGTTTTCGTTTCCAAAGTTTTCCGGTAGGGTGGCTTGAATTTGGGCTTTAATGATCCGATCACGAATGTTTGGCCCTACCGTGAGGCTCATAGCTCTAGCCCGTCTTGGTTTCTCTCTCTCCTTTCGGCTCAAGGCATCGGCTACTACATTGGCCTTGCCCGGGTGATAACGGATATCACAATCATAATCACTAAATAGCTCTAACCAACGCCTTTGCCTCATGTTCAATTCACTTTGGTTGAAGATGTGTTGGAGACTTTTGTGATCGGTATAAATCACACATTTGGTGCCATAGAGGTAATGCCTCCAACACTTCAAAGCAAACACAACCGCCCCCAATTCCAAATCATGTGTCGGGTAGTTCTTCTCATGCACCTTCAATTGCCGAGAGGCATAAGCGATGACTTTACCCCTTTGCATAAGGACACAACCCAATCCTTGCCCCGAAGCATCACAATAAACCACAAAATCTTCGATCCCATCCGGAAGTGTCAAAATAGGAGCATCACATAGCATATCCTTAAGTGTTTGGAAGGCGTTCTCTTGTCTTTCGCCCCATTCAAAATTTCTCTCCTTTTGAGTCAAGAGGGTGAGTGGTTGTGCAATACGGGAGAAATTTTCAATAAATCTTCTATAGTAGCCCGCCAATCCAAGAAATTGACGGATCTCGGATGGCGTTTCGGGTCTTCTCCAGTTCTTGACCGCTTCAATCTTGTTTGGGTCCACATGAATACCATCCTTGCTCACTACGTGACCAAGGAAGTGGACCTCTTCCAACCAAAACTCACACTTGGAAAATTTCGCATACAACTTCTCCTTCCTTAGTAATTCAAGCACTTCACGCAAGTGCTTAACATGCTCCTCCTTTGTCTTCGAGTATACAAGTATGTCATCAATGAACACAATGACGGACTTGTCTAAATATGGTTGACACACCCGGTTCATCAAGTCCATGAACACCGCCGGTGCATTAGTCAACCCAAATGGCATCACGGTGAATTCAAAATGGCCATACCTTGTGCGAAAAGCCGTTTTGGGGATGTCATCTTCATGTACCCGGAGTTGATGATAACCCGAGCGAAGATCGATTTTTGAGAAGTGCTTAGCTCCTTGAAGTTGATCAAACAAGTCATCAATTCTAGGGAGAGGATATCGGTTCTTCACGGTGAGCTTGTTCAATTCCCGATAATCAATACACATTCGGAAGGATCTGTCTTTCTTTTTGACGAAGAGAACAGGAGCACCCCAAGGAGATTGACTAGGGCGAATGAAACCCTTCTCTTGGAGTTCCTTGAGTTGAGTTTGTAGCTCTTGCATTTCAGTTAAGGCTAGTCTATAAGGAGCTTTTGCTATGGGCGCGGCTTCGGGAATAAGATTGATACGAAAATCAAGTTCACGGGGCGGGGGTAACCCCGGTAAGTCGTTCGGAAAAACATCGGGAAAATCACATACGATAGGGACGGCCTTCAATTCTACCTTTGAGATGGTAGCACTAAAGACTTTAGAAGTTGAAGAATCGGAGGTTTCGCCTTGAACCCTAAGGATTTTACTGTTAGCCAAAGGTATTTTAACAACCCTCTCACCACAATCAATGGTTGCATTTACCGCCGTCAACCAATCCATACCCACTATAATATCAAAACTACCAATGTCAAGGGGCACAAGGTCAATGAAGAAGTCGACGTCTTCTAACGTCAAGACACATTCCCGAAGTATTTGACTAATTCTAGTTAGTGACCCATTTACCATTTCAATGTCAAGCACATAGTTTAGAGCACACGGATGCACATCAATCAAAGGCACAAAGTTAGTAGACACGAGGCTATAATCGGCCCCGGAATCAAATAAAACGGTGGCATAGAGACCATTAAGGAGAAAAGTACCTGCTACAACGTTGGGATCATTGCGGGCTTCATTTACATTGGCCGCAAAGGCTCGGCCGCGTGGTTGCACTTGGTGGCCTTGTTGCCCCCGGTTTTGATTAGGCCCAACCATTTGGAGTTGATTGGGGTGGACGGCTACTTGGACTTGTTGTCCCACCCATCGAGGACAATCATTACGATAGTGGTCACGGCTACCACATTCAAAACACTCGCCCCTTCTTTGGTTACCTTGAGGAGGAACAGCCCGAATAGGAGCCGCATTCATTGGGCCCGTTCTTGGAGCCCTACAGTTCTTGGATGCGTGCCCAACTTGGTGGCAATTGTAGCATGCACCACATGGAGTGGTGGCGGGATGGTGCCTGTTGCACCTCCCACAGAAAGGATGAGGCCCGGTATAAGGCCTCCTAGCCGGTTCTACCGCCGCCATCACCCTACCCCTATAAGCATTCTTGGGATCAAACCTTCCCGCTTTCTTTACCCCACTTGACTCACCCACTTCTTTCCTCTTGTTTGATGAGGATTTGCTCAAAACACCACTCCTCAATAAATCTTCAGTCACACTCCCGGCTTGGTTGACCGCATTAGCCAAGGAAGTAGGCATGTTTGAGTTAACATAAGATCGGACTTGAGGGTTCAAGCCCAATACAAATTTTTGGATGGCTTGCGGCTCGGTACCCACCAAGTGAGGAATGAGAGTAGACAACTCTTGAAATCGTCTCACATAGCCCTTGTAGTCGGCTCCCTCCATGTTTAGATTTGCGAATTCAATGGTTAGATTTTGTAGTTCATATGGAGGACAAAACTTTGCTTTTACTTTGTCCTTGAAGTCAATCCATTCCAAATTTTGAGTCCGCCCCAAAGTTATTTCCTGGTTCCACCAACTCAAGGCGTCATGCCTAAACATGCCGGATGCATAGGAAATCCGGTCATCATAGGTGCAATGACTCCTTTCGATCACTGCTTCTATCGCCTCAAACCACCTTATACATTCCGTGGGACCACCCTTCCCATCAAACTCCGGTGCCCCACAACTTTTAAAATCCTTAAATATACACCCTTGACGGTATCCACCATATTGGTTATTCATGGGCATCCCTATATTAACTCCCATTGGTTCCTCCTCCTCATATTCTTCGGCTTGAGGTTGATCATTTTCATTGTTTAAGTTTTCTGGGACTTCATTGTTTTGAGGTCCATTATTTTGCCCAAGACTCGCCGTGACTTGAGCAATGATGGTTGGCATGATACCGGCAACCGTTTGAGAGATTACCTCAGCCAAGTTTGGCTCAGGAGCTCCACCACGACCCCTACCACGGCCCCTACCACGGCCTCTACCACGGCCTCTACCACGGCCTCTACCTCCCTGTACTTCCGGTTGAGCTTCCGGTTGAGGCTCTTCTTCTTCAGCCCTATAGTTTGTTCGGACCCTTCTTGGTCTTTCCATTTCTATAAAACAAGTGACACGTTGACCCGAGAGTTAGTCTCAAATGCTCGCATGTTAGTCACACAAGTAGTCATGCCCTCATACCGATACCACATACTCATTTCATAACATTATGCTAAGGCAACAGTGTTAAAATCGTAAGGGGGGTTTACATATCATATCATCACGTTGCATTTATTGCCATATTTTATCATTAAATTAAGTACTCATGTTCATTTCATCATGTAATTAAACAACTAACACGAATGATTCAAAGTATAATCCGAATTCGATATGCTCTCTAGTTATCAACCGGGTATGTATACAAGGTGTACCAACGGCTAACCTTCCACCCAATCAACTTCCATTAAGCATATCGGTTCCTTATTATACTTTAAGCCGCACGTGCGCAATCCACGATGTCATGAACTTGCTATAGTATCGGGTAACCATAAAAGAGTTGATCGGGTTCTTTTAGGGTTGCCACAATATTATACTAAGTTAATGGCATCCCTTCATTTTGCCCTAACTCGTCACATTAGCTTCAACAAATAACAACAACAAATCATAGTAACCATATTCATCACGTTGAATTCAAGCTATCACACAAATGGTCTTAACTACGAACTCACACGGGGATTCACAAAATTCATATTGCACACGAATTTCCTAACCATGCATGCTATATGAAGAGTTTTAACTTAAGCCGTAGTCTAGGTCAAACCGCCTAATTCTCTACGACCACGCATGGGCCACCATTCTGTAACACCCCAAGCCAAGGCTTAGAATGTCACGGAAATCATACAGCACCAGGTGGAATTACAATAGAACAACTAAATGCAATTTAAGATTCAGTGAATCCAAAACACAAAGAAAACAATTAACAATATACAACAGGAGCAAATAGTCATCAAAGTTTACATAATAACATCCAAAGATGGCGAACAAATCCTAAGTATAATGCAAAAGACAGGCCAATGAATCCTTGATCCATGAGGTCCATAGTCCGGGTTTACAGCAAGCCAAGCAACTAAACCCCACGCCCTGGGAGAACCTGATTACCTGAAAAGTGTACTAAGCATAGTCAACACAAGGTTGGTGAGTTCGTAGTAATGGTTCGTAACGAACCAACATCAATAATCACAATATAAGAATAGAGGCTAGACATGACTTACAACGAGCCTCTAAGCAACACAATATCGTCCAACAACAAGATTACACAAAAGAAATGAGAGTGTAATGAGGATGCACAAATGATGTATGTATCAATGCAAGTGCCAAATGTATGAATAAGCAAATATGCCTATCCCAAGCGTGACCTTCAATCACGTATGCAACGATACCCTTCTGCCATCGCCATGGACAAGGCTGTATCTCAAAAACATCGAGATATATATGTCTATATACTCGGGGTCAGGTCTACATCCAAAATGGGTGCATACATCTATGCACCAGGATGCCGGCAATCCCCTGCCGAGGGTCCAACAATAATGTATGCAATGCTTACAAACAAATGTAAATGCATACTCCATAAACCAACAACCAATATACGATAACCTGTGCCAACAATCAATATTCCTCAAACATAACCCAGAAATCAATGTATGATAATCAAAAGCCAACGATCAATAATCAACAAAACATGAGTCACTAATCACAAAATAAACCAACTATACGTACATATACTTCAGAGGATTCTACTTTCTTCAAGTCCCAGATGCTTATGTATAGGGTCACCCGCAGCCTTCCCACCACATCTAAAACTCAAAGAAAGGCATAACCGACTTCCATGTATGTACGTCTATCCTAATGTATAAGTAATACTTAACGAAAACACAACCCAAGTCAATCAAACGAAAAGATACGTCACATCAATCCAACAATCAAGTCAAACAAACAATACATCAATAAATACAAGTAAACACGTCAGGTTTACACTTTTCAGCCCGAATCCCCAGCGGGTAGGGAGATACGAAACTCACCTCGATTGGCAAAGAAGTTAGCAAAAGATTACAAACGAGTAATAGGGTCCACACCTCCACAACCTATAATTATACATCAATATACTGGAATGTCAATTATACAACCTCAACAATTTGAAATTCGACACACATAAAATCACAGTGACTATCCACTGCGCCGCAGTGGAGCAGAACTATGCCCACTGCGCCGCAGTGGCTAAACTGGACCAGGACCAGAAACAATGCACTGCGCCGCAGTGGGCAAGAACTATGCCCACTGCGCCGCAGTGGCTAAACTGGACCAGGACCAGAAACAATGCACTGCGCCGCAGTGACCACCTCCTGCAGCCAGCACCAGCAGCTTCAACAAGCAACACGAACCCAAAAACCCCCAAAACAACCCAAAACGATTTGTAAGCGTTTGTAACATAATTTGAAGCATCTTTAAGCATTGTTACACATAACCACACTTAACCCATACCATAAATCCGCCCATTAACATCAAAATCATACCGAATCGCCCCAACCCTAAACAAAACCCTAATTACACTAAATCGCCTTTTGACTCGATTCAAGACTTGCAATAGCACCAAATCAACTAGAAACATATAAACAAGCATAAATGGAAGTAAATGGGATGATTTAGACTTACCAAAACTCTTCCTAGTGCTCAAATCCGAATTTAGGTCAAAAATGGGTGAAATGTTAGAACTAGGCTTTTGGTTCTTCAAAGATGGCGACAATGAGATGAAGATGGTTACGATTCTTGTATTATGGTAGCCTCAAACACAACTTTGATGCAAGAAAAGAAGAAGAGATGAGAAGAGATTGCTCTTTTGCTTGAGAGAGAAATAGAAAGATAGATAGATAGAAGTGAAAGGTAAAAAGGGGGGATAAGGGAGGGGAAATGGGTCATGGGTGGCTAGTGGGTCATGGACTACCCACGGGCCAACCCGTTTCTCCTCTCAAGCCAAATTACAATCGTTACACATTTAAACACCGATCAAAACCTATTATCGACCCGAATATAACACATTGTCATTTAACTCTCAAAACGACCCAATTAATTCATTAACTCAAAGTGTTAGTCAAATTATACATAAAGTCAACGGTCAAAATTCACGGGTGTTACATATACCAATTAATTTGAATAAACAAAATGATTTATTAAAAGATATTTCATCAAAATTATCCAAATTAAATATAAATACTATTTCAACAAATATTAATACAATCTCAGGAGACGAAGAAGAAAATTTTCAAGAAATTGAAAATCAATTTAATAATTTTACAATAGAAGATTCTATAAATAAGCTTAAAGGTAAAAATTATTATAATTTTTCAAAAAATAATTCTTATACTACAAGACCAGAAACAAGAAATTATTATCCAAGACCAACTCCACCCGATTTACAATATGAAGAAAGACACACCTTAGTTCAATCAAAATATGAAGGAAGTTCTTTATATGAATGGAATATTGATGGTCAAACTGAACATCAAATATTAAATCTATTACAAGAAATAATTATGGCTGCTAATGCTTATAAAGCAAATGGTAATAATGAACTCCAAATTTTCCAAATGATAACCTCAGGATTCACTGGAACTCTTAGAGGCTGGTGGGATAACTATTATACTGAACAAGATAGACAATTTATTCAAAATGCTAAAAAGATAATAGTCGTCAAAAATGAAAGTACAAATAATCAAGAAATACAAACAGAAACAACTGATATAATAAATACTTTAATATTTGCTATAATAAAACACTTTGTAGGAAGTCCTAGTGATTATCAAGAAAGAAATTCTTTAATATTATTAAATTTAACATGTAGAAAATTACAAGATTTTAGATGGTATAAAGATATATTTTTTTCTAAGGTAATGAGTAGAGAAGATTGTAGAGAAGCTTATTGGAAAGAAAGATTTATTGCAGGATTACCAAAATTATTTGCAGAAAGAATAAGAGAAAAGATTAAAAAGGATTTTAATAATAATATTCCATATAAAGATTTATCTTATGGTCAAATAATAAATTATATAAATCAAGAAGGATTAACTATATGCAATGATATGAAATTAAAAGAAAAAATGAAAAAAGATGGTATTCAGGGTCGTAGTGAATTAGGAAATTTTTGTCAACAATATGGGTTTGAACCAATAAAAATTCCTACAAAACCAAGAAAGAAAACTTATAAACAATTTATTAAGAAAAACTATAATAAAAAACCATACATTAAGAATAAATATAATCAACAGAGATATGAACAAAAATACGATAAAAAATATAAAAGAAATATTCAAAATAAAAAACAAGGCAAACAAGATGTTATAATTTGTTATAAATGTGGAAGACAAGGCCATTATTCAAGAAATTGTGATACTAAGAAGAAAATTAATGAGTTAAATATTTCAAAAGAATTAAAAGAACAAATTAATAAAATACTTATTGATGATAGTACAAGTGATGAAAGTATTACTGATTATGAAGATAATGATTTAAATTGTTTAAACAATAGTTCAAATTCTAGTTCAGAAGATGATGTATGTGAATGCATTGGTCCTTGTATTTGTGAAATTAATGGAGAAATAAATGTTATAACCAAAGATAATAAAGAATTATTAGATTTAATAGAAGGAATTAGTGATAAAGATATAAAAGAAGTATATTTAAAACAATTAAAAGAAAAATATAATTTATCTAATAATAAAGAAGAAGAGACATCATATAATTTTAAAGATATTTGTCAAAAATTCCAAAATAATCAAATAGTAAAAACCCCTGTTACTATAACAGAATTACAAGCAGAAGTAAAAGTTATTAAAGAAGAAATTAGAGAAATAAAAATTAAGATAAAAGAACTAGATAAACAAAAAACTGTAAAAGATGAATCAAGTAATAAAGAAGAAAATAAAGGAGAAATTATAATCAATCGTATAAAAGAAATTAATTCTCAAAGACGGTATACTAAATTAAATATTATAGTTAATAACGAATTTAGAATATCTTTAGTTGCTATGATAGATAGTGGTGCAGATATGAATTGTATTCAAGAAGGTTTAATACCTACAAAATATTATGAAAAAACTTTATATAGATTATCTAGTGCCAATGGATCTAGATTAAATGTTAATTACAAATTATCAAACGTACATATTTGCAAAGAAAACTATTGTTATAAAACTCAATTAATTCTAGTAAAAGATTTAACTTCTCAAATATTATTAGGATCACCATTTATAAGTCAATTATATCCTTTTATGGTAACTGAAAATGGAATTATTACCAAAGTTTTAGGAAAAGATATTTGTTTTGAATTTACTCAACCCATTATTACAAGACAAATAAATATATTAAATTTAAAAGAAAAACAAAAACATTTTCTAATAAATGAGATAGATTATATTAGAATAAAGGATCAATTACAAGATAATATAATTAAACAAAGAATTCAAGATATTGAAGAAAAATTTAAAAATAATGTTTGTGCTAATATCCCAAATGCTTTCTGGGAAAGAAAGCAACATATAGTCAACCTACCTTATATTAAGGAATTTAATGAAAAGGATATTCCAACAAAATCTAAAGCAATACATATGTCTCAAGAATTAGAAACTTATTGCAAGAAAGAAATACAAGAATTATTAGATAAGAAATTAATTAGACCATCCAAGTCCCCTTGGTCTTGCTCAGCTTTCTATGTTCAAAATAGTGCTGAAATTGAAGAGGAGCACCCAGATTAGTAATCAATTATAAGCCTTTAAACAAAGTATTAGAATGGATTAGATATCCTATACCTAATAAAAGAGATTTATTAAAAAGATTTATGATGCTAAGATATTTTCAAAATTTGATATGAAATCAGGTTTTTGGCAAATTCAAATTGGTGAAAAGGATAAGTATAAGACAGGTTTTAATGTACCCTTTGGACATTACGAATGGAATGTAATGCCTTTTGGGTTAAAAAATGCTCCATCGGAATTTCAAAATATTATGAATGACATTATCATACCATTAGGAAATTATGCTATAGTATATATTGATGATGTTTTAATATTTTCAAACTCTATAGAACAACATTTTAAACATTTAAATGCTTTTTATAATATTATTCATAAAAATGGATTAGTTGTATCATCTACTAAGATAAGTTTATTTCAAACAGAAATAAGATTTTTAGGCCATAATATTGTTCAAGGAACTATAAAACCTATTGATAGAAGTTTAGAATTTTCAAGTAAATTTCCAGATGAAATTAAAGATAAAAAACAATTACAAAGATTTTTAGGATGTTTAAATTATATTCATGATTTTTTCAAAGATTTAGGAATTATATGCAAACCTCTATATGATAGACTTAAAAAGAATCCAAAACCATGGACTCAAGAACATACAAATATAATAAGACATATTAAAAGCAAAATAAAATATTTACCTTGTTTACATATTCCTCATCCTAATGCTAAAATCATAGTAGAAACAGACGCTAGTGATTTAGGATTTGGAGGTATATTAAAACAAAATTTGCAAAATAAAGAAGAATTAGTTAGATATTATTCAGGTGCATGGAATGATACTCAAAAGAACTATTCTACTGTTAAAAAAGAAATTTTAAGCATTGTTTTATGTATAAAGAAATTCGAAGATGATTTATATATGAAACCATTTTTATTAAGAATTGATTGTTTATCTGCAAAATACATTTTAGAAAAAGATGTTAAAAATTTAATTTCCAAACAAATTTTTGCAAGATGGCAAGCATTATTAAGCAACTTTGATTTTCAAATTGAATTTATAAAAGAGAATAATTCTCTTCCAGATTTTTTATCAAGAGAATTTTTACAGGGAATATGAGCTCAGATTCTTCAAAAAAGATTGTTTTAGCAAAAAACAAATTCTCAAGTTCTCAATTATCAAATTCTCAATTCTCAAGATCTCCTTCAAATACACCTCATTTTCCACCACTTCCGATGATACAAAATAGATTTGCTCCATTAACTCCAGGCCCAAGACCTAAACCTTCATTTTCATCCATTATACAAACCTTAGAATCAAAACCTATTGTTCAAAGATCAACCCCATCTGCTTCATCATCCAATTCTCCAGCTACCATTCCTTATCTTACAAACCCCAATACTAAGATTATAAAAATATTAGAATCAATAGAAGTTGAAAAGGTGCAAAAAAGTTTTTTCACCTTAATAGATTTTTTATACCCCAAAGGTTGTCATTTCTATAATGAAGAATATAAAACCAGAGAATATTATCAAGCTATTCTCATTGATTCAGAATCTGCAATAATTCGACACAATTTTAATAAAGAAGATCCCTCTAAAATAGCTTATAGTCAAGTTAAGATTTTAAGAGTCCTTACTTTAGAAGACTGGAATTCAAAACCTTATATTTCAAAAACCCTTTCAAATTTTCCTTCTTATCCTCAGTACAATTATTATGATTATCAAGAAGCTTGGGAAAAACCTTTTTATTAAGAAATTATGATCATTCTTGGTTTTTCCAATTTGATGACGATTTTTCAAATATTTATCCTACATGGTTTATCAAATGGTTTAAATATATGGGAATTCGACCTGAAGCTTTTCCCAAAGATATATCCGAAGCATTCTCAAAGTTTACAAATTATTTTCAACAAGATGGAACCCCTATTTTCGAATACACTTTACAATTTATGAGTATGTAACACCCCAAGCCGAGGCTCGGAATATCACGGAAATCACATAGCACCCGGTGGAATTACAATAGAACAAACTAAATGCAATTAGAGGATTCAGTGAATCCATACAAAACGACAACAAGTAACAAAATACAACAGGAGCAAGTAAACATCAAGATTACAATCGATAACAAAAGAAGGCTATCAATCCTAAATACGATGCAACATAAGGCAAATGGATCCTTGATCCATATCAGTCCAGTCCGGGTTCAACAGTAAGCAAACAATCAACTCCACGTCCTGGATAACCTGGTTACCTGAAAAGTGTACTAAGCATAGTCAACACAAGGTTGGTGAGTTCGTAGTAATGGTTCGTAAAGAACCAACATCAATAATCACAATATAAGAATAGGCTAGACATGACTTACAGTGAGCCTCTACATAACACAACATCGTCCAACAACAAGATTACACAAGACAAGTAAATGCGTAATGAGGAATGCATAAATGATATGAGTATCAATGCAAATGCCGGAATGTATGAATATGCCAATATGCCTTTCCTGAGCGTGACCTTCAATCACGTATGCAACGATACCCTTCTGCCATCGCAATGGACAAGGCTGTATCTCAAAAACATCGAGATATATATGTCTATATACTCGGGGTCAGGTCTACATCCAAAATGGGTGCATACATCTATGCACCAGGATGCCGGCAATCCCCTGCCGAGGGTCCAACAAAT
>CM067167.1:239782240-239783893 GCA_034093135.1 Erigeron breviscapus | reverse complement strand
AAAAAAAAAAAAAAAAAAAAAAAAAAAAAAAAAAAAAAAAAAAAAAAAAAAAAAAAAAAAAAAAAAAAAAAAAAAAAAAAAAAAAAAAAAAAAAAAAAAAAAAAAAAAAAAAAAAAAAAAAAAAAAAAAAAAAAAAAAAAAAAAAAAAAAAAAAAAAAAAAAAAAAAAAAAAAAAAAAAAAAAAAAAAAAAAAAAAAAAAAAAAAAAAAAAAAAAAAAAAAAAAAAAAAAAAAAAAAAAAAAAAAAAAAAAAAAAAAAAAAAAAAAAAAAAAAAAAAAAAAAAAAAAAAAAAAAAAAAAAAAAAAAAAAAAAAAAAAAAAAAAAAAAAAAAAAAAAAAAAAAAAAAAAAAAAAAAAAAAAAAAAAAAAAAAAAAAAAAAAAAAAAAAAAAAAAAAAAAAAAAAAAAAAAAAAAAAAAAAAAAAAAAAAAAAAAAAAAAAAAAAAAAAAAAAAAAAAAAAAAAAAAAAAAAAAAAAAAAAAAAAAAAAAAAAAAAAAAAAAAAAAAAAAAAAAAAAAAAAAAAAAAAAAGAAAAAAATTAAAAACCCAAAGAAACAATAATTTCGACTAGTTCTACTATTACCAAAAAATATACTATAATAGGTTCAGAAGAAGAAGTATTAAGTATACACCCTCCACATGATGATATAAAAATAATAAATAATAATACAGAATATGTTGCAAAACCCTTAGCAAGAACAAATGAAGATGTAAACAAAAATATGAATACAATTATTTTCCAAAATAATTATACAAATGAAAAATTAAATACAATAGGAGAACAATTAGAAAGAATAGAAGTAAATAAGATAAACAATAATGATCAACCCGGTACTTCAAATTCAAAAAATATTACAATAACCTCTAATACAATTGAAAGACCAATATTTAAACCTTTTAACATAGATATACCAATTAATTTGAATAAACAAAATGATTTATTAAAAGATATTTCATCAAAATTATCCAAATTAAATATAAATACTATTTCAACAAATATTAATACAATCTCAGGAGACGAAGAAGAAAATTTTCAAGAAATTGAAAATCAATTTAATAATTTTACAATAGAAGATTCTATAAATAAGCTTAAAGGTAAAAATTATTATAATTTTTCAAAAAATAATTCTTATACTACAAGACCAGAAACAAGAAATTATTATCCAAGACCAACTCCACCCGATTTACAATATGAAGAAAGACACACTTTAGTTCAATCAAAATATGAAGGAAGTTCTTTATATGAATGGAATATTGATGGTCAAACTGAACATCAAATATTAAATCTATTACAAGAAATAATTATGGCTGCTAATGCTTATAAAGCAAATGGTAATAATGAACTCCAAATTTTCCAAATGATAACCTCAGGATTCACTGGAACTCTTAGAGGCTGGTGGGATAACTATTATACTGAACAAGATAGACAATTTATTCAAAATGCTAAAAAGATAATAGTCGTCAAAAATGAAAGTACAAATAATCAAGAAATACAAACAGAAACAACTGATATAATAAATACTTTAATATTTGCTATAATAAAACACTTTGTAGGAAGTCCTAGTGATTATCAAGAAAGAAATTCTTTAATATTATTAAATTTAATATGTAGAAAATTACAAGATTTTAGATGGTATAAAGATATATTTCTTTCT
>CM067167.1:239772240-239774740 GCA_034093135.1 Erigeron breviscapus | reverse complement strand
TATGTATGTATGTATGTATGTATGTATGTATGTATGTATGTATGTATGTATGTATGTATGTATGTATGTATGTATGTATGTATGTATGTATGTATGTATGTATGTATGTATGTATGTATGTATGTATGTATGTATGTATGTATGTATGTATGTATGTATGTATGTATGTATGTATGTATGTATGTATGTATGTATGTATGTATGTATGTATGTATGTATGTATGTATGTATGTATGTATGTATGTATGTATGTATGTATGTATGTATGTATGTATGTATGTATGTATGTATGTATGTATGTATGTATGTATGTATCTATGTATGTATGTATGTATGTATGTATGTATGTATGTATGTATGTATGTATGTATGTATGTATGTATGTATGTATGTATGTATGTATGTATGTATGTATGTATGTATGTATGTATGTATGTATGTATGTATGTATGTATGTATGTATGTATGTATGTATGTATGTATGTAACATATATGTTATGCATGTGTGTATGTATGTATGTATGTATGTATGGCCCGTAGTGGTCAAGTTGAAATCGTAAATGCTTTTGTTGTAATTTGACTTAAACGTGTTGATAAACGGTTAGGATACAACGTGATAGATATGTTGATATGCACCCTAAGAGAGTATCAAGGTTGTAAACATCCTAACTCACATGTATTATAAACGAATGATTTTCCAACACTAATAATGTTAATCGTAATCGGTGAACAATAGGGATATGTTGCTTAATGGTATGTAAACTTAAAAACGTATGAGGCATAGTTAAACTTGATTGCATGCGGGTTATGGGATAATTGGTAATACACGTGTAAAATGTATTAGTAAATGGACGATTGTATAAATGAAGTTAACAAGTTAGTTTATTTTGTAGGGTGTATTGACACGCTTACATGAATTAAAGATAACCAATGGTAATGAACTTGACATGATAAAATAATAAGTAACAAATTTCATAGGATTCTAACACTCTTACCTTAGTTTAATGAGATGAAATGAGTATGCTATATGGTATGAGAGCATTAATTACTTGTGTGACTAATATGTGAGCATTGTGAGGCTAACTTTCGGGTCAACGCGTTACTTACCTTGTAGAAAATGGTGAGATCAAGAAGGAATACGACTAGCCATAGCGATGAGCCGGATTTAGCAACCGTGATTGCCCAAGCAGTGGTAAACGCCATACCCACTATCGTAGCCCAAGTCACGGCAAGCCTCCAAGGAAACAATGAGACGCGTGGAACTAGAGTAATTATGGGTGACGAGAAGGTGGCGGGTAGAGCCTCCTCAAAAAGGAAAGAAATCGGAGAACCTAGTGAGGCAAGGAAAGCGGGCAGGTGTGACCCCAATGGTCATAATAAGGGTAGATCCAGGGCGGCGATGGGCCCGGTGAGGAAAGCTTATGTTGGACCTCATCCGTTATGTGAAAGATGCAACAATCACCACACCACCGACGTTCAATGCAGGGCGTGTTTTAATTGCAACCAAGTTGGCCACATGTCCAAGAATTGTAGAGCCCCGAGAACGGGCCCAACGAACGTGACTCCTATTCATGTCGTCCCTCCCCAAGGTAATCAACAAAGAGGCGAGTGTTTTGGATGTGGTAGTCGTGCACACTACATAAGAAATTGTCCGAAATGGGTTGGACAACAAGCTGAAGTGGCAGAGCCGACAAGGGAAACTTACGTGGGACCTCACCCCTTGTGTGGAAGGTGTAATCGCCATCACTCTCCCACTATCCAATGTGGGACTTGCTTTAATTGTAATCGAATCGGGCACGAGGCTAAGATTTGTAGAGCACCGAAAGCGACACCATTGAATGTAACGCCTCTTCAAACCGTTCATCCCCAAGCTGACCACCCTCGGAGCCATCAAGGTGTTTGTTTTGTGTGTGGTAGCCCCGACCACTACAGAAATGCTTGTCCTAAATGGACCGCACCACAAGCCCAAGTGGCGATTCCTCGTAATCAGCTACAAATAGTCGTTTATAACCAAAGCCGTGGCCAGCAAGACCATCAAGTTCAACTTCGTAGCCGAGCTTTTGCAGAGAATGGCGAAGGAGACCAAAGTAATCCTAACGTTGGTTAAGGTACATTCCTCCTAATAGTTGTTATGTTACGACACTATTCGATATCGAAACCGACTATGAATCTCGTTTATTCTAACGTTACTCCTCTGAGTTACATTCGTTCGTGTGTTTTGGAATTATATGTTTGCAATTTTGACTGTTTAGCGACTCACTAACTAAATTTATTCAAATACCCCGTGTATCTATCTCGACTCTAAAAGACGACAAAACTCCTCATTTACTTGGTGCCTATGATATAAAGATTCTTGGCGAAAAAGTGAGTGTAATCTGAATGTTACCGGGTAAGACAGTTCTAAAGTTGCGTAGTAGGGTTACTAGTGTAAAATATCTAACGGTAGGATTCTTAGGGTTCCGTGTAAGTCTTCCAACTTAGGCGTCCTTAGAGCTACCTC
>CM067167.1:239722240-239767240 GCA_034093135.1 Erigeron breviscapus | reverse complement strand
ACTTGCTCCTGTTGTATTTTGTTACTTGTTTATCGTTTGTATGGATTCACTGAATCCTCTTATTGCATTTAGTTTGTTCTATTGTAATTCCACCTGGTGCTATGTGATTTCCGTGATATTCCGAGCCTCGGCTTAGGGTGTTACAATATGGGTTTGAACCAATAAAAATTCCTACAAAACCAAGAAAGAAAACTTATAAACAATTTATTAAGAAAAACTATAATAAAAAACCATACATTAAGAATAAATATAATCAACAGAGATATGAACAAAAATACGATAAAAAATATAAAAGAAATATTCAAAATAAAAAACAAGGCAAACAAGATGTTATAATTTGTTATAAATGTGGAAGACAAGGCCATTATTCAAGAAATTGTGATACTAAGAAGAAAATTAATGAGTTAAATATTTCAAAAGAATTAAAAGAACAAATTAATAAAATACTTATTGATGATAGTACAAGTGATGAAAGTATTACTGATTATGAAGATAATGATTTAAATTGTTTAAACAATAGTTCAAATTCTAGTTCAGAAGATGATGTATGTGAATGCATTGGTCCTTGTATTTGTGAAATTAATGGAGAAATAAATGTTATAACCAAAGATAATAAAGAATTATTAGATTTAATAGAAGGAATTAGTGATAAAGATATAAAAGAAGTATATTTAAAACAATTAAAAGAAAACTATTGTTATAAAACTCAATTAATTCTAGTAAAAGATTTAACTTCTCAAATATTATTAGGATCACCATTTATAAGTCAATTATATCCTTTTATGGTAACTGAAAATGGAATTATTACCAAAGTTTTAGGAAAAGATATTTGTTTTGAATTTACTCAACCCATTATTACAAGACAAATAAATATATTAAATTTAAAAGAAAAACAAAAACATTTTCTAATAAATGAGATAGATTATATTAGAATAAAAGATCAATTACAAGATAATATAATTAAACAAAGAATTCAAGATATTGAAGAAAAATTTAAAAATAATGTTTGTGCTAATATTCCAAATGCTTTTTGGGAAAGAAAGCAACATATAGTCAACCTACCTTATATTAAGGAATTTAATGAAAAGGATATTCCAACAAAATCTAAAGCAATACATATGTCTCAAGAATTAGAAACTTATTGCAAGAAAGAAATACAAGAATTATTAGATAAGAAATTAATTCTCAAAGATGGTATACTAAATTAAATATTATTGTTAATAACGAATTTAGAATATCTTTAGTTGCTATGATAGATAGTGGTGCAGATATGAATTGTATTCAAGAAGGTTTAATACCTACAAAATATTATGAATGATATTATCATACCATTAGGAAATTATGCTATAGTATATATTGATGATGTTTTAATATTTTCAAACTCTATAGAACAACATTTTAAACATTTAAATGCTTTTTATAATATTATTCATAAAAATGGATTAGTTGTATCACCTACTAAGATAAGTTTATTTCAAACAGAAATAAGATTTTTAGGCCATAATATTGTTCAAGGAACTATAAAACCTATTGATAGAAGTTTAGAATTTTCAAGTAAATTTCCAGATGAAATTAAAGATAAAAAACAATTACAAAGATTTTTAGGATGTTTAAATTATATTCATGATTTTTTCAAAGATTTAGGAATTATATGCAAACCTCTATATGATAGACTTAAAAAGAATCCAAAACCATGGACTCAAGAACATACAAATATAATAAGACATATTAAAAGCAAAATAAAATATTTACCTTGTTTACATATTCCTCATCCTAATGCTAAAATCATAGTAGAAACAGACGCTAGTGATTTAGGATTTGGAGGTATATTAAAACAAAATTTGCAAAATAAAGAAGAATTAGTTAGATATTATTCAGGTGCATGGAATGATACTCAAAAGAACTATTCTACTGTTAAAAAAGAAATTTTAAGTATTGTTTTATGTATAAAGAAATTCGAAGATGATTTATACATGAAACCATTTTTATTAAGAATTGATTGTTTATCTGCAAAATACATTTTAGAAAAAGATGTTAAAAATTTAATTTCTAAACAAATTTTTGCAAGATGGCAAGCATTATTAAGCAACTTTGATTTTCAAATTGAATTTATAAAAGGAGAGAATAACTCTCTTCCAGATTTTTTATCAAGAGAATTTTTACAGGGAATATGAGCTCAAATTCTTCAAAAAAGATTGTTTTAGCAAAAAACAAATTCTCAAGTTCTCAATTATCAAATTCTCAATTCTCAAAGATGGTATACTAAATTAAATATTATTGTTAATAACGAATTTAGAATATCTTTAGTTGCTATGATAGATAGTGGTGCAGATATGAATTGTATTCAAGAAGGTTTAATACCTACAAAATATTATGAATGATATTATCATACCATTAGGAAATTATGCTATAGTATATATTGATGATGTTTTAATATTTTCAAACTCTATAGAACAACATTTTAAACATTTAAATGCTTTTTATAATATTATTCATAAAAATGGATTAGTTGTATCACCTACTAAGATAAGTTTATTTCAAACAGAAATAAGATTTTTAGGCCATAATATTGTTCAAGGAACTATAAAACCTATTGATAGAAGTTTAGAATTTTCAAGTAAATTTCCAGATGAAATTAAAGATAAAAAACAATTACAAAGATTTTTAGGATGTTTAAATTATATTCATGATTTTTTCAAAGATTTAGGAATTATATGCAAACCTCTATATGATAGACTTAAAAAGAATCCAAAACCATGGACTCAAGAACATACAAATATAATAAGACATATTAAAAGCAAAATAAAATATTTACCTTGTTTACATATTCCTCATCCTAATGCTAAAATCATAGTAGAAACAGACGCTAGTGATTTAGGATTTGGAGGTATATTAAAACAAAATTTGCAAAATAAAGAAGAATTAGTTAGATATTATTCAGGTGCATGGAATGATACTCAAAAGAACTATTCTACTGTTAAAAAAGAAATTTTAAGTATTGTTTTATGTATAAAGAAATTCGAAGATGATTTATACATGAAACCATTTTTATTAAGAATTGATTGTTTATCTGCAAAATACATTTTAGAAAAAGATGTTAAAAATTTAATTTCTAAACAAATTTTTGCAAGATGGCAAGCATTATTAAGCAACTTTGATTTTCAAATTGAATTTATAAAAGGAGAGAATAACTCTCTTCCAGATTTTTTATCAAGAGAATTTTTACAGGGAATATGAGCTCAAATTCTTCAAAAAAGATTGTTTTAGCAAAAAACAAATTCTCAAGTTCTCAATTATCAAATTCTCAATTCTCAAGATCTCCTTCAAATACACCTCATTTTCCACCACTTCCGATGATACAAAATAGATTTGCTCCATTAACTCCAGGCCCAAGACCTAAACCTTCATTTTCATCCATTATACAAACCTTAGAATCAAAACCTATAGTTCAAAGATCAACCCCATCTGCTTCATCATCCAATTCTCCAGCTACCATTCCTTATCTTACAAATCCCAATACTAAGATTATAAAAATATTAGAATCAATAGAAGTAGAGAAGGTGCAAAAAAGTTTTTTCACCTTAATAGATTTTTTATACCCCAAAGGTTGTCATTTCTATAATGAAGAATATAAAACCAGAGAATATTATCAAGCTATTCTCATTGATTCAGAATCTGCAATAATTCGACACAATTTTAATAAAGAAGATCCCTCTAAAATAGCTTATAGTCAAGTTAAGATTTTAAGAGTCCTTACTTTAGAAGACTGGAATTCAAAACCTTATATTTCAAAAACCCTTTCAAATTTTCCTTCTTATCCTCAGTACAATTATTATGATTATCAAGAAGCTTGGGAAAAAACCTTTTTATTAAGAAATTATGATCATTCTTGGTTTTTCCAATTTGATGACGATTTTTCAAATATTTATCCTACATGGTTTATCAAATGGTTTAAATATATGGGAATTCGACCTGAAGCTTTTCCCAAAGATATATCCGAAGCATTCTCAAAGTTTACAAATTATTTTCAACAAGATGGAACCCCTATTTTCGAATACACTTTACAATTTATGAGTACATTTAGAATCCCATGGATTTCTTCATGGACTTATATTTTCGAAAAAAAATAATAATAATAATAATAATAATAATAATAATAATAATAATAATAATAATACAAAAATTGAATAATAATAATAATAATAATAATAATAATAATAATAATAATAATAATAATAATAATAATAATAATAATAATAATAATAATAATAATAATAATAATAATAATAATAATAATAATAATAATAATAATAATAATAATAATAATAATAATAATAATAATAATAATAATAATAATAATAATAATAATAATAATAATAATAATAATAATAATAATAATAATAATAATAATAATAATAATAATAATAATAATAATAATAATAATAATAATAATAATAATAATAATAATAATAATAATAATAATAATAATAATAATAATAATAATAATAATAATAATAATAATAATAATAATAATAATAATAATAATAATAATAATAATAATAATAATAATAATAATAATAATAATAATAATAATAATAATAATAATAATAATAATAATAATAATAATAATAATAATAATAATAATAATAATAATAATAATAATAATAATAATAATAATAATAATAATAATAATAATAATAATAATAATAATAATAATAATAATAATAATAATAATAATAATAATAATAATAATAATAATAATAATAATAATAATAATAATAATAATAATAATAATAATAATAATAATAATAATAATAATAATAATAATAATAATAATAATAATAATAATAATAATAATAATAATAATAATAATAATAATAATAATAATAATAATAATAATAATAATAATAATAATAATAATAATAATAATAATAATAATAATAATAATAATAATAATAATAATAATAATAATAATAATAATAATAATAATAATAATAATAATAATAATAATAATAATAATAATAATAATAATAATAATAATAATAATAATAATAATAATAATAATAATAATAATAATAATAATAATAATAATAATAATAATAATAATAATAATAATAATAATAATAATAATAATAATAATAATAATAATAATAATAATAATAATAATAATAATAATAATAATAATAATAATAATAATAATAATAATAATAATAATAATAATAATAATAATAATAATAATAATAATAATAATAATAATAATAATAATAATAATAATAATAATAATAATAATAATAATAATAATAATAATAATAATAATAATAATAATAATAATAATAATAATAATAATAATAATAATAATAATAATAATAATAATAATAATAATAATAATAATAATAATAATAATAATAATAATAATAATAATAATAATAATAATAATAATAATAATAATAATAATAATAATAATAATAATAATAATAATAATAATAATAATAATAATAATAATAATAATAATAATAATAATAATAATAATAATAATAATAATAATAATAATAATAATAATAATAATAATAATAATAATAATAATAATAATAATAATAATAATAATAATAATATAATCATAATCATAATCATAATAATAATAATAATAATAATAATAATAATAATAATAATAATAATAATAATAATAATAATAATAATAAATTATAATAATAATAATAATAAATTGTAATAATAATAATGCATTTTCAAGATCAATCATTTAAGACAAAGACAAAAGACCTTTTGTCAAAATCAATAATTTTACTTTTGAAAAAGGAACGGCTATAATCAAAAGAAGCAACAATCATTTGTCCATTTTTGTCAAAAGTAGATTCCAATAATTCAAAAAGAAGACAAAGTCCGGTTGAAGACAATTTTCAATTATTCAAAAGAAGACATTATTTTCAATGACGTGGAAAGCAATCAATTATCAAAGATCAATTATCAAAGAAGACTCCAGAAGACTCAAAGAAGAAGACTCCTCTCCTATATAAGAGAATGAAGACTCTTCATCAAAGGCATCGAAAAATTATCGAATTCACATTCTCATTCATGTATGAAAAATTCCCCAAAACAAAAACTTTTATTATCAACTGCTCAATGTTCAAAGAATTTAGATTTTCAAATTATAGTAGCTCCTCCCGATTGTAAGACAATTGTTTGTAATCAAGATTTTCAATCAATAAATTCAGGTATTCTTTAAATTTATGTTGTTTTCAATAATGTTTATTGCCATCATTTTTATTAAATATATAAATAAATAATAAAAGACTCTATGGAAATAAATAACAGAGTCAGAGACCACAAAATATATGTTGACTAATAAAAAGTAAAAGGAAAAGAATGTGTAATAGGGAATAGGATGATGGGTCCAGCGATCAAAGAGAAAATAGGGACCACATATGATAAAGGGTACATTTTGATCCAATTTGCTATTTTTCCGCCCAGTTTGACCCGGGCATAAAAATGTAAAACTTTTCTTCCGCCCATTAGGACCCGCGTGAATATTACTTAGAGCCCAACAACCATTTCTTTTTTTATGTCGCCCAGATGGATCCAATTTCTTATGTTTGGGTTAATTTTGACGGCTATAATATTAACATACTTATAGGGAAATCAAAGTTGTGTATGTGATGTATAGATCAAAGTTGTGATATGTGCGTCCCAAGGTATCAAGTTTGTTCTTTCACACGAGGGACGTGTAAAATTCGTTAGGTTATTTTTAAACTTTTATCTTTTTATTTAGATTATTTTTAGTTATATCAGGATGTGAAGCACAACTGTCTAAAAGTAATATCAAACTTTTAAGGATTGAAAGCATGGTTTTAATTTAAAAGTTTTTCCTTAAGTTGAATCCAGTTAGTTATGTAAATATGTAAATTAGTTAATAGGTCATTGATAAAACTTTGAATATATATGGTTCAAAGATTCAAAACTTAAAAGAATATGAAACATCTTATGCAATTTATATGTTAACTTCATATACTTATTTGTTTTTGGAACAACATTGCTCAATAAAGATATAAAAAAATGTATGAAGTACACTTCAACTTGTATTATCAACGATTGTACTAATACTATATATACACTAAAAAATAAGAAGTTGTCAACTAAATATATACTTGAACAATTGGAAGGAAATGAAAAATCCTCCTAATTCATCCTCTTAATAATCCTCTTAATTCATAGGATTATAAAACATGTAAATTCAATAGTTTAGATAATGAAAGAGAATAAGTGCATTACACATGTCAAATTTTAAATGAATTATGAAGATTAATAGGCTAAAGTTTGGAAGGATATATCGCTTCTCAATTGGTAACATGTAAAGATAAATAAATTGTTTAGTGCTAATATACTTGTTAAGTTTATATTTGCTCTTTTGAGATACAGAGTAATTTTCTCAGTAGAAGTAGAAAACTACCTTTCATATGTTTGAAATAAAATTTAGTTTGAACCTTTTCTTTTAATGTTTTGATCATATTTATTAAAGGTGCAATTATTATTATTATAAGTATAGATTTTATGAGTACGAACACATGCGAATGATCATTTTGATTATTACAAAAATATTATAATAGAAAAAATAATTTACCTCGAAGATAAAGTAAAATAGAAAGGAAAAAATGCAAGTATAAATGGTGGGCGTATGTCTTATCAATCGACCATAGTAGTTATCTTGCACTCCACCACTTCACTCTACTTATGTAGTAGACGTAATTATTTGTTTTGACTTGTCAATATATGTACATTGAGAATTTCTTGTTGTGCAATCCACAACCCACTAAAAATAATATTCAAATGAAATGTTAAACATATTGTATAAATTTAATGTTATGTGTATTGTACTATTTTGTAACAAACATTTTTATATTAACCTAGCTTTTTTGATGTTTAGTTTGCAAAGACCATAATTTTAGTGTGAAACTTTCACTGGTCTATTTTGAATGATAAAAATATTACTATATCTAAATTGGATCGAAATTCATATGACTATTGTTACGAAGTGGAAGTAGTTTTAAATTAATAACCATATATATATATGTTACTTCTAACTTGTATTTCTTGCTACAAGTGTAGATTAAAAATAGTAAAATATAGTGATATCTACCTATACAAATAAGTCATATCCATCAAAACCATACTTCACCATCATCCGTTCAACAAAGTCTTTCAATAGCCCTATTTGACCATACTTGTCCTACCAAAACCACAGTTCATCATTGTCTAAAGTCTTTAAATAACGGGCCACATACCCCGACCACGGAATCTTCGGTAACCCGACCACACCCCTTTAGGAGCGACAGTCGCTCCTAAAGGGTAGACCCATTTATTGCTCGCGGATACCCATGCATATACCCGTTAGAACCGTTGACCCGTCAAACCCCCTCTTTAGGAGCGACAGTCGCTCCTAAAGGGGTGACTCGAAAAAATGAATATATTCTTTCTCTGTACCGATCCATTCATTCATTCCCTTTCTCTTCTCCATTCCAACCGATCCAACCCCCCTCTCCCCCATATTTTCCGGCCAAGATTTTTCCGGTGAGGCTTTAGGAGCGACCCAGTTTTTCAGCGAGGCTTTAGGAGCGACCCGTCGTTACCCCTTTCGTAAACCCAACGTTGAAGTAAGTTTTTATTTTTTTTTTATTTCGTATCTATTAATTTGCTATATAGTATATGTATTAGTTTGATGTTATTCTTGTTATG
This sequence comes from Erigeron breviscapus, assembly GCA_034093135.1. Classification (NCBI taxonomy): domain Eukaryota; kingdom Viridiplantae; phylum Streptophyta; class Magnoliopsida; order Asterales; family Asteraceae; genus Erigeron; species Erigeron breviscapus. The sequence goes on along the minus strand of CM067167.1, from coordinate 239,758,495 downwards.
CATAGATTATTAGGATTGATCTTATATGCCCATAGATTTAACGTATTGTATACGCCCATAGATTTAATGTATTGTTGTTCTTGTGTTCTTGTTGTTGCTCTTGTTTTTGTTATGTAAAAATGATTGTAAAAAAGTGTAAAAAAATATAAAATGTAAAAAAAGTGTATTACATAGTATATAAAAAATATATTTAAAAAAAGTTTATAAAAGTTTGTACTAGAAAATGTTTGTATTAGAAAATATAAAAATGTTTGTATTAGAAAAGTTTATAAAAAATGTAAAAAAGTGTATACATAGTATATAAAAAATTATTTTAAAAAAAGTTTCTATAACAAAAAGTTTATATAAAAAAGTAGTTAAAAAATTAAGTTTAAAAAAGTAGCTGAAAAAGTAGTAGTACAAAAGTCATATAAAAATGTTTGTATTAGAAATGTTTGTAAAAAATAATTGTATTCTTATCGTTTAAAGTAACTTATTTATGTTATTGTTACTTATTGGTTTTGTAGGGTCGAAGAAAACACCACCACCACCACCAAGAGGGGCAGCCAAACATCTAAACCTTGAGGCTGCCTTCAAGAAAAATGGAGGCCCGTTACCCATGTACTTCGATTACAAATCGAAGACCTTTCAGTCGATCGGGGAATACGGGGCTATGTACAAATCTTTGTTAGGCTCATTGATCGGAGATGTCCCCCAGTACTACGAGTCATGGGACGATGTGCCTGAGTCTCTGAGGGACAATATCTTGGAGGAAATACAGGTTAGAATATGTTTCTTTTTATATTTTTTTACTTAATATGTTTTACAATGATAACCCCGAAAATGTTAACTTGTATTTGTAAACAATTACTCGGCCCTGCTGCTGAAAATTGTGACGATCGGATCAACTCATCAATATATCCACGGGTGTCCTCCCGTAATTCGGTGTCAGGCTCCGCGAAACGTGACTGCGTGGGCACATGGTCACTGTGTCTCGCCGACTGAAAGTCTCTGTAGCATGAGCCTGAGTCTGGTGCGGTATCCGGATACTTAGGTGTTGTCACGTGCACGGACCTCGACTTTTTCATCTTTGGTGGTGGTGGCATCGGAGGTGATACGTTCAAGTCTGGCATCTGCAATGAATGAATGAATAATTAAGTTAGATGTATACCCGTATAGTATTTAACAATTAATAATTTGCTAGACTATAATAATATACCTTTTTCTTTGACCCAACAGGTCTACCACGTGTTTTCTTTTGGACCTCCGGATCCTTGATTTTGGACCGACCCGGATAGATGAGGTCCTTTATTTTTGACATCAAGCTTTTCCTTTGTTTTATGGGTTGTCGTTCCAAGGCAGTAGTAACCTCGCCACAAAAGTCCTCAACAGGCTCGTCATCATCTGAGTCTTTCTTCACATTTCCAGGCAGGCAGGTGGACGGGTTTATATCGAGCCTGCACCAAAATGCATCTATCTCATATTCTTGAACACGCCTTCCTGCAGGAATAAAAATATTACATTAAGTATTTTTAAGTAAAATGGACCATTTGTATTTGAATGAACTGTACTTACGTTCCTGCATGTATGTTAGAAGTCGACAACTACATGGCAAGCCACAGCTAGCCCATACTGTACACCCGCACTTTGACACGTCCCCTTTTAGTGTAATTTTCAATCGATCAATTTCGTCAACCATAATTTGCAAGGCTACATGGGAGCCTTTACCAAGCAAATCCTTTAAACAGGGATAGTTATGTTTATTTTGATTGTACTGCCTGCAATGTTCCAGTGACCCCTTTATTTCGGTGTATTGCCCGCTGACAACAGAGTTAACACATTCAACGATTCTGTGGAACGTAAGCCGCTTTTGATGCATAACTGACTTCAGCAAAGAATGCTCGCTCTCAACCCTGTTGGTAGTGTAGTTACGATAGTTGCGGTGTTGGTCGACCCAACATGACACAAATAAGTCCTTGTACGAGGCAAGCCACTGTATTTGTAGATACTTATAAAGATCTGCAGGAAAATAAAAGTGATTTAGCTACATGGTTACATCGTAAGCTTTATCATAAAAACAGTATGGGGACGGGATGTATATACTTGGTTTATCTGCCAAGAATACTTTTAGCCGCTGCTCATTCTCTGCGTATTCTTTAACCGTGCTTGACTTTACGAGTTTATCCCACCGGTGTCTAAACGAACCATAATCTTTTTTTGTCCTAAACGATGGGTTGGCATGTAAATCAATATTCCTCCAAATGTGTATTCTACACAGTATCAGCTTCGTTTCCGGCATCACATCCTTAACCGCTTTCATGAGGGCCAGATCCCGATCAGTGAGTGCCACACGCACGACGAACCCTTCTTCGAGCGTCGACTTCAAGCACTGTAACACCCATGTGTATGCCGCATGTTGCTCATTTTCAATTAGTGCGTGCGCAATGCTGAATGTCTTGCCAGTTGGAGTGACACCCACAATCTCAACAAGCGGCATGTTGTAAACGTTGGTTTTATACGTGGCGTCTATTTCAATGATCCAAGGAAATGCACGCCATATGTCAAGTGATGTAGGATGTACGAAAAAGAGATTGGTCAAACATCCGGTTTTGCTATCCGTCGTGTACTGATACGTGTACTGATGGTCAGATAGTAATTGGAGCACGATCTGCAACGGGTAAACAAGCAAAGTATAAGGAAGTCGTATTTTTTTAAAAAATAAACATATAGTTATACGATCCACATGCAGGTATGTTTCTTATTTCACCTGCATTCGAGTTTCCCCTCGTTGTTGGGCGTGCTTTAGCCGGTGTTGCCGAAGGTAGTTAGAAATGTCTTGTGAACGGGTTAAGATGCCGGGAAATGCATCTTCAATTGGTCCCTTATGCTATTTGGCCCAAAACCTAGCAACGCCTTTTCGTCCACAAATTCTTTTTGAACATCGGTTAGTCGTCTTGCGTACGCAATACCTTCCAAATTACGAGCTGATGGATGGTTATGTCGGTGATCTATAACTTCAACCCACCAACTATGGTCCTTTGTCAGACGGCCTACCAATTTGAATGGACAGTCAATTTTGGTAGTCCCTTTGGGTGCCCCGGTTGACCGCTTATCTCTTTTTCCACCACGGTTGCAAATAAGGACCACCTTTTTAACTTCTCCGTCTTTTGTGGCATTTGATCTTCGTGTTACTAACACATAACCAAGCTCCTTTGCCGTTTTTTGAGCCCAGTCTACCAGATCTATGTGTGTGTCAAACACCTGAAATATTTTAAAAAAGTGTATAAAAAGTGTATTATAAAAAAGTGTATAAAAAGTGTATTTTAAAAAAGTGTATAAAAAAGTGTATTAAAAAGTGTATTATAAAAAAGTGTATAAAAAGTGTATTATAAAAAAGTGTATAAAAAAGTGTATTTTAAAAAAGTGTATAAAAAGTGTATTATAAAAAAGTGTATAAAAAAGTGTATAAAAAAGCTTGGTTATGTGTTAGTAACACGAAGATCAAATGCCACAAAAGACGGAGAAGTTAAAAAGGTGGTCCTTATTTGCAACCGTGGTGGAAAAAGAGATAAGCGGTCAACCGGGGCACCCAAAGGGACTACCAAAATTGACTGTCCATTCAAATTGGTAGGCCGTCTGACAAAGGAGTTGGTGGGTTGAAGTTATAGATCACCGACATAACCATCCATCAGCTCGTAATTTGGAAGGTATTGCGTACGCAAGACGACTAACCGATGTTCAAAAAGAATTTGTGGACGAAAAGGCGTTGCTAGGTTTTGGGCCAAATAGCATAAGGGACCAATTGAAGGATGCATTTCCCGGCATCTTGACCCGTTCACAAGACATTTCTAACTACCTTCGGCAACACCGGCTAAAGCACGCCCAACAACGAGGGGAAACTCGAATGCAGGTGAAATAAGAAACATACCTGCATGTGGATCGTATAACTATATGTTTATTTTTTTTAAAAAATACGACTTCCTTATACTTTGGTTGTTTACCCGTTGCAGATCGTGCTCCAATTACTATCTGACCATCAGTACACGTATCAGTACACGACGGATAGCAAAACCGGATGTTTGACCAATCTCTTTTTCGTACATCCTACATCACTTGACATATGGCGTGCATTTCCTTGGATCATTGAAATAGACGCCACGTATAAAACCAACGTTTACAACATGCCGCTTGTTGAGATTGTGGGTGTCACTCCAACTGGCAAGACATTCAGCATTGCGCACGCACTAATTGAAAATGAGCAACATGCGGCATACACATGGGTGTTACAGTGCTTGAAGTCGACGCTCGAAGAAGGGTTCGTCGTGCGTGTGGCACTCACTGATCGGGATCTGGCCCTCATGAAAGCGGTTAAGGATGTGATGCCGGAAACGAAGCTGATACTGTGTAGAATACACATTTGGAGGAATATTGATTTACATGCCAACCCATCGTTTAGGACAAAAAAAGATTATGGTTCGTTTAGACACCGGTGGGATAAACTCGTAAAGTCAAGCACGGTTAAAGAATACGCAGAGAATGAGCAGCGGCTAAAAGTATTCTTGGCAGATAAACCAAGTATATACATCCCGTCCCCATACTGTTTTTATGATAAAGCTTACGATGTAACCATGTAGCTAAATCACTTTGTATTTTCCTGCAGATCTTTATAAGTATCTACAAATACAGTGGCTTGCCTCGTACAAGGACTTATTTGTGTCATGTTGTGTCGACCAACACCGCAACTATCGTAACTACACTACCAACAGGGTTGAGAGCGAGCATTCTTTGCTGAAGTCAGTTATGCATCAAAAGCGGCTTACGTTCCACAGAATCGTTGAATGTGTTAACTCTGTTGTCAGCGGGCAATACACCGAAATAAAGGGGTCACTGGAACATTGCAGGCAGTACAATCAAAATAAACATAACTATCCCTGTTTAAAGGATTTGCTTGGTAAAGGCTCCCATGTAGCCTTGCAAATTATGGTTGACGAAATTGATCGATTGAAAATTACACTAAAAGGGGACGTGTCAAAGTGCGGGTGTACAGTATGGGCTAGCTGTGGCTTGCCATGTAGTTGTCGACTTCTAACATACATGCAGGAACGTAAGTACAGTTCATTCAAATACAAATGGTCCATTTTACTTAAAAATACTTAATGTAATATTTTTATTCCTGCAGGAAGGCGTGTTCAAGAATATGAGATAGATGCATTTTGGTGCAGGCTCGATATAAACCCGTCCACCTGCCTGCCTGGAAATGTGAAGAAAGACTCGGATGATGACGAGCCTGTTGAGGACTTTTGTGGCGAGGTTACTACTGCCTTGGAACGACAACCCATAAAACAAAGGAAAAGCTTGATGTCAAAAATAAAGGACCTCATCTATCCGGGTCGGTCCAAAATCAAGGATCCGGAGGTCCAAAAGAAAACACGTGGTAGACCTGTTGGGTCAAAGAAAAAGGTATATTATTATAGTCTAGCAAATTATTAATTGTTAAATACTATACGGGTATACATCTAACTTAATTATTCATTCATTCATTGCAGATGCCAGACTTGAACGTATCACCTCCGATGCCACCACCACCAAAGATGAAAAAGTCGAGGTCCGTGCACGTGACAAAACCTAAGTATCCGGATACCGCACCAGACTCAGGCTCATGCTACAGAGACTTTCAGTCGGCGAGACACAGTGACCATGTGCCCACGCAGTCACGTTTCGCGGAGCCTGACACCGAATTACGGGAGGACACCCGTGGATATATTGATGAGTTGATCCGATCGTCACAATTTTCAGCAGCAGGGCCGAGTAATTGTTTACAAATACAAGTTAACATTTTCGGGGTTATCATTGTAAAACATATTAAGTAAAAAAATATAAAAAGAAACATATTCTAACCTGTATTTCCTCCAAGATATTGTCCCTCAGAGACTCAGGCACATCGTCCCATGACTCGTAGTACTGGGGGACATCTCCGATCAATGAGCCTAACAAAGATTTGTACATAGCCCCGTATTCCCCGATCGACTGAAAGGTCTTCGATTTGTAATCGAAGTACATGGGTAACGGGCCTCCATTTTTCTTGAAGGCAGCCTCAAGGTTTAGATGTTTGGCTGCCCCTCTTGGTGGTGGTGGTGTTTTCTTCGACCCTACAAAACCAATAAGTAACAATAACATAAATAAGTTACTTTAAACGATAAGAATACAATTATTTCAATGCATAACTAAATTTAATGTAAAGTCAATTTTCTTACCGCTGTTTTTGCAGCCTGTTATTTTCTTCCACCACGATCGGTGCGGATCGTTTCCATCGCCGTCGCCGCCGTGAGCTCCTAGCATTTTTCTTAAATCTACATAAATAATACACGTATTATAATACTTTTTATATCAACTTTTTTAACTACTTTTTTTTTAACTTAATTTTTTATATGACTTTTGTACTACTACTTTTTCAATATATGTTTTAATATCTTTTTATACTTATGTTTTATAATGTAAAACTTTTTACATACCTTTTTTATTTATACATTTTTAAGTACTTTTTTTAACGTAAAATTTCGTAAGAACCTTTTTTTATATATATATAATTTTTTATAAACATTTTATTTATAATTTTTTGAACTTAATTTTTTATTAACTTTTTATAAACTTTTCTGAACTTACTTTTTTATAAACATTTTTTAAATTTTTATTAAACATTTTTTAAACTTTTTCGTTAACTTAAATTTTTTATATATAATTTATTTGAACTTAAATTTCTATTTAAACATTTTTAAGTACTTTTTTTAACTTAATTTTTAATTAAATTTTTATAAACTTTTTTTTATATAATTTTTTATATACTTTAATTTTTTTACATTTTATATTTTTTACACTTTTTTACATTTTTTATATAAACTTTTTGTTATAGAAATTTTTTTAAAATAATTTTTTATATACTATGTATACACTTTTTTACATTTTTTATAAACTTTTTTAATACAAAATTTTTTATAAATTTTCTAATACAAACATTTTTATACTTTTTAATTACATTTTTATAATACTTTTTTAACTTACTTTTTTAATACTTTTTTTAACTTAATTTTATAATACTTTTTATATCAACTTTTTTAACTACTTTTTTTTTAACTTAATTTTTTATATGACTTTTGTACTACTTTTTCAATATATGTTTTAATATCTTTTTATACTTATGTTTTATAATGTAAAACTTTTTACATACCTTTTTTATTTATACATTTTTAAGTACTTTTTTTAACGTAAAATTTCGTAAGAACCTTTTTTTATATATATATAATTTTTTATAAACATTTTATTTATAATTTTTTGAACTTAATTTTTTATTAACTTTTTATAAACTTTTCTGAACTTACTTTTTTATAAACATTTTTTAAATTTCGTATGAACTTAAATTTTTTAATACTTTTTTTTTAACTTAACTTTTTTATATATATTTTTTGAACTATCTTTTTAATACTTTTTTTTTAACTTAATTTTTTAATACTTTTTAACAAACTTTTATAAACTTTTTTTTAAATATATTTTTTATATACTATGTAATACACTTTTTTACATTTTATATTTTTTTACATTTTTTCATTTTTATTTTTTACATTTTTTACATTTTGTTATAGAAATTTTTTTTAAAATATATTTTTTATATACTATGTATACACTTTTCTACATTTTTTATAAACTTTTCTAATACAAATATTTTTTATAAACTTTTCTAATACAAACATTTCTAATACAAACATTTTTATATGACTTTTGTACTACTACTTTTTCAGCTACTTTTTTTAACCTTAATTTTTTAACTACTTTTTTTAAACTTAATTTTTTAACTACTTTTTATATAAACTTTTTGTTATAGAAATTTTTTTAAAATAATTTTTTATATACTATGTATACACTTTTTTACATTTTTTATAAACTTTTCTAATACAAACATTTTTATATTTTCTAATACAAACTTTTTATAGTACAAACTTTTATAAACTTTTTTTTAAAATATATTTTTTATATACTATGTAATACACTTTTTTACATTTTATATTTTTTTACACTTTTTTACAATCATTTTTACATAACAAAAACAAGAACAACAACAAGAACCAACAAGAACACAAGAACAACAATACATTAAATCTATGGGCGTATACAATACGTTAAATCTATGGGCATATAAGATCAATCCTAATACATCTATGCATAACAAGAATAACATCAAACTAATACATATACTATATAGCAAATTAATAGATACGAAAAGGGAAGAAGAAGGGAATGAATGAATGGATCGGTACAGAGAAAGAATATATTCATTTTTTCGAGTCACCCCTTTAGGAGCGACTGTCGCTCCTAAAGAGGGGGGTTGGATCGGTTGGAATGGAGAAGAGAAAGGGAAGAAGAAGGGAATGAATGAATGGATCGGTACAGAGAAAGAATATATTCATTTTTTCGAGTCACCCCTTTAGGAGCGACTGTCGCTCCTAAAGAGGGGGTTTGACGGGTCAACGGTTCTAACGGGTATATGCATGGGTATCCGCGAGCAATAAATGGGTCTACCCTTTAGGAGCGACAGTCGCTCCTAAAGCCTCACCGGAAAATCTTGGCCGGAAAATATGGGGGAGAGGGGGGTTGGATCGGTTGGAATGGAGAAGAGAAAGGGAAGAAGAAGGGAATGAATGAATGGATCGGTACAGAGAAAGAATATATTCATTTTTTCGAGTCACCCCTTTAGGAGCGACTGTCGCTCCTAAAGAGGGGGGTTGGATCGGTTGGAATGGAGAAGAGAAAGGGAAGAAGAAGGGAATGAATGAATGGATCGGTACAGAGAAAGAATATATTCATTTTTTCGAGTCACCCCTTTAGGAGCGACTGTCGCTCCTAAAGAGGGGGTTTGACGGGTCAACGGTTCTAACGGGTATATGCATGGGTATCCGCGAGCAATAAATGGGTCTACCCTTTAGGAGCGACAGTCGCTCCTAAAGCCTCACCGGAAAATCTTGGCCGGAAAATATGGGGGAGAGGGGGGTTGGATCGGTTGGAATGGAGAAGAGAAAGGGAAGAAGAAGGGAATGAATGAATGGATCGGTACAGAGAAAGAATATATTCATTTTTTCGAGTCACCCCTTTAGGAGCGACTGTCGCTCCTAAAGAGGGGGTTTGACGGGTCAACGGTTCTAACGGGTATATGCATGGGTATCCGCGAGCAATAAATGGGTCTACCCTTTAGGAGCGACAGTCGCTCCTAAAGAGGGGGTTTGACGGGTCAACGGTTCTAACGGGTATATGCATGGGTATCCGCGAGCAATAAATGGGTCTACCCTTTAGGAGCGACAGTCGCTCCTAAAGAGGGGGTTTGACGGGTCAACGGTTCTAACGGGTATATGCATGGGTATCCGCGAGCAATAAATGGGTCTACCCTTTAGGAGCGACTGTCGCTCCTAAAGCCTCGCTGAAAAACTGGGTCGCTCCTAAAGCCTCACCGGAAAATCTTGGCCGGAAAATATGGGGGAGAGGGGGGTTGGATCGGTTGGAATGGAGAAGAGAAAGGGAAGAAGAAGGGAATGAATGAATGGATCGGTACAGAGAAAGAATATATTCATTTTTTCGAGTCACCCCTTTAGGAGCGACTGTCGCTCCTAAAGAGGGGGTTTGACGGGTCAACGGTTCTAACGGGTATATGCATGGGTATCCGCGAGCAATAAATGGGTCTACCCTTTAGGAGCGACAGTCGCTCCTAAAGGGGTGTGGTCGGGTTACCGAAGATTCCGTGGTCGGGGTATGTGGCCCGTTAAATAACCTCCACACAACTAAACTATTCATCAATAGTTTGTTTGATTTGCTTTTTTCTTCACAACTCTTTCACCTTTCCCTGGTACTTTGCCATGATAAACTTGTTTAATAAAGAGAAATGACAAATATATTATCATCCTTGAAACCAACCTACAAAGATTAATCTAAATACACAATTAACATTTTTCGTTTCAATGTATTTTTAGAAAAGCATATGAAAAACGCATTGTTAGTTTAATAGTAACATGTAGAAGTAAGCCTCTTGAGATTGACAACTTAAGCATTCTCACTAACATTTAACATTAATTAAATCAATTCCATCAACTCATTACTATGCTAACAACTCATTCACCGTCACAACTTTCAATTCAACGCACACAACAAACAATTACAAATATTAATCTTATATATCAAATAAAACAAATAATTAATAAGAAAAGAGGAAAATATAACCTGAACAACACCATTAGAAAACTAAAACCCACCATGAGAAAAGAAAGCCCCATATCATAAATAGCTAACACATGAGAGTAAACGAAAGAAAAAAAAATTATAGAATTTAAGTAGCATTTTTTTTTTTTAAAATCCTTCACATGTCACAACTCACAACAAATCAACAATGCTATTTTAATCTACCAAAGAATCATAAACTTGGCACAACAAAGTTTTATTTGTTCAAAAAGACTTAAAAAGAAACAACACTTTTTACCCGACCAGAAAAATTGGATCTTTCTTCTCTTTTCAGATTTATTTATGTATGTATAAGTATTTGGTAGATAAGAGGTATAAAAAAAGATTATTTGTATGGTCATATCCTATAATCGAAACAATAACTTATGATATTAACAATAAACTAAAACGAAATTATAGAAAAATAAAAAAAAAACTTTCGATGAAAAACATACCTCCCAAAAGTGAAATCATGGTCTAAATCCTGAATAAAACATAAAACTTTTGGTTAGATGTGAGTAATGTTTGTTAAGATTATGAAAAAAGAACATGTTTTGAAAAGAAATTCATAAAGAAAAAATGGGAAATAGCCTAGTGAAAGAGAGAAAGAGAAAGTGAAAGCATAAATTATGAAAAAATGGGTATATATCACTTAAATTATTGGCTGGTTGAGAAAAAGTAAACTAATGATGGCTAAATAGTGTTGTATTATTTAGGGTGACGTGGCTTCATTTTATGAACCTACATTAATTAAAAGCTCTTTTGCATTATAGATGGATACTAGGTCTAAATCCCGGGGTTGTAGAACACAAATTGGTACATGCGTCTAAAAAAAAACATATTTTACATTCATAAATAAAAATTTGTATAGATTGGTTGTTTAAATAACTATGAACATAAAACATTTCATTTTTATCCAAACGTTCATACTTAAAGCATCTCAAAAATTATCAACATAGGACAATCTCATAATCCTTACATTCCTCTATTTTTGTTTGATTCCAAAAGAGCCGTCTTTCTATAATACCTGTTGTACCAATGGAGCCAAATCTTTACCATTGCCCTATCAATGCCTAGTAAAATCAAGAATAGTTACTTTTTATCAAAATACATTAAAACCCATAAAAACCAGAATCATGCATTTACATGTTATGTATGAGCTTGAGAAATTGAAAACTCATGCCATATTTCTGTAGACTACATACACGACTTGTCATCACAATTATAGCACTTGAGCTTATCTATACAAAATTATAATAAACCATCTACACATTATATCTCAAAACTTTCTTAAGAGTACACAAATAAGAAACTGCACTTGAGTACTTGATAGTCAACGTTTTCACCAACAGGTCATACAGATTTGTGGTTGGATTCATGAATCATGAGCGGATACAACTAAAATAAAATTAAGTTTGGGTAGGACTTTTTAGCAATAGCCTGAATATGAAGATGTCCATACCCAGTATTAAAGCCCCACTTGCCATGCTACGTACTTTTGTGTGTGCAAGAAGTATAATTTCAAATACTCCTGGTGTGCTTCTACATCTAACTCTCGTTTAACCATTAGAATTGGGATCAATCGAATTTGCACACACTAACCCATCTCTTTCACAACTGATAAAACATAGGTCTTCAAATCTTTCTATACCTTTTTATATCTATACACACTATATATATTTAACATATATCTATATACACTAACAAATATCGTACACTTTACACTCACATATTATATACTCCCTCCGTCCCATATTAAGTGTCCTAGTTTGACTTTTTGAGTCTTTTTCTTTCAACTTTGACCGTAAGTATTTTTGTTCGTGTTATATAACACTTGATAAAACATATATGAATTGATTGAGTTTTAAATGTACTTTTCATTAATATAACTTTCATCAACTAATATATAACACAAACAAAGATATTTACGGTCAAAATCGAAGAAAAAGACTTGACCAGTCAAAATAAGACAATTAAAATGGGACGGGGGAGTATGATTTATCATTTTCCATATATATATGATCAGGAACCCACGTACATCCATTGCACTCACATATAACTGTATACACACACACACACACATATATATACACACAAATATCAGACTCTGTATACAACAAATAGGTAGAGAACTGCTCGTTTTCTATTGAAAAACATATCCAAACGTTATAACTCCAAACAATGAGTACCTTTGACTTTATCTTATAAGCCACCGGATCGCTTATAATTAGAGCTGCATCGGATCATTAGCATTCGGGTCATCAAGCAATAGCGGAAGGAAGATGTCAAAGACATGGATTAACTCTGTTATACAGAAGACACAACTATTAGACATTTTGATGATAGTGCCCGATCCAAGGCCTGATCTAGTATAGCTTTTATTACAAAAGTTTCAAAGTCATGATTCTTGAAAGTCAAAGTAAGAACTTTAATTTGACACCTTTCAAATACCTCATGGTTCATTATTACCATAAAAAAAATGCTCCCTTGATGGCCGTATCAACAACAGCTTTCACATTCTAATGGTCACCAGTCAAAACAAAATAAATAAAGTTTTCCTAAAATCTTTAACTACAAAATAGTGTGAAGGTCAAGTATTTTCGGTTTAAATTATTCACCTGTTGAGTTTTTGAACTGCATTCAATATAAGGAGTTGCACCAATTTGTTACCTGAGTTCTTCACCCTATAAATCAACATCAAATAGTTTATAAGAAGGCTATTTTATGACCAAATTGGTACATGTGAGAAGGTGAAACATGAACAATCTGGAAATGATTACTTTTTCTAAAGATGGATTCATAAGATTCTCTTCTTGTGAATGAACTAACTCCCATAAGACGATTTAGTTGTAACGAAATTTTAAAAACAACCCAAATTTCTTTCATATAAGCATCATTAGCCAAACATGAGATGATTCTGATGATGAGTGTATAACACTAAAAAAGAAAGAAAGAAGCTGATGATGATGATTTTCAGATTAATCTATATAAAATACACTAACCTTGAGGAGTCATCTCGTAACCAGATTAATCTATACAAACATCTATATAAAATACACTAACCTTGAGGTGTCATCTTTAAAATCTTGTAACCAGATTTAGATCTGCATCTACAAAATACATAAAGAAAATATAAAAACGTAAATTAAATAAAGAAAACGAAGTAGCAGAGAAAAAGAAATAGAAAAAAAAAAAAAAAAAAAAAAAAAAAAAAAAAAAAAAAAAAAAAAAAAAAAAAAAAAAAAAAAAAAAAAAAAAAAAAAAAAAAAAAAAAAAAAAAAAAAAAAAAAAAAAAAAAAAAAAAAAAAAAAAAAAAAAAAAAAAAAAAAAAAAAAAAAAAAAAAAAAAAAAAAAAAAAAAAAAAAAAAAAAAAAAAAAAAAAAAAAAAAAAAAAAAAAAAAAAAAAAAAAAAAAAAAAAAAAAAAAAAAAAAAAAAAAAAAAAAAAAAAAAAAAAAAAAAAAAAAAAAAAAAAAAAAAAAAAAAAAAAAAAAAAAAAAAAAAAAAAAAAAAAAAAAAAAAAAAAAAAAAAAAAAAAAAAAAAAAAAAAAAAAAAAAAAAAAAAAAAAAAAAAAAAAAAAAAAAAAAAAAAAAAAAAAAAAAAAAAAAAAAAAAAAAAAAAAAAAAAAAAAAAAAAAAAAAAAAAAAAAAAAAAAAAAAAAAAAAAAAAAAAAAAAAAAAAAAAAAAAAAAAAAAAAAAAAAAAAAAAAAAAAAAAAAAAAAAAAAAAAAAAAAAAAAAAAAAAAAAAAAAAAAAAAAAAAAAAAAAAAAAAAAAAAAAAAAAAAAAAAAAAAAAAAAAAAAAAAAAAAAAAAAAAAAAAAAAAAAAAAAAAAAAAAAAAAAAAAACTAACTTTACAAAAAAAAAATATGTTGTCTTAACTGAGTTTGCACTAAAGAGTCTTTCGACGAACAAATCACTTTATTTAAACTCTCAAATAGGAAAAACTCTTTACCAAGAATTCAACTTAAACATTTTGTTTCAGATAAAACCTAAATGAGTTGGTTATATATGATCGTATTTGATTTGGTTTACATTCGAATTTCCTTAACAAACATTTTTAAGTTTTGAAAAATTTATTGTTAACCTATGGATAGCTTGCATTATTATTTATGAAATTTAGATCAATTTATAATAGGTTTAAATCCAAATAATCTAAACTTAGAACCTCATTTAATTTGATAGATAAATGCTAATAATCTGATCCAATAATTAAATATCCTTGTATTCCATCCAAATAACACCTTCATGTCATTAACTTCATCTTCATTGTTCTTTATAGTATCTAGCATGAAACTCGAACCACAACTTCAACTTATTTATTCCATTTAAAACAATAAATAAATGTATATATGGATGAGGTTTTTCGTGTATGTGGCCCAAGGAGGATATCGTGACCACTTTGAACTATATCTTGCCACCCTAACATGTTTACATAAGAAGGTTTTTACCACCGTGGTGGTGGTTCAATTTAAAAATACTTTTTAGCTAACACGGCTAATCTACTGCAATATTTGTGAAATGAAAGAGTCGAAACACAAATGTGTTTGGACAAAGATTTACACGATATTCGAGCGCACCATTAGCTTCGCAAGACTCTAATCGATTCCATTAATTTGCAACCTCTCACTAAACTTTCGCCAATGTTAATGTTACAATTTTCGTTTTATTTTTTAATAATGTAATTTTTTCTATTAATGTAATGATTAAATTTATTCAAATCAATACTTTTTTAATATAAATTGTTCCAATTAGTGTACTTATTTTTATTAATGTATTTTTTAATAATGTAATTTTTTCTATTAATGTAATGATTAAATTTATTCAAATCAATAATGTTTTATTATATAGATATGCATTTTTTAAATTATTATGTTTAATCAAGGAAAATTGTATAAAATAATTTGAAAAAGTGTTGTTAGTAATCGTGTGTCTGTTTAAAAGTATTGACATGATATTAATGTGATTTGACTGAAGTATGGTTGTGAGCGGATTTGTCAATGTAAGGAGAAGTCCATAACCTAGTTGGTATATGTTCTTGTCTTTTGAGATGAAAAATTCATATATTGACATCAGGTGACAGAATTGAACCTCACCTTTATATCTCAAAAGAAAATTGGTGTAATAATGTAGATGCACTGATGCAGATTAAAATTTACCAATTCAATACGGAGTAAAAGGAAACAAGAGTATAATGTAACACCCCAAGCCAAGGGCTCGAAATATGACGGAAATCATATAGCACAAGGTGGAATTAATGTAGAACATGAACTAAATGCAAACAAAGGATCCAGTGAATCTATAAACGAGACAATTCAATACAGAAAGTATGAGAAACAAGCAGTCATCAAAGTTTACAAAGAGACAACATCGAAAGATGACTATTGATCTAAGCATAAAGCAAAAGTAGGCGATGAATCCTTGACTCATATAAGTCCAATGCCCAGGTTCACAAGCAAGCGAAACAATCATACTTCATGCCTTGGAATAACTTGGTTACCTGAAAAGTGTACTAAGCATAGTCAACACAAGGTTGGTGAGTTCGTAGGAATGGTTCACAAGGAACCATTGTTCTAAATCACAACAAGTATAAGTAAAGGCAAAACATAACATAAGAATAGCCTTTATGTGTCTCAATCTCAAATCACAACAAAACACAATATAAGTAATGCGTATAATAAATAAGCACAAGCGATGTCTATATCAAGATATGTGCTACACGCATAATCATGTCCGAATGCATAAAAGGTATGTCCAACAATTTAGACATCAGATAACGCATCCTAAATGTACCACAATAACAAAACCACTATAAACACAATATTCTCAAGTCTAACAACTTGGTAGTACATCGTACCATTGCGCGTTCTCAAGTGTATGACACTTGGGAGTACATAGTACGACTCATCAAGTACGAATACTTGGGAGTACGTCGAACCAAACATCAAGTACAAACCTAACCAATCTCAATCACAAATCCATCATATCACAAATCAATCAAACTACAAAGCACATACATTTCATACGACTTTACATTTAAGGAATCATAGATGTTTATATATAGGGTCACCCGCTGTAACACCCCAAGCCGGAGCTCGAAATGTCACGGAAATCATACAGCACCCGGTGGAATTACAATAGAACAAACTAAATGCAATTAACGATTTGGTGAATCCAAAACATAGCAAAACAAGTAACAAAATACAACAGGAGCAAATAGCCATCAACGTTAACATAACACATCCAAAGATGGCAAACGATCCTAAGTATAATGCAAAAGGAGGGTCAATGAATCCTTGATCCATGAGGTCCAAGTCCGGGTTAGACAGCAAGCAAGCAACTAAACACCACGTCCGGGGAGAACCTGATTACCTGAAAAGTGTACTAAGCATAGTCAACACAAGGTTGGTGAGTTCGTAGTAATGGTTCGTAACGAACCAACAATAATAATCACAGTATACGAGTAAAGGCTAGGCATGACTTACAGCGAGCCTCTAAGCAACACAATATCGTCCAACAACAGGATTTCACAAGACAATAAGAGTGAAAAGGGAATGCACGAAAGATGTATGAATCAATGTAAGTGCCAAATGCATGAATAAGCCAACATGCCTATCCTATGCGTGAACGCAGTCACCAATGCAACGATACCCTTCTGTCATAACAATGAACAAGGCTGTATCTCAAAAACATCGAGATATATATGTCTATATACTCGGGGTCAGGAACTACATCAACCAATCAATAAGTACAAAAGCATGTTCTCAAGTGCAAGACACTTGGAAGTACATCAACCAATCAATAAGTACAAAAGCATGTTCTCAAGTGCAAGACACTTGGAAGTACATCAACCAATCAATAAGTACAAAAGCATGTTCTCAAGTGCAAGACACTTGGAAGTACATCAACCAATCAATAAGTACAAAAGCATGTTCTCAAGTGCAAGACACTTGGAAGTACATCAACCAATCAATAAGTACAAAAGCATGTTCTCAAGTGCAAGACACTTGGAAGTACATCAACCAATCAATAAGTACAAAAGCATGTTCTCAAGTGCAAGACACTTGGAAGTACATCAACCAATCAATAAGTACAAAAGCATGTTCTCAAGTGCAAGACACTTGGAAGTACATCAACCAATCAATAAGTACAAAAGCATGTTCTCAAGTGCAAGACACTTGGAAGTACATCAACCAATCAATAAGTACAAAAGCATGTTCTCAAGTGCAAGACACTTGGAAGTACATCAACCAATCAATAAGTACAAAAGCATGTTCTCAAGTGCAAGACACTTGGAAGTACATCAACCAATCAATAAGTACAAAAGCATGTTCTCAAGTGCAAGACACTTGGAAGTACATCAACCAATCAATAAGTACAAAAGCATGTTCTCAAGTGCAAGACACTTGGAAGTACATCAACCAATCAATAAGTACAAAAGCATGTTCTCAAGTGCAAGACACTTGGAAGTACATCAACCAATCAATAAGTACAAAAGCATGTTCTCAAGTGCAAGACACTTGGAAGTACATCAACCAATCAATAAGTACAAAAGCATGTTCTCAAGTGCAAGACACTTGGAAGTACATCAACCAATCAATAAGTACAAAAGCATGTTCTCAAGTGCAAGACACTTGGAAGTACATCAACCAATCAATAAGTACAAAAGCATGTTCTCAAGTGCAAGACACTTGGAAGTACATCAACCAATCAATAAGTACAAAAGCATGTTCTCAAGTGCAAGACACTTGGAAGTACATCAACCAATCAATAAGTACAAAAGCATGTTCTCAAGTGCAAGACACTTGGAAGTACATCAACCAATCAATAAGTACAAAAGCATGTTCTCAAGTGCAAGACACTTGGAAGTACATCAACCAATCAATAAGTACAAAAGCATGTTCTCAAGTGCAAGACACTTGGAAGTACATCAACCAATCAATAAGTACAAAAGCATGTTCTCAAGTGCAAGACACTTGGAAGTACATCAACCAATCAATAAGTACAAAAGCATGTTCTCAAGTGCAAGACACTTGGAAGTACATCAACCAATCAATAAGTACAAAAGCATGTTCTCAAGTGCAAGACACTTGGAAGTACATCAACCAATCAATAAGTACAAAAGCATGTTCTCAAGTGCAAGACACTTGGAAGTACATCAACCAATCAATAAGTACAAAAGCATGTTCTCAAGTGCAAGACACTTGGAAGTACATCAACCAATCAATAAGTACAAAAGCATGTTCTCAAGTGCAAGACACTTGGAAGTACATCAACCAATCAATAAGTACAAAAGCATGTTCTCAAGTGCAAGACACTTGGAAGTACATCAACCAATCAATAAGTACAAAAGCATGTTCTCAAGTGCAAGACACTTGGAAGTACATCAACCAATCAATAAGTACAAAAGCATGTTCTCAAGTGCAAGACACTTGGAAGTACATCAACCAATCAATAAGTACAAAAGCATGTTCTCAAGTGCAAGACACTTGGAAGTACATCAACCAATCAATAAGTACAAAAGCATGTTCTCAAGTGCAAGACACTTGGAAGTACATCAACCAATCAATAAGTACAAAAGCATGTTCTCAAGTGCAAGACACTTGGAAGTACATCAACCAATCAATAAGTACAAAAGCATGTTCTCAAGTGCAAGACACTTGGAAGTACATCAACCAATCAATAAGTACAAAAGCATGTTCTCAAGTGCAAGACACTTGGAAGTACATCAACCAATCAATAAGTACAAAAGCATGTTCTCAAGTGCAAGACACTTGGAAGTACATCAACCAATCAATAAGTACAAAAGCATGTTCTCAAGTGCAAGACACTTGGAAGTACATCAACCAATCAATAAGTACAAAAGCATGTTCTCAAGTGCAAGACACTTGGAAGTACATCAACCAATCAATAAGTACAAAAGCATGTTCTCAAGTGCAAGACACTTGGAAGTACATCAACCAATCAATAAGTACAAAAGCATGTTCTCAAGTGCAAGACACTTGGAAGTACATCAACCAATCAATAAGTACAAAAGCATGTTCTCAAGTGCAAGACACTTGGAAGTACATCAACCAATCAATAAGTACAAAAGCATGTTCTCAAGTGCAAGACACTTGGAAGTACATCAACCAATCAATAAGTACAAAAGCATGTTCTCAAGTGCAAGACACTTGGAAGTACATCAACCAATCAATAAGTACAAAAGCATGTTCTCAAGTGCAAGACACTTGGAAGTACATCAACCAATCAATAAGTACAAAAGCATGTTCTCAAGTGCAAGACACTTGGAAGTACATCAACCAATCAATAAGTACAAAAGCATGTTCTCAAGTGCAAGACACTTGGAAGTACATCAACCAATCAATAAGTACAAAAGCATGTTCTCAAGTGCAAGACACTTGGAAGTACATCAACCAATCAATAAGTACAAAAGCATGTTCTCAAGTGCAAGACACTTGGAAGTACATCAACCAATCAATAAGTACAAAAGCATGTTCTCAAGTGCAAGACACTTGGAAGTACATCAACCAATCAATAAGTACAAAAGCATGTTCTCAAGTGCAAGACACTTGGAAGTACATCAACCAATCAATAAGTACAAAAGCATGTTCTCAAGTGCAAGACACTTGGAAGTACATCAACCAATCAATAAGTACAAAAGCATGTTCTCAAGTGCAAGACACTTGGAAGTACATCAACCAATCAATAAGTACAAAAGCATGTTCTCAAGTGCAAGACACTTGGAAGTACATCAACCAATCAATAAGTACAAAAGCATGTTCTCAAGTGCAAGACACTTGGAAGTACATCAACCAATCAATAAGTATAAAAGCATAATCAATCTCAATCACAAGTCTATCGTACAACAAATCATCTAAAACTACAATGCACATACATTTCATACGACTTTACATTTAAGGAATCATAGATGCTTATATATAGGGTCACCCGCAGCCTTCCCACCACATCTATAATCATTAAAGGTATCATCGTCTTCCATGTATGTACAACTAACCTAATCGCAATATGTAACCAAAATTTAATGCATAATCAACCAATCACTCAAACAATAAAGCACGTATGTTTACACTTTTCAGCCCGAATCTCAAATGAGTAGGGAGCTACGGAACTCACCTGATCGGCAAAGAAGTTAACTTTGATACAAAGTTGAGTTACAGTCATTCGATGTTCGCTTCGCGTCCAAATCCTAAATATCGATCATATACATTCATATCAACACACATAAACACATATACGTTGTTATTAAATATTCGGCAAAACCCTAATTAGGTTCCCAAAGTGGTTCTCGACGTTTGGTGACTTCTAAGACTCTTATTCATTGTTAAATAAGTTAAGAAGTGAATTAGATCGAAGCTCGATGCGTTACTAGGGTTCTGGAAGTCGAATTAGGTCAATCAAGAAATCAGAAACTGGACAACTGGCGCAAGTTACGGCCCTATGGGCGTAAGTTACGCCCCTTGTGAAGTTCTAGCGTAAAGTGGAGCGTAAATAGGGGCATTTTGGCGTAAGGTAAATTTGCAGCGTAAGCTACGCCCAACCTGGACGTAACCTACGCCCAGCCTACACTCAACCAGCGTAACCTACGCCCATATGGAGCGTAGGTTACGCCCCCTTCTGGGCAGTCCACGAACAGCAGTCTAAAATGCAGAAAAACCAACCCAAAACCCTATTTTCTCTTAAACCAAAACTCTAAATCGATCTACAATGCTATATGACCCGTTTTGAAGTTATATTTGGCCTTCTAACACCTAAATACACTTACCCAAACCCATATTTCATACCATAACATCATCAAATCTTCCAAATCAAACAAAACCCTAGTTAACCCTAATTCGACCCAAACTTCATTTTGAGTCGTTTTAGGACCTATAAACACTCGAAATGACTTGATATGAGTAAACTAACATAAATAGATGCAAATGGGATGAATTTGACTTACCAAAGCTTCCTTCTCGAGCTAGAACCCGAATTGGGTCAAAATGGGTAAAACCTTGCACTATGACTTTTGATCCTTCGATATGGTGACAAGGAGATGAAGACGATGATGATTCTCGAGTTAAACTAGTTCCAAAACGCCAAATGATGCTAGAGAAAAGAAGAAATGAGATAGGTTGGTCTTGCTTTTTACTTAGAGAGAAAAGAGAAGAGAAATGAAATGTGTGGTGAGAGGAAGAGATAAGGGGAAGGGAAATGGGTCAAGAGGGCTGGTGGGTCGTGGATAACCCACGGGCCGACCCGTTTCTCTTCCTAAGCCAAAATACACATCGTTAGGCATTTAAACACCGATTAAAACATATTATCGACCCGACGAACATACCACATTGTCATTCAATCACAAAACGACCCGAATTCTTCATTAACTTAAATTGTTAGTCAAATCACACGTAAAGTCAAACGGTCAAAACTCACGGATGTTACATTATTCCCCCGTCAAAAGAATTTTGTCCCGAAATTCGACAAATCACCAATCGTTAGACAAGTGTGGATACTTAGGTTTCAACTCTAGCGGTCTGCACCACACGTCGACCCACTTCCTTCGTAGCATGCAAGCTAGTTGGGCTATTCTCTTAGCTTGAGAAGTTATTCTTGTCATTCCAATCACTATCTCCGGCCCGCTACACTGGCTTTCTTCGATTCTTGGCTCATCCCGTGGAGAGTAACACCTCTACTACCCGGTGCTTCGGTCAGTGACATTTGAATGCTCGCGTAACACCCGTCATTGCACAAGATTTCCGTCAGGGTCATAAGCACATTCTCTTCACACGTGATCAAGTCTCAAGTTGGGTTGAGTACCCGTTGCTCATTGGATGGCTCCCTGAAGTGGAGTTAAGCGACTTTCTTTATCTAAAATGATAGAAATCGAATCTTCGTGCACCTAACCCATTTCTTCTACATACTAATGTGCCAAGTTGTCAAATTTTACCGGTTTCGTCGTATCGTGATCACTTTTTGTCGTCGGCGACTTCATGGCGAAGTCCATTACAATTTGTTTTCCTTCAAATCTCTCTCCCGGTCTTTCACTACACGCTTATTCACATCTCCGAAGTCCATAAGGGTTTTGACTACGCGCGCGATGTTAGGAAGTTAAGCATATACGAAATTTAAGTTATCGAGATGGGACAAGCCCGGTAAGTCGTCCGGAAAAGCCTCAGGAGACTCAAGATTAACAGAGACGACGTTAGTTTTCAGATTCTTGAGACAGTAGCTCTAAGGACGCTTGAGTTTGAAGACTTACATGGGACCCTAAGAATCCTACCATTAGATATTTTTACACTAGCAAACCCTACTACACAAATAAGAACCGTATTAACCGTTGGTATTCAGATTGTACTCACTTTATCGTCAAGAACCTTAATATCATAGAGCACAAAGTACGTGAAGAGTTTGTCGTCGTCTAGAGTCAAGATACATACACGGGGTATTTGAACAAATTTAGTTAGTGAGTCGCTAAACATCCAAAATTGCAAACATATAATTCCAAAACACGCGAACGAACGTAACTCAAAGGAGTAACGTTAGAATAAACGAGATCATAGTCGGTTTCGATATCGAATAGTGCCATAACATAACGATCATTAGGAGGAATGTACCTTAACCAACGTTTGGATCATTTTGGCCACCATTGCCATTTCCCGCAAAAGCTCGGCCACGAGGTTGAGCTTGATGACCTTGTTGGCCACGGTTTTGGTTTGGTCCGGTAATTTGGAGTTGATTCGGATGGACCGCCACTTCCACTTGTTGTCCAACCCATTGTGGAAAATTATTTCGGTGGTGATCAGGGCTTCCACGTCCAAAGCATGTGCCCCATGGGAAGTTACCTTGAGGACGAATGGTTTGAAGGGGTACTACATTCAATGGTGCCGCTTTCGGTGTTTTACAATTCTTAGCCTCGTGCCCGGGTAGATTACAATTAAAGCAAGTCCCACATTGGATAGCGGGAGAGTGGTGACGATTACACCTTCCACATAAGGGATGAGGTCCCAAGTAAGTTTTCCTCGCCGGCTCCATCGCCGCCCTGAATCTACCCTTATTATGACCGTTGGGGTCAAACTTACCCGCCTTCCTTGCCTCACTAGATTCTCCAACTTCTTTCCTTTTTAATGAGGCTTTACTTAACACCTCCTCATTGCCCATATTTACTCTAGCTTCACGTGTTTCATTGCTTCTTTGAAGGCTTGACGTGACTTGGGCTACGATAGTAGGTAATGCGTTTGCTACCGCTTGGGCAATCACGGTTGCCAGATCCGGCTCATCGCTATGGCTAGTCGCATTCCTTCTTGGTCCCACCATTACCTTTAAGGTAAGTAACGCGTTGACCCGAAAGTTAGCCTCACAATGCTCACATGTTAGTCACACAAGTAGTTAATGCTCTCATGCCGATATAACATACTCGTTTCATATCATTAAGCTAAGGCAAGAGTGCTAAAATCCTATGGGATTGTTACTTATCATATTATCATGTCAAGTTTACTACAATTGTTTATCATTAACTCAAGTAATCATGCTCAATACATCATAAAATCAAACAATTAACACAAATGGGTTAAGTATAATCTGAATTCGATATGCTCTCTAGTTATTGACCAGGTATGTATACAGGGTGTACCAACGGCTAACCCTCCACCCAATCAACTTCCATTAAGCATATCGGTTCCCTATTATACACTAAGCCAAGCAACTAACACGAATGATTCAAAGTATAATCCGAATTCGATATGCTCTCTAGTTATTGACCAGGTATGTATACAGGGTGTACCAACGGCTAACCCTCCACCTAATCAACTTCCATTAAGCATATCGGTTCCTTATTATACTTTAAGCCATGTATGCGCAATCCATGATGTTATTAACTTGTTATAATGTTGGGCGACCATAAAAGAGTTGATCGGGTTCTTTTAGGGTTGCCACAATATTATACTAAGTTAATAACATAACTTTATTTTGCTCTAAATCATCCAACTAGCATCAATTAATAGTAACAATCCACATCAACGACAATCAAATTCAATCAATGCACACATTAACCACGTTGTACCCATTCCACATTCATCACGTTGAATTCAAGCCATCACATAAGTGGTCTTAACTACGAACTCACAATACACACTTTCTAGGGTTCACAGAATTCACGTTGCACACAAATTTCCTAACCATGCATGCTATATAAAGAGTTTTAACTTAATCCGTAGTCTAGGTCAAACCGCATGTTCTCAAGTGCAAGACACTTGGAAGTACATCAACCAATCAATAAGTACAAAAGCATGTTCTCAAGTGCAAGACACTTGGAAGTACATCAACCAATCAATAAGTACAAAAGCATGTTCTCAAGTGCAAGACACTTGGAAGTACATCAACCAATCAATAAGTACAAAAGCATGTTCTCAAGTGCAAGACACTTGGAAGTACATCAACCAATCAATAAGTACAAAAACATGTTCTCAAGTGCAAGACACTTGGAAGTACATCAACCAATCAATAAGTACAAAAGCATGTTCTCAAATGCAAGACACTTGGAAGTACATCAACCAATCAATAAGTACAAAAGCATGTTCTCAAGTGCAAGACACTTGGAAGTACATCAACCAATCAATAAGTACAAAAACATGTTCTCAAGTGCAAGACACTTGGAAGTACATCAACCAATCAATAAGTACAAAAGCATGTTCTCAAGTGCAAGACACTTGGAAGTACATCAACCAATCAATAAGTACAAAAACATGTTCTCAAATGCAAGACACTTGGAAGTACATCAACCAATCAATAAGTACAAAAGCATGTTCTCAAGTGCAAGACACTTGGAAGTACATCAACCAATCAATAAGTACAAAAGCATGTTCTCAAGTGCAAGACACTTGGAAGTACATCAACCAATCAATAAGTACAAAAGCATGTTCTCAAGTGCAAGACACTTGGAAGTACATCAACCAATCAATAAGTACAAAAACATGTTCTCAAATGCAAGACACTTGGAAGTACATCAACCAATCAATAAGTACAAAAGCATGTTCTCAAGTGCAAGACACTTGGAAGTACATCAACCAATCAATAAGTACAAAAACATGTTCTCAAGTGCAAGACACTTGGAAGTACATCAACCAATCAATAAGTACAAAAACATGTTCTCAAGTGCAAGACACTTGGAAGTACATCAACCAATCAATAAGTACAAAAACATGTTCTCAAGTGCAAGACACTTGGAAGTACATCAACCAATCAATAAGTACAAAAGCATGTTCTCAAGTGCAAGACACTTGGAAGTACATCAACCAATCAATAAGTACAAAAGCATGTTCTCAAATGCAAGACACTTGGAAGTACATCAACCAATCAATAAGTACAAAAGCATGTTCTCAAGTGCAAGACACTTGGAAGTACATCAACCAATCAATAAGTACAAAAGCATGTTCTCAAGTGCAAGACACTTGGAAGTACATCAACCAATCAATAAGTACAAAAACATGTTCTCAAATGCAAGACACTTGGAAGTACATCAACCAATCAATAAGTACAAAAGCATGTTCTCAAGTGCAAGACACTTGGAAGTACATCAACCAATCAATAAGTACAAAAACATGTTCTCAAATGCAAGACACTTGGAAGTACATCAACCAATCAATAAGTACAAAAGCATGTTCTCAAGTGCAAGACACTTGGAAGTACATCAACCAATCAATAAGTACAAAAACATGTTCTCAAGTGCAAGACACTTGGAAGTACATCAACCAATCAATAAGTACAAAAGCATGTTCTCAAATGCAAGACACTTGGAAGTACATCAACCAATCAATAAGTACAAAAGCATGTTCTCAAGTGCAAGACACTTGGAAGTACATCAACCAATCAATAAGTACAAAAACATGTTCTCAAATGCAAGACACTTGGAAGTACATCAACCAATCAATAAGTACAAAAGCATGTTCTCAAGTGCAAGACACTTGGAAGTACATCAACCAATCAATAAGTACAAAAGCATGTTCTCAAGTGCAAGACACTTGGAAGTACATCAACCAATCAATAAGTACAAAAGCATGTTCTCAAGTGCAAGACACTTGGAAGTACATCAACCAATCAATAAGTACAAAAGCATGTTCTCAAGTGCAAGACACTTGGAAGTACATCAACCAATCAATAAGTACAAAAGCATGTTCTCAAGTGCAAGACACTTGGAAGTACATCAACCAATCAATAAGTACAAAAACATGTTCTCAAATGCAAGACACTTGGAAGTACATCAACCAATCAATAAGTACAAAAGCATGTTCTCAAGTGCAAGACACTTGGAAGTACATCAACCAATCAATAAGTACAAAAACATGTTCTCAAATGCAAGACACTTGGAAGTACATCAACCAATCAATAAGTACAAAAGCATGTTCTCAAGTGCAAGACACTTGGAAGTACATCAACCAATCAATAAGTACAAAAGCATGTTCTCAAGTGCAAGACACTTGGAAGTACATCAACCAATCAATAAGTACAAAAGCATGTTCTCAAGTGCAAGACACTTGGAAGTACATCAACCAATCAATAAGTACAAAAGCATGTTCTCAAATGCAAGACACTTGGAAGTACATCAACCAATCAATAAGTACAAAAGCATGTTCTCAAGTGCAAGACACTTGGAAGTACATCAACCAATCAATAAGTACAAAAACATGTTCTCAAGTGCAAGACACTTGGAAGTACATCAACCAATCAATAAGTACAAAAGCATGTTCTCAAATGCAAGACACTTGGAAGTACATCAACCAATCAATAAGTACAAAAGCATGTTCTCAAGTGCAAGACACTTGGAAGTACATCAACCAATCAATAAGTACAAAAGCATGTTCTCAAGTGCAAGACACTTGGAAGTACATCAACCAATCAATAAGTACAAAAGCATGTTCTCAAATGCAAGACACTTGGAAGTACATCAACCAATCAATAAGTACAAAAGCATGTTCTCAAGTGCAAGACACTTGGAAGTACATCAACCAATCAATAAGTACAAAAGCATGTTCTCAAGTGCAAGACACTTGGAAGTACATCAACCAATCAATAAGTACAAAAGCATGTTCTCAAGTGCAAGACACTTGGAAGTACATCAACCAATCAATAAGTACAAAAGCATGTTCTCAAGTGCAAGACACTTGGAAGTACATCAACCAATCAATAAGTACAAAAGCATAATCAATCTCAATCACAAATCCATCATATCACAAATCAATCAAACTACAAAGCACATACATTTCATACGACTTTACATTTAAGGAATCATAGATGTTTATATATAGGGTCACCCGCAGCCTTCCCACCACATCTACAACTCATTAAGGGTATCATCGTCTTCCATGTATGTACAACTATCCTAATCACAATAGCAAATCATTACAAGATCATAAGGGCAAAGTAATTGCGTATAATAAACGAGCACGCGAAATATTAGCATCAAATCATGTATCATACGTATGTAAGACCACAACGTATATCAAATGATGTGTCAATAACGTCATCAATGCAACAATAAAAGTATGCTTGAGTGTGTACCGTACAAGTCAAGTATAACAAGGCGTATATGTACATTCCAAACACATTCCCAACGTCCATCAATTCCTCTAAACAACGCGTACATACACTT
Source organism: Erigeron breviscapus (assembly GCA_034093135.1). Taxonomy (NCBI): domain Eukaryota; kingdom Viridiplantae; phylum Streptophyta; class Magnoliopsida; order Asterales; family Asteraceae; genus Erigeron; species Erigeron breviscapus. The sequence goes on along the minus strand of CM067167.1, from coordinate 239,730,621 downwards.
CGGAGGGTTTTACTTTCATCAAGTTCTAGATGCTTATGTATAGGGTCACCCGCAGCCTTCCCACCACATCTATAACTCATTAAAGGTATCATCGTCTTCCATGTATGTACAACTATCCTAATCACAATAGCAAATCATTACAAGATCATAAGGGCAAAGTAATTGCGTATAATAAACGAGCACGCGAAATATTAGCATCAAATCATGTATCATACGTATGTAAGACCACAACGTATATCAAATGATGTGTCAATAACGTCATCAATGCAACAATAAAAGTATGCTTGAGTGTGTACCGTACAAGTCAAGTATAACAAGGCGTATATGTACATTCCAAACACATTCCCAACGTCCATCAATTCCTCTAAACAACGCGTACATACACTTCGGAGGGTTTTACTTTCATCAAGTTCTAGATGCTTATGTATAGGGTCACCCGCAGCCTTCCCACCACATCTAAAACCCTTTGAAGGCATAACCGACTTCCATATATGCACTACTATCCTAAATTAACTCACCATAACACAATCATATACGAATCAACCAATCAATAAGTACAAAAGCATGTTCTCAAATGCAAGACACTTGGAAGTACATCAACCAATCAATAAGTACAAAAGCATGTTCTCAAGTGCAAGACACTTGGAAGTACATCAACCAATCAATAAGTACAAAAGCATGTTCTCAAGTGCAAGACACTTGGAAGTACATCAACCAATCAATAAGTACAAAAGCATAATCAATCTCAATCACAAGTCTATCGTACAACAAATCATCTAAAACTACAATGCACATACATTTCATACGACTTTACATTTAAGGAATCATAGATGCTTATATATAGGGTCACCCGCAGCCTTCCCACCACATCTATAATTCATTAAAGGTATCATCGTCTTCCATGTATGTACAACTAACCTAATCGCAATATGTAACCAAAATTTAATGCATAATCAACCAATCACTCAAACAATAAAGCACGTATGTTTACACTTTTCAGCCCGAATCTCAAATGAGTAGGGAGCTACGGAACTCACCTGATCGGCAAAGAAGTTAAGTTTGATACAAAGTTGAGTTACAGTCGTTCGATGTTCGCTTCGCGTCCAAAACCTAAATATCGATCATATAGATTCATATCAACACACATAAACACATATACGTAGTTATTAAATATTCGGCAAAACCCTAATTAGGTTCCCAAAGTGGTTCTCGACGTTTGGTGACTTCTAAGACTCTTATTCATTGTTAAATAAGTTAAGAAGTGAATTAGATCGAAGCTCGATGCGTTACTAGGGTTCTGGAAGTCGAATTAGGTCAATCAAGAAATCAGAAACTGGACAACTGGCGCAAGTTACGGCCCTATGGGTGTAAGTTACGCCCCTTGTGAAGTTCTAGCGTAAAGTGGAGCGTAAATAGGGGCATTTTGGCGTAAGGTAAATTTGCAGCGTAAGCTACGCCCACTACCCATTTTTCTTACTTTTTCCTCTTACGGATTTCTCATCCCCCCTCCTTCTATCTTCTCTGCCCATCTCCCTCTCTTATTTTCTTCTATCTCCTCACCTCTACTTTCTCCGTTCGCTTGCCCCCCCTTTCAGCTAAATTACGCCCAACCTAGACGTAACCTACGCCCAGCCTACACTCAACCAGCATAACCTACGCCCATATGGAGCGTAGGTTACGTCCCCTTCTGGGCAGTCCACGAACAGCAGTCTAAAATGCAGAAAAACCAACCCAAAACCCTATTTTCTCTTAAACCAAAACTCTAAATCGATCTACAATGCTATATGACCCTTTTTGAAGTTACATTTGACCTTCTAACACCTAAATACACTTACCCAAACCCATATTTCATACCATAACATCATCAAATCTTCCAAATCAAACAAAACCCTAGTTAACCCTAATTCGACCCAAACTTCATTTTGAGTCGTTTTAGGACCTGTAAACACTCGAAATGACTTGAAATGAGTAAACTAACATAAATAGATGCAAATGGGATGAATTTGACTTACCAAAGCTTCCTTCTCGAGCTAGAACCCGAATTGGGTCAAAATGGGTAAAACCTTGCACTATGACTTTTGATCCTTCGATATGGTGACAAGGAGATGAAGACGATGATGATTCTTGAGTTAAACTAGTTCCAAAACGCCAAATGATGCTAGAGAAAAGAAGAAATGAGATGGGTTGGTCTTGCTTTTTACTTAGAGAGAAAAGAGAAGAGAGAAAAGAGAAGAGAAATGAAATGTGTGGTGAGAGGAAGAGATAAGGGGAAGGGAAATGGGTCAAGAGGGCTGGTGGGTTGTGGATAACCCACGGGTCGACCCGTTTCTCTTCCTAAGCCAAAATACACATCGTTAGGCATTTAAACACCGATTAAAACATATTATCGACCCGACGAACATACCACATTGTCATTCAATCACAAAACGACCCGAATTCTTCATTAACTTAAATTGTTAGTCAAATCACACGTAAAGTCAAACGGTCAAAACTCACGGATGTTACATATAACACATAAGGATATTCTGATATTCTCTTATCCTATTAAACCACATGTTGTAGAAGTATGCATTGGATATGACGAGACAAATATAGAGACCAGCACCACAAAATTTTCACTGAGGCGTTTGGGTCCATAATAACATGCGGCCCAAATGACGATTGGTTGGTATGAACTAGAAGTACACAATATTTTTTACTCTTTCGTCTCACTAGAATTGTCGTGTTTTAAATTCTTTTGTAATTTTGACGTTAAATATCTTGTATTGTATTATACTATACTTGAATACTTGATGAACATTATACCTGTTTGTACACCAAACCACGTCTTATAATAAGGACTCCATCGAAGGTTTCATAAGAGGGGAATGAGGTTGTTTGTTGTGTTGTTATGGCGAATTCTTATTGGTGAGAGTAATACCTTTGTATGCCAATTGATAAGTGATGTTTAATCTTTCTTGAAAAACATGATCTGCCAAAAATTCCGTCCCCTCCTTTTATAAGATTTAATTATCTTGTAAAAGAAGTTGGAATAAAATCCGAGTGCTAAAGTTTCAGCCTTTCATGTTTCTGTCAAATCTCATTAGAAGGCTCGGAGATCTTCTCGTATCCCGTGAATAGGAATTGATATGTATATGAATTACTTCCTTAATTATCATGAGGCTTCGTTTGTTATTCATCATAGGCCAGGTGTGCTACTCTTCGTGCATTTATCAATACCTAATAAAAACACATTTATGATTCAATCAGTTCATACAACTTTAATCGTACTAAATGCTCATACGGGAAAGTTGACTCCTAGCTTTGGAATATGAAGTATTATACAATACAAACAAAACTATTTAAGGTTATTCATCTATCTACGTTCTCTTACATCACTATCACTGGCTATGATACTATATTGAAGATCAACGAACCAGAAGCTATTACCCAATACCCACAATCATATGTACTTACCATTCAAAATTATCATGCTCGTAGAAGAAACTCTAGTGTCTCTCTCTAACTTCCATGCTAAGTTTTTCAAGTTATCCTCTACTATAGCAAGTAAAATTAGAGATGAACCAGATAAGCTTTTTTTTTTCTTTTGAAAAAGATTTAAGGCAATAGAAAACTTTAAGCTATTACATTTTATCTCGTTCATATTTAACTATAGTTTAGAGGATGTTGAGTTATCTTTAAGCTTTTGCCATTAGTAAAAGTTTTTTTTTATATAAAAGTAGGCTATAGCCCAAATCTGTTTGGATCTTATGTGGGTTAATTTTCCATAAATGTCCGTTAAAACCTTCATGGACCTTTCAGGAATCAAATGTCCAAATCCGTTTGGATTTTATGTGGGCTAAAGTTTATTTTGTTGGACTTTTATGGTTCAGGGTTCTGTAAAATTGGTTTCTCCCTACTCTGATTCGGCTAACTTCAGATTGATTTTGTTTGTCAAACGACTTAATCAAAATTGATCTAGCAATTTGCACATAGATCACATAAGATTACTTCGGTTTTGATTTTAACTTGAGCATTACATATATTTGGGCATACATTTAAATTTACATTCTTTTGAAACTTTTTTAATGTTGCTTTATTGTGGTAAAATGTTAATAACCAACAACTAAACCAACACACAATCGACTGTCTATCTATAATACGTGACATCCATATTACACATGATAATAGTAACTCTTTTTCATTTACAACTAAACTAATCTTATATACTCTATGCATAAAATGCTAGATCAATCTTGAATAACTCATTTGATAAACAAATGAATCTCAAATTATCCAAATCAAAAACCAACTTCCTCCTTCATGTACATTACATATCCCATACTTTATGTGTGAATTAGTGAGTGATTGTCTCTTTTGTTAGATCCTACATTCCTACTAGTAACTTTTTTCGCTTTTGGCAATACACCGAGCATGTAAGTTGTACTTGGCATGAAATTTTTTGTTTCGTGAATGTTTATTATGTTTATGCGATGCTACTTCGGCCATAATCATTACTTATGATGTGACGTCTACAAGAAGGCTTGGTAATGAATCTACTTATTTCGAATTCAAAGTCTATAATTGTTGAAGAATCAAGATTGACAAACACACTAGAGTTAGAGAAAACAGAAAAGGTATAGATATTTTAATAAATAATTATTTTGGTTATTTAAATAAATGTGCAAAGACATAAACAATAAGTTTAGTACACTGTTGAACTAAAAAGGAAATTGATAATCGTACCACAACTTTTGATAAATCCACCACCATTACACATTATATACTTGTACTGTTTGTTATATCAGTTATACGGTGTGATAAAATTAATAAAAATTTGTGATACAAATATGTCCCTACTAAAAATATTCTTCAGAAAAGCAATCAAGATAATGAGTGATGTACGTTGTTGACTTGTTGCCCTTTTAAGAAATGATTGAGACTAAACTATTTTGACTTAATAGATAACTTGATAAGTTAGTATATCTTATAACTAGCCTAGTGCCCGCGCGTTGCAGCGGCTAAATGGTGATGACAATATAAAACATGCAAGGTGAGGCAACAACGATAATTGCAAACCAAACATTTGTTTTAATCCGTAAAAATTACTATGATATATCGACATTAAAATTAAACAAAACAAAAAACACTTTCTTAAATCAGGTTTAGGTCAACTGCATGCATACAAAAAACATTCGAATTTGAATTTGGTTTATAACATCAAATAAAAAAATCTAGAATCAAACTATAAAACATGTTAATACAAATATATATACAGGTCGAATAACTTCAAAAATGAAATAAAACAAAGGGTTAATATCACAAATGACCCCTGTGGTTGTCGAATTTAGCATTTTGTACCCTGTGCTCGGTTAATGTCTCTAGATGCCCCTCTCGTTGTATTTTTAATCACCAGACACCCCTGACTCAAACGTCTGTCCATGGCAAGCCGTTAATGCCCTCACGTGCTACCCACGTGAGGGTAAGTTTGTCATTTTACTCTAAAACATCATCTCCTCCTCCTTCATTTTCTTCTCAGATCCTTTATTCTTTGTTCCTCATCACCAAAAACAATAACAATTTTTTGTTCCAGATCTTTTCCTCATCACCAAACAATAACAATTTTTTATTCCAGATCTTCAAACAACTAGTTGAGTAAAATTAACAAAATAAAAATCATGTATATATATATTACTACGATATACCCCGTAATTAAACACTAATAATAATAATAAATAAAATAATAATTATATCAAAAGAATGAAAACAAACATAGATCTGGGCAAATAGCTACAACTAGTTAGATATAATTCTTTACACCAGTAAGGTTTAGAACCATCTTTGATCCAAATTTTCACCTCAATTTTTTTAATGAAATATTCTGATTAAATGCGGTTTTGTTTCATTATTAAACATATGTGAGCCAAAAAGTTTATAATAAAAAACCCATAAAGAAAAATACAAAAAGATACTTGTCACCGCCACAAAAAGGATTTCATTTCCTAGCTGTTTTGCTGGACGATTTCATTTCTGGGCCGGTCCATCCCACAAAAACCCATCTTGTCATAGTCGGCGGTGGTTACCAATAAGCTAAGAAGATGAAATCGAATGTATATAATACATACACTAAGAAGATGAAATCGGAGTTCAAGATGAAGGAAGATTTACGGCCGACCACCTCTTTGTCTCACGGGCTACGACATCCTCCGCTCTTCTGATCTGTACCTTATGCACTCTCAGATTGTGCTTTTGCACTCGATCTTAAGATTTAGATCGGATACTTGTTTGTCTTTTTTTTTTTGATATGACTAATGACTTTCAATCTATATAACTGTGGTTTAGAATTGGCTTTTGACCTTTATTAGGAAATTAAAGGTGCTCGATGATGATGATCTGACTGTTGTTAAGATCTGGAAAAAAAAGAGTTTCATTTTTTGGGAGGTTTATTTTTTCTTTTGATGATGACGATGATAGATAGAATATAAAGCATACTTTTTTTATAGGCCTAAGTGCGCCAGAATGCAGATAACTAATCATGAAAAGTTATTGTGTGCACGAACTTTAGGTCAGCTTTATTGTATTCATGAAACTTGAAATTATGTTTATTGTGAACATAAAACGGGATTATGGCTATGTGGGACCGGTTATATATATATAACCTTTGTTTTATTATATTCATATACACAAACATTGTATGTAAATCATTATTTTTATTGTGTGCATAAACTAATCCCAAAAAGTTATTGTGTACATGCCACGTAAGCAGTCAACGGGTCAACGTGAAAGTGGTGACCGACTAACTTCTTACCCGGTAACTTTTGATTACTATGGGACTCTTGAACAAGTTTCCTGAATACAATAAAGCTGACCTAGAGTTCGTGCACACAATAACTTTTCATGATTAGTTATCTGCATTCCGGCGCACTTAGCCTTTTTACATATGAGAAATAAAAATAGGAGTGAATGAGATGAAAGGTTTTTTTTAAAACAAATCTGGATTGATGATTGAGATAGATACTATTTGTGTGAAATGGCATAACCACCTCGCACGTGGAAATGATATCTTTTTTTGGAGGTGTTTTCCAGAGTAAAATGACAAACATACCCTCACGTGGGTAGCACGTGAGAGCATTAACGGTTTGCCATGGACGGACGTTTGAGTCAGGGGTGTCTGGTGATTAAAAATGCAACGATGAGGGGCATCTAGAGACATTAACCGAGCACAGGGTGCAAAATGCTAATTTCGACAACCACAGATTTGTGATATTAAACCTAAAACAAAAAACACTTCCTTGAATCATTGATGAGTTTTGAGAGGGCACCACTTAATCATAGCTATCTCCAGCTTGCATAAATCATATATATACTTTGACGTCCACTACATTATTCTCGTCTTGAAATCTTTTGAAAAACTAAGAATATAAAGCAATAATCATATAGGATGGTTAATTCAACTCATAAATGTCCTTGAGCATACCAGACTTCCAATCTTGAAGCTCAAAAGATGAACCAGAATCCACTCAAACGCTTAGTAATACCAACTTCAGGAAGGACCCAAATTGGCCTTCTAAACATGTGAATTCACAGAATCAACATTATTTTTCGAATAAAGTGTGGTCTTAATCCCACTTATCTTGAAAAGACTTATCCCTTTCATCGTAGATTTGGTAAAATGACAAGCATCAATGATAGAGAATGGCTTCGGCCAATGGGCCTTCTTTTTATCTGTTTTTTATGGAATGACAAACGAACTTGAAGTCCGGATCTCCGTGCAAGGTTACTCATTGATCAAAGGTTACCACTAAGATTAGTCCATGCCTAGCAAGTCTAGTTCGGGGAAAACACAATAACCTGTCCACTGGTAAACGAATTATTGATAAAAATGTGTAATTAATATTGTGTTTTAGTTTAAGCAAATTATCTAAAGTTGGAGGATTAATTTCATCTTTTTTTTAAAGTTTAGTCAAAGATGATGTAAGCAATTTGATCTAAGGGTGAAGAATAAAGATAGAAATTTAATGGAAGGTAAAGATTACTTTATGTTGCTATTTAAAGGTTCTGCTTTAATACATATTAGAGATACTTTAACAAATGATATATCACGGTATATTTATTTTTGTGTACTTAGTGAATTCTAGAAAATTTAAATAAAATTTTACAATAAGTAAAACAAAATCATATTGTTCAAATGCATCAACGAGCAGTCCTTATATCTACCATTCCCATCCCTAGTCCGGGTTACACTTATTAAACTATTTTGACCTTTTTTCTAGGGACCAGTCCAGGCTTTGGTGCGGCGCACCAAGGAGGAGGTGCGGCGCACCTGCGCCCAGATCAGTTCCAAAACACCCAAACACGAACCAAACTCAACCCAAACTCCATTTTTGATCACTAAATCGACT
>CM067167.1:239666407-239721240 GCA_034093135.1 Erigeron breviscapus | reverse complement strand
GAAGCCGCGCCCGTAGCAAAAGCTCCGTATAGACTAGCCTTAACCGAAATGCAAGAATTACAAACTCAACTCAAGGAAGCTCCAAGAGAAGGGTTTCATTCGCCCTAGTCAATCTCCTTGGGGTGCTCCTGTTCTCTTCGTCAAAAAGAAAGACGGGTCCTTCAGAATGTGTATTGACTACCGGGAATTAAACAAGCTCACTGTGAAGAACCGGTATCCCCTCCCTAGAATCGATGACTTATTTGATCAACTTCAAGGTGCTAAGCACTTCTAAAAAATCGATCTTCGCTCGGGTTATCATCAACTCCGGATACATGAAGATGATATCCCCAAGACGGCTTTTCGCACAAGGTATGGTCACTTTGAATTCACCGTGATGCCCTTCGGGTTGACTAATGCACCGGCGGTGTTCATGGACTTGATGAACCGGGTGTGTCAACCATACTTAGACAAGTCTGTCATTGTGTTCATTGATGACATACTTGTATACTCGAAGACGAAGGAGGAGCATGTTGAGCACTTGCGTGAGGTGCTTGAATTACTAAGGAAGGAGAAATTGTATGCTAAATTCTCCAAGTGTGAGTTTTGGTTGGAAGAGGTCCACTTTCTTGGTCACGTAGTGAGCAAGGATGGTATTCACGTGGACCCAAGCAAAATTGAAGCGGTCAAGAATTGGAGAAGACCCGAAATGCCATCCGAGATCCGCCAATTCCTTGGATTGGCGGGTTACTATAGAAGATTTATTGAAAATTTCTCCCGTATTGCACAACCACTCACCCTTGACTCAAAAGGAGAGAACTTTTGAATGGGGCGAAAGACAAGAAAACGCCTTCCAAACTCTTAAAGATATGCTATGCGATGCTCCTATTTTGACACTACCGGATGGAATTGAAGATTTTGTTGTTTATTGTGATGCCTCGGGGCAAGGGTTGGGTTGTGTTCTTATGCAAAGGGGTAAAGTCATTGCTTATGCCTCCCGTCAATTGAAGGTGCATGAGAAGAACTACCCGACACATGATTTGGAATTGGGAGCGGTTGTGTTTGCCTTGAAGTGTTGGAGACATTATCTCTATGGCACCAAATGTGTGATTTATACCGATCACAAAAGTCTTCAACACATCTTTAAACAAAGTGAATTGAATATGAGGCAAAGGCGTTGGCTTGAACTATTTAGTGATTATGATTGTGACATCCGTTATCATCCGGGCAAGGAAAATGTAGTAGCCGATGCCTTGAGTAGGAAGGAGAGAGTGAAACCAAGACGGGCTAGAGCTATGAGCCTCACGATGGGGCCAAATATTCGTGACCGGATTATTGAAGCCCAAATTCAAGCCACCCTACCGGAAAACTTTGGAGACGAGAACCTAGATGGCATGGAACAACAATTTGACCGAAAGAATGATAATGGGCTATACATGGTTGAAAGACTTTGGGTTCCTATTTTCGGTGACTTAAGAACACTTATTATGAATGAAGCTCACCAATCGCCTTATTCGGTCCATCCCGGGTCGGATAAGATGTACTTTGACTTGAAAAACTTGTATTGGTGGCCGGGCATGAAGCGTGATGTGGCTAGGTATGTGAGTGAGTGTCTTACTTGCTTACAAGTCAAAGCCGATCACAAGAAGCCACCCGGATTGTTAGTACAACCGGTGGTGCCTGAATGGAAATGGGAACATATTTCAATGGACTTCATTACTAAACTACCGAAGACGAGAAGCGGTCGTGACACGATTTGGGTGATAGTAGATCGATTAACGAAGTCGGCTCACTTTTTAGCCATTCGCGAAACCGATAAATTTGACACTTTGGCTCGTTTGTACATCAAGGAAGTAATATCTAAGCATGGAGTGCCGATTTCTATCATTTCTGATAGAGATGCCCGTTTCCAATCAAACTTTTGGGAAGCTTTTCAAAAAGCAATGGGTACTCGACTTGACATGAGCACGGCGTTTCACCCTCAAACGGATGGACAAACCGAAAGAACCATTCAAACACTTGAAGATATGTTGAGGGCTTGTGCAATTGATTTTGGTGGACGTTGGGAAGACCATTTGCCGCTAGTTGAGTTTTCATACAACAATAGTTATCATGCTACCATTCAAATGGCGCCCTTTAGAGCATTATATGGTAAGGTATGTCGTTCTCCTCTAGCTTGGGCGGAAATTGGTGAGAGTCAACTATCGGGCCAGAAATTGTGGTTGAAACGACTAAGGTAATATCTCAAATTAAAGAGAAGTTGCAATTGGCCCGTGAACGTCAAAAGAAGCATGCCGATGTGAGGCGGAGACCGTTGGAGTTTGAAATTGGTGATTATGTACTTTTGAAAGTGTCACCTTGGAAAGGGTGTTGTACGTTTTGTGAAGCGGGGAAAACTTGCGCCAAGGTATATTGTCCTTTCAAGATTCTTGAACGGGTTGGAAAGGTTGCCTACCGATTAGAATTACCACAAGAGCTTAGCGGTGTGCATGATGTGTTTCATATTTGTAACCTACGCAAGTGTTTGGCGGACCCTACACATCATGTGCCCATGGACGAGATTAGGGTGGATTCGAACTTAATTTTGTTGAAGAGCCGGTAGAGATCTTGGATCGTCAAGACAAGAAACTCAAGAGTAAACGCTACACGATTGTTAAGGTTAGATGGAATGCTAGACGTGGAGCCGAGTTCACTTGGGAGCGAGAGGATCATATGAAGTCTAAGTATCCGCATTTATTTAGTAATTAGTGTTTTGTTGAATTTCGGGACGAAATTCTTTTAATGGGGGAATAATGTAACATCCGTAAATTTTGACCCGTTGACTTTTTGTGTAATATGACTAACAATTTAAGTTAATGAATTATTTGGGTCGTTTTGTGAATTAAATGACAATGTGTTATAATCGGGTCGATAATATGTTTTGATCGGTGTTTAAATGTGTAACGATTGTATTTTGGCTTGAGAAGAGAAACGGGTCGGCCCGTGGGTAGTCCACGACCCACCAGCCACCATGGACCCAAATCTCTCCTTATCTCTTTCTCCCCCCTTTCATTTCTTACCTATCTCTCTCTTTTCTCACTTTCTCTCTAAGTAAAAGGCAAGGAACCCATTCCATTTCATTTCTTCATCTCTCTATCATCTACTTGGTGTTTGGAACGGATATAACACTAGAATCATCGTCATCTATACCACATTATCGCCTATACGAAGAATCAAGGGTTGAAGTTCTTGCATTTTAACCCATTTTGACCTAAATTGGGTTCTAGCTCGGAAGGAAGTTTTGGTAAGTCTAATTCATCCCATTTACTTCTATTTATGTTAGTTTACTCTTTTCTAGTCATCTCGTACATTTACAAGTTTAAATCGGGTCGAAATGAAATTAGGGTTCAATTAGGGTTTTGGTTTGGGTTGAATGATTTGGAAGTGTTCTTGATGTTTTGGAATGGAAATTTGTAATGGGTTATGTGTATTTATGTTTAATGGCACTAAGTAAGCTTCAAAATGAGTCTTGGATCATCGCTAGACGATTTGGTGGTCGAAAATAGGGTTTGGGTGAAGTTTGGATCGTATTTTAGACTCAAAATCTGCAGGATTGAGCCCAGTCGCGCCGCGAGCTCGTGTCCTCGCGCCGCGAGTTCGTGTCCAGTCAAGGTCAGAGCTTTTTCTCGCGTCCAGCCTCGCGCCGCGAGCCTCGTGCTCCTCGCGCCGCGAGCTCGTGTTCTCGCGCCGCGAGTTTCACCTGTTTTGCGCGTCAGTTTTCAAACGTTAATAACTTTTGATCCGTAAGTCCAAATAAGTCATATGACCTATCGTTGGAATCGTAAGAGAGTCTAGTTTCCCGTAGTAACCTTCATTTTGTATGAATCTTCGTACATTTGTAAAAATGTCGAGTCAAAGTGTTATGTTTCACACTCGGTAATGTTAAGAAAATAATTGTGGGTTCGTGACTCAACTTAAACCTAAGGAACCAACTTATTTATGATTATAAAGTTGACATTATGATATATGACATGCTTTGATAGGTTGTGAACGTGTGGGGCCCAATACTCGCTATTAATCTTTTATTAACTCGACTTAAGCTTCTTTGCCGATCGAGGTGAGTTTCGTACCTCCCTACTCGCTTGAGATTCGGGCTGAAAAGTGTAAACTTGCGTGTTTACTTATGTTGTTGATTGATTGATTGATTTGTGTTAAACGTTGTTTTGTTGAGACGGTTTATCACATTGATTGACTTGGTTTATGTTGTTAAGTATTCCATTAATATTAGGATAGACGTACATACATGGAAGTCGGTATGCCTTCATTGGGTTTTAGATGTGGTGGGAAGGCTGCGGGTGACCCTATATATAAGCATCTGGGACTTGAAGAAAGTAGAATCCTCTTATGTGTATGTACGTATAGAATTGGAGTTAATATCGATTGTTGGCAGTTCATCGAATTGTGATTATTGGTTTATGATTGACGAATATTGATTGTTGGTTCATGACAGACGATTTGTGATTGATGCATATACGATTGATTGTAAGCATGCATACGTTGTACATAATCCCTCGGTTGAGGACTCAAACATCCTAGTGTATAGATGTATACACTTTTCCATGAGATGTTGGTGACATGACATCCGGGTATATAGACATATATACGCCGATGATTTTGAGATACAACCTTGTTCATAGTGATGACAGGTGGATATCGTTGCATAGGTGACTTGAGTTCACGCATAGGATAGGCATGTTGGCTTATTCATGCATTCGGCACTTGCATTGATACGTATATCATTTGTGCATTCATATTACACACTTACTTGTCTTGTGTAATCTTGTTGTTGGACGTTATTGTGTTACTTAGAGGCTCACTGTAAGTCATGTCTAGCCTCTACTCGTTCATTGTGATTATTGACGCTGGTTCTTTATGGACCATTACTACGAACTCACCAACCTTGTGTTGACTATGCTTAGTACACTTTTCAGGTAATCAGGTTATCCCGGACGTGGAGTTTAGTTGCTTGCTTGCTGTTAAACCCGGGCTTGGGACTTTATGAATCAAGGATTCATTGACCTTCTCTTTTGCATTATACTTAGGATCGATTTGCCATCTTTGGGATGTTCTTTGTAAACTTCGATGGTTATTTGCTCCTTATGTATTTTGGTACTTGTTTCGTATTGTAATGGATTCACTGAATCTTTATTGCATTTAGTTCTTGTTCTATTGTAATTCCACCTTGCGCTATATGATTTCCGTGAAATTTCGAGCCTCGGCTTGGGGTGTTACAAAAAATCGGTTACATACTGTAACACCCCAGCCAAGGCTCGAAATATTACGGAAATCATATAGCACAAGGTGGAATTAATGTAGGACATGAACTATATGCAAGCAAAGGATTCAGTGAATCCATACATTAAAATAAACAAGTACCAAAATACATAAGGAGCAAGTCACCATCAAGGTTTACAAGAGAACATTTAAAATACGGCTAACGGTCCTAAGTACAATGCAAAAGAAGGCAAATGGATCCTTGATCCATATAAGTCCAAGTCCGGGTTCAACAGCAAGCAACAATCAAACTCCTTGCCTTGGAATAACTTGGTTACCTGAAAAGTGTACTAAGCATATTCAACACAAGGTTGGTGAGTTCGTAGGAATGGTTCACAAGGAACCATTGTCCTAAATCACAACAAGTGTAAGTAAAGGCAAAACATAACATAAGAATAGCCTTTATGTGTATCAATCTCAAATCACAACAAAACACAATATAAGTAATGCGTATGATAAATAAGCACAAGTGATGTCTATATCAAGATATGTACTACACACATAATCATGTCCGAATGCATGAAAGGTATGTCCAACAATTTAGCATCAGATAACGCATCCTAAGTGTACCATGACAACAACAAAACCACTACCAACACAATATTCTCAAGTCTAACAACTTGGTAGTACATCGTACATTGCGCGATCTCAAGTGTATGACACTTGGAAGTACGTGGAACCATTCATCAAGTAAGTATACTTGGGAGTACATCAACCAAACATCCAGTACGAACCTAACCAATCTCAATCACAAAACCATCATAACACAAATCAATCAAACTACAATGCACATACATTTCATACGACTTTACGTTTAAGGAATCATAGATGTTTATATATAGGGTCACCCGCAGCCTTCCCACCACATCTACAACTCATTAAAGGTATCATCGTCTTCCATGTATGTACAACTATCCTAATCACAATATCAAATCATTACAAGATCATAAGGGTAAAGTAATTGCGTATAATAAATGAGCACGCGAAATATTAACATCAAATCATGTATCATACGTATGTGAGACCACAACGTATATCAAATGCGTGTCAATAACGTCATCAATGCAACAATAAAAGTATGTTTGAGTGTGTACCGTACAAGTCAAGTATAACAAGCGTATATGTCCATTCCAAACACATTCCCAACCTCCATCAGTTCCTCTAAACAATGCGTACATATACTTCAGAGGGTTTTACTTTCATCAAGTTCTAGATGCTTATGTATAGGGTCACCCGCAGCCTTCCCACCACATCTAAAACCCTTTGAAGGCATAACCGACTTCCATATATGCACTACTATCCTAAATTAACTCACCATATCACAATCATATACGAATCAATCAAGTGTCATTATATCTATCAATTTGTTAACAAACAAATCAAACAATAAGACGGACGGTAACTCAAGCAAATCAACTAATCACTCAAACAATAAAGCACGTATGTTTACACTTTTCAGCCCGAATCTCAAATGAGTAGGGAGCTACGGAACTCACCTTGATTGGATATGCGGGCTAAGTACAAGTTATAATCGAGTTATAACGTCCAACAATCGCTTAGCGTTCGTCACCTATTAACATATACATTACAAATCACGAGTCAAACCCTAATTTGGTTTTAGAAGGGTAAATCAACTATGAATGACAATCGGGACTCGACTTGGTCATGCCACGACACTCAAACGTCATTATGGTCCTACCGACATAAGCAAGGACACTTTAACATGACATTTTTGGAAATGGACAAGGATTCAGATCAAAAGGACTTTACCATGAGAAAGTAGACTCTCTCACGATTCCAACGATAGGTCATATGACTCAATTGGACTTACGGATCAAAAGTTATAAGCGTTTGAAGTTGACAAAGAGTCACTGGTTCAGCAGCTTTTCACTGCGCCGCAGTGGGGTCTGACACCTCCCACTGCGCCGCAGTCAGCCAAATCTGCTGCAGAAACTTAGCCAAAAACGATCCAAAACAACCCAAAACCCCATTTTTGACCCCATAATCGACCATGGATGATCTAGGGCCCAATTTCAAGCCTAAATCCACATATTTGGACATAAACAAACATAACCCACCTCATAAACTCGAATCATAACATCAAATTCATGCCCAAATCATTTGACCCATTTCAAAACCCTAATTTAACCCTAATCGCGTTTTGACCCGATTCGTGACCCGAATTTACTTGTAATCAACTAGAAGCAAGTTAATAAACATAAAATGATGATTAAGGGATGAGTTTCACTTACTAATTCTTCTTCCAAAAGCTTTACCCAAATTTGACCCAAAAGAGGATGTTCTTGCACTTTGATGACCCAAATCTTGATATGATGCAAAGGAGATGAAATAGATGATGTTTCTAGCACTAATCTAACTTGAAACCATAATCTTGGTGTAAGAATCTTAGAGAGAGAGAGAGAGAGAGAGAGACATTTGTGTGTGTGTGCTTTGTTCTTGAAGAAGAAAGAAAGAAAGAAAAGATAAGGTAAGAGAAGGAATGGGTGGGTGTGAGGATGGGTTGGAAGGGGGCCGGCCTAGACACCAAAAGGGTAGGCTCCTGCTCCGCTAAATTCGACAAATAGCTAATTGTTAACCCTTTAAATGCCAAAACGAACTCACAAACATACTTTAACTTAACGTTTCGCTAAAACTCGCTTATTCTCCCAAGTCTCTACCTTGATTTACAAAAGTCATTTACATTTAGTTGTTTTTAATTTGTAAACATCGATTAGCACGACTAATGAACTCGACTAGCGCATAAGTCCCAAATTACACGACAAATCGATCTATATGTACACATTGCACTTAAATGAACCCCAAAAGACTTAAATTTATATTACTAACTAAATTGTTAGCCAAATTGCACAATTAGTCAACGGGTCAAAAGTCACGGTTGTTACATAATTTGTGTTTTAGTTTAAGCAAATTATCTAAAGTTGGAGGATTAATTTCATCTTTTTTTAAAGTTTAGTCAAAGATGATGTAAGCAATTTGATCTAAGGGTGAAGAATAAAGATAGAAATTTAATGGAAGGTAAAGATTACTTTATGTTGCTATTTAAAGGTTCTGCTTTAATACATATTAGAGATACTTTAACAAATGATATATCACGGTATATTTATTTTTTGTGTACTTAGTGAATTCTAGAAAATTTAAATAAAATTTTACAATAAGTAAAACAAAATCATATTGTTCAAATGCATCAACGAGCAGTCCTTATATCTACCATTCCCGTACCTAGTCCGGGTTACACTTATTAAACTATTTTTTAACTTAAACAAAATACATATTTTAATTAATTTAGATTTAAACTTTTTAAATGAGTTTATGATTTTTTTTTCTAGGCTTTAATTCATATCTATATATAATTTAATTGGGTTAACTGGATTTATAATTTATGTTATATTTTCTTTCTATGCTTTGATTCATACTAACTCATTTTTACACGTATATTTCTGACATGTTTCTCTTAAATGAACAGTTTTAACCCATATTCATTTTGACTCGTTACTCAACTCATCATGACCCGTCTATTTTGTTAGGGGTTCCACAATTTTTTATTGGGTGTGGAACCCTCTTGTTCTCATTAATTTATTTATTTTTCCAATAAAAACACTAATTCATAATAAATAAAAAACATTATTTTTGTAAGCCTAAACAGTACATTATATTATTCTACTATTGAAAGGCCCATTTATTGTTTTATTTAAACTTGTTAATTGCTCGTAACTAATATCCTATAAAATTAAAGCACTCTAAAATTCACAATTGATGAAACTTAAGTCTTGAGAGGTAACCATTTGTAATTGAAAAGATATATCTTATCATAAGTTTGATATAATGAACTTTATTTTAAGTTGTTAAAATACAATATTACATTATCTATATCTTTTAGTTTTATACGTACTTGGATGTCATGAAATTATAGTGAGTTACACCACTAGATTTTAGTAAATGATGATAGTGATAAATCTAATTTGAAAGCTTGTTTACTTACAATCGGTTATGAATGACCAAAAGTGATCATTAATAATTATCATCTTAAAAATAGAATAATGGTCATAAATTGCATTTAACATGACTCTTCATTTTACGGTTGAATAAATTGAATAGGTAAAAGGTCTCATTCCATAATCCATATAATTAGACTTTAAATCATCCGATTTCTAGAGTACTTTTTTTTGGTGTTCTTCTTTTACAAAATATTATAACAATTTTACCTTGCAAGTTGGGCTATGAAAAAAAAGGAATTTTAATAAAAGAAAGGGCAGTATATTTCTTACTAGATTTCACCCTCAATTGAAAGTATCTTGGTTGTCCTACTCCATGTGTGCGTGAGTGTGTGAATTGTCAGACAAAATGAAGTGAATAAAAGGATTGGGACTTGGGTGGAATAAGAGTTGCAAGTAATTCAAAGGCTTTAACTTTCAAGCATCATCTTCTTTTGGTAAGTTTTTAATTATAAATTTTATAATACTTTTAACACATAATTGTTACTTCATCTAAACAGATCTTTTAGTTGGTCGATTTATTTATTTATTTTAATTTTGTTTTGATAAATTAGTCATGTAGTGATATAAGAAATAAATCACTTATGGTTAGGGTAGTAAAACAAACTAGAATAAATACTATACATACATGCTACTCAACAAAATCAAAAGTTGTTGTCTAAAGTGTCCAACATATCTCTTTTGTTTATTGCAAATATATTATAATCGACTTTTATGATCTAACTATATCCATTTTCAACTTTTTGGATTAAACTTGTCTGCTTTGTATTGTAAATTTAATTAAGGTTTGAAACAATATCTTGTAAAAAAATGGGTTCATTTTCACGATAAGATTTCTTTGTGGTGTCGCACGTGTTTAAAGAGTTTAGGTATACAAATCATCTATGGGAAATAAGATGTATAGAAAAATAACTCTCAGTTTACTTAAAGCACCTAAATTAAGTTTATAGTTATAGTTTATAATAAAAACTTAATTCACGTGAATTGCGAATAAGCATCAAATATGCTGGATGTAAATGAGCCTAACAATAACAATTATAAAAATATTGATAGATTACAATTTATAGATAAATAAATAAAGCTGTTGTAATGACATATATAATCACAACAGAATCTTATATTAAACTCGGGAAGAAAAAAGGGGGAAATAATAATAATTAAGGATATTACATACTCCCTATTTGAATATGTTTTGTGCTTATACTTTTGTATATGATTAGATTTGGTTTGGTGATCGCGTTTCGTTGGTGGCTCTTGCATTTTTGAAATTGTTGTGATCGGCAATAAGGTACGGATATTCTAGAGGTTATTAGGAGCTTTTCGGTACAATCCTTTCTCTCAAAACTTTATTTGTTATATATATAATAGTACGGATATTCTAGATCGTATTAGGATCTTTTCGGTACAATCCTTTCTCTCAAAACTTTATTTGTTATATATATATATAATAGTACGGATATTCTAGAGGTTATTAGGATCTTTTCGATACCATCTTTTCTCTCAAAATTTTATTTGTTATATATATAATAGTACGGATATTCTAGAGGTTATTAGGATCTTTTCGATACCATCTTTTCTCTCAAAACTTTATTTTTGATGAAATGCGTAATTTTTATGAAAATAATGTGTTATCTAAAAAGTTATTTGGGTGCTATCCTTTGTATAAGTATTGTGATATCCCCGACTTTTGATGTACTAACGAGGTTGCCTTCATGAGTATTGATTGGGGAATTATAATATTCTATTCTCTATATTTGAGTCAAAACCATCTCTTGAAACCCAATTCGAAAACTGTCCCGAAAAGATGCGTTTGGTATGTTACATTTGATGCGATGATTTGTACACTATATGTCCCTTGAATATTCGGTGGCCGAAAGTTAATACAGTCGTATATTATGAATCATATTAATTGTCCCCTAAAGATTAATACAGTCGCATTTTGTGATTCATGATATGTCCCTCGAATATTCGTTGGCCCGAAAGATATTATAGTCGCATATTATGATTTATATTCATTGGCCCCGAAATATTTATATAGTCGCATATTGTATGGCATGATGACTCCATTGAAATTTTGTAAGAATTGGGTGGACGGAGATGTGATTTTAAGTCTATTTTTGAATGTCTCAAAATATATATAGTTTTAAGTTATTTAATTGTCCGAAAACTATTTTGTCGTTTGGAAACATATTCGATATATTAAATATATAAGTTGGTCAAAACGGTTTCTTAAGATTTGCATATAAGAGTAACCTATCCATGGAGGTCCCATGGGCGCGTTATTGTGACACCGATGACGTGGCACCGGCCGTAGCGGTGTATTTGATTTGATCTACGACGTCTCCTTTTGATAACCCGGTAGTGGTTCGAGCTCATTATATTATATTTTGATAGGAGGCGTATGGATCGGTCCTAGACATTTTGATAAGTTTGACGGTGGGCGCTTATCGTAGTGTCATACGAGTCGTTTGCACCAAATGAATGATTAGTGGAGTAGCTACCCTATGATTTCATTCGGCCCTTTGATAAGTAATTTTGTTTGACTCTTATGTGCATTATTTTATGAAGCTTGGTTTTATAGTATACTTTGATCTATTGATGTATAAGGTATTTGTGAAACTATACGTATGCGTACTTTGATTTGAAATAAGTTTGTTAAGGTAATAAGTTTGTCTTTGAATTACGTCTCTGCTTTTCATATTATATTTCTGCTTTTGTCATATCCGTTCACTGGGCTTTTTGCTCAGCCGTATTCCTTTTTTCTTTCTTATACGGCAGGTGATCAAGCGGGCTTTGGGAACGAGAGAAGAGAGTAGATAGAAGTGGACTTAGCACCCCTCGGCTTTAGAGTTTTATTTCAAGCTTTAGAAGTACTTATTTTGGTTTATCAGGTTGACTTTAGTTTGATTTTGAATAAGATTAACGCCCTTTTGGCCTTTTAGTTCTTTGATATCATTTTGTATTGTTTTGAAAATTAGGGGCGTTACAGTAACACTATACAACTAAAGAAGTAATTTATTTACTCGCAAAATATAACACACCTAGAAGAACCTTTTTACACAACTCTATAAGTCTATTTACACGTAGGAAAAAAATGACGCTAAACAATATGTGTAGAATAATTAATAATACATGTAACACATGTAATAGCATTCATCTAATACACCAAACATGAAACATATACAAGAATTTTGTGTTGGCATAAAAGATTACATAAAATGATTTGCAAAAGTAGAGAGTCAAGGAAGAATATTGCAAAAATAATACCCGAGTTTGGGCCGGTGAAGTTTGAGGACCCGACTTTCGATGCTCTAATGAGGTGTGACCTGAGGTTATAAACTCGGATGATGGATATTGAAATTTAATTTCTACTTTGAGTTGATACATTAATGTATACAAGTTCCATTACAAGCAAAGAAACAAAAATAATATGACACTTCTAGTAAATAATAACAAACATGAGAGTACGAAAATTTAAACTTTAATAGTTTATGGTACTTGGGCGTACACGATCACCCGACTTTGCGAAGTCCGGGCTCCAAAAGCTGTCGGTTTTGGTAAGTATAACCCGAGTTTCTCAAACTCGACTCGGGATTACTATTTTTGCAACTCTGTTCCTTGACTCCGTATTTTACAAATCATTTTGTGAAATCTCCTATTCCAACAAAAAAATTCCATATACAAAATACTTACAAATCAAAATACTGAATACCACACAGGCAATAATATGCAACCAATACCAAACATTGAGAAACTACAAATCAAAATAGTTGAGTACCTGTATAGAATGAAGCCACAAAAGGAGAATTTATATCACTATCCAAAAGAATCCACTAAACACAAATATTACACTATAAATAACATTTCACTTTTTACTTAGATTCTAAGAATCGAGCTAATTTGAAATTCTTGGTTTAACCGGAACAAATTATAGTGGTTACATTTAAATATAACTCCATCGCTTCTGGTTTTTCAAGCATATAAGTATGGTTTAAAGGTGATTATGTGTTATTTATAAATTATATTCATCAGTGATGGTTCCCTTGAAAGCATAAGCGGATTGTCCCAAACCAGGTTACATGCATTTTGGCACTTGATAAAATTTAAGGTAGGGAACTATACATATTTTAACCATATTTCATGAGGTTTATCATTCATGCATCATTCTTACAATCACATGTATACACACTTACAAAGTCATAATCACACAAATTAACATAAACAAAATGATCATAAAAGACTCGGTTTCTCGAAGAAATAAGAATCATTTAATTTGAGTCTTTTAGTGACAATGATGAAGGTGCGGAAAGTGAGCTTGATGCTGATTATTATCTCCCAAAGAAACAGTTGATCGACATGTTGTGCAAAGGAAGAAAAAGTTAATAGCCAGCAGCAACGATCATGTGACTGTTTTGAGCGAGGGTTCATGTGCGCCTTCTATATACCCGTGGGGGGCGGCGGTGTAATCTCTCGGGCTTACCCTACCCGCGGCTGAACCCCTTTCCACACCCACCCTCTGCCTAATAGCTGTAGACCTGTAGTGCATTAGTAAACAGATATTTGTTGTGCATTAGTGAACTAATTATATTAGTGAGATAAAGATTTACTTCAAGTTAATTTCAAGGATTATTAAGGCTGAAAATATGGGTTTATTAAGATGTTATTGTTCAAGGAGATTCATAATATTGATAGAGAAAAAGAAATTCACGTAGAAGATAAAGAGTGTATTATTATTATTCAATATTTGGTCCATGTATACAATGTGAGATATGAGATATACAATATATAGAGACTGTATATGTTACTTAAGAAACACAGAGAAATATCCGTAAGAGATATGTGGGAACTGAATAGGGGAGTGAAAATAGGGAGAGCAAGTCAAAGATATTTGTTATCAAATAGGATTTTATGCGTCATATAAATTTGTGTCCAATACTCCAATATATTTTCTTAACTAACTTTCGAAATTAGTGGATATGATAAGACTTCTTTACGGATTTAAATGGCAGTACATATTTTTATTAGCACATGCACTTTTAGTATTAACAAACCTAATGATAAAGTCCATATTAAAAGGTTGAATTTAGAGGGTGCCGATCAAATGAAATTGTAATCGGAAGGTCCTTATTTAAAGATAATATCATGCACCGGCAACAATAAATATATATAATATGTATTTTATTCCAGATCTTCAAACAACTAGTTGAGTAAAATTAACAAAATAAAAATCATGTATATATATATTACTACGATATACCCCGTAATTAAACACTAATAATAATAAATAAAATAATAATTATATCAAAAGAATGAAAACAAACATAGATCTGGGCAAATAGCTACAACTAGTTAGATATAATTCTTTACACCAGTAAGGTTTAGAACCATCTTTGATCCAAATTTTCACCTCAATTTTTTTAATGAAATATTCTGATTAAATGCGGTTTTGTTTCATTATTAAACATATGTGAGCCAAAAAGTTTATAATAAAAAACCCATAAAGAAAAATACAAAAAGATACTTGTCACCGCTTTTAATGTAACATCCGAGATTTTCGACCTTTTGGCTTGAGTGAAATTCGACTAGTTAAACCAATTAATAAATAATTTAATTCATTTCGAGACTAAATGACGGGCAAACGCGTAATGGGTCGCTTGACTACTAGATGGACAATACGATAATAGACGACACACGACGACGATCTAAATGAACTACAAGTATAGTCGGGTCGACCCATGGGGCTACCCATGACCCATCAGCTTTTGACCCAACCCTTTCCCCCTTATCCTCCCATTTTCACCACAAAACCCAAATCTCTTTCTCTTTCTCCTATCTCTCTAGCAAGAACTCCCTTCTCTCTCTTAAATTCTTGTATCTTTTTGGTTGTTTAACTTAAATTAGAGATAGATTAATCATCACTATCATAATAACACCATCATATTGGAAGATTGAAGCTTCAAGCACAAGGATTCATTCAAATTCGGATTTTTGACTTAGGTGGTGATTTCGGTAAGTAAACTTCGACTTATAATTATCATTTCATGTCTACAATCATATTCTAAGTCAAACCCTTGGGTTTGTGGGTCAAAATCGGGTCAAAGACCATTTTAGGGTTTATAAGCTTTAAATGGGTCAAGATGATTTTTAGAGGATTAAATGGTGTTTAGAATGGATTTAAATGGTGGGTTAAGTGTATTTATGTTTGTGAACATCTTTTATTGCTGCAAAACGAGTCTCATAACTTCATAAGTCGAATTAGGGTTCTTGGGGGCGAAATTTTAGGGTTTTGGTCGAGCTAACCTGCTGCTGCTGCTGCTGTTCTTGAGCCTGCCCAGGTGTGGGCGTAACTTACGCCACATTGGGGCGTAGCTTACGCTGGCTTGGGGTTGGCTGGGCGTACCTTACGCCCATGATAGACGTAGGTTACGGTGCCTCCCATTTTGCATGTTGAAATCCTCCTCTGTTTACGCCATGTATACGCCAACCTTACGCCAAAACCTCCTTTTGCAGGGGACCGTAACTTACGCCATGCTCGGCCGTAGGTTACGCCTTTGAAGTCTGAACCGCCGTAGGTTACGGTGGTTGACACCGTAGCCTACGCCCCCTTCCAGTCTCACTTTTCTGTTTTGACCTTGGTTGACCTCCAAAACCCTTGAGACGTGTCATGCTTCGATTCAAACCCATACTAGACTTCTTTAACATTATGATCGAGCCTCGGGTACCATTAGAAGTCTTGAAACACATATACTGAACCTAACCTAAATTATATATACTTTTTATTTACATATACGTAAATGTACAAAAATTTATTAAGGACTCGGGATGATTCTTAAACAACATTCTTCGGGTGCAAACTAACACTCGACCCTTATAATGACCATGTCGGGCCTTAGTAGTCGGTTGAAGCCTCGTAATGAACTAAGACCTAATTAGGGTTTTGGCAAGCAAATGACGTATATGTTTATATATATAAGAATTAATGTGTACACATATTATCAATATATAGGTGGTGGACGTGAAGTGACTATTGAACGGCTTTGACACGACGTTATACCAAATTAATAACACCTTTTGCCGATCAAGGTGAGTTTCGTATCTCCCTACTCACTTGAGATCCGGGCTGAAAAGTGTAAACCTGGTGTGTTTACTTGCATTTATTGATTGATTGATTGATTGTTTTAGTTGTTGGATTGGTGTGATGGTTCCTTTCGTTGATTGGTTAAATTGGTTCGAGTATTGAATTGTTGAGACGATTATCATGTTTGAATGACTTAGTTTATATTTGTTGAGTACCTGGTAATAATAGGATAGATGTACATACATGAAAGTCGGTTATGCCTTCGTCGGGTTTTAGATGTGGTGGGAAGGCTGCGGGTGACCCTATATATAAGCATCTGAAACTCGAAGGAAGTAGAATCCTCTGAAGTATATGTACGGATAGTTGGTTTAAGTTGTGGTTGATGGCTTATGGTTGTCGAATGATGATTAGTGGGTTAAGATTGACGATTATTGATTATTAGTTTATGGTTCCTCATATGTCGATTGACTTGGTTGATATTTTGGTTAAGTATTAATGGCTGATGTTGAGGAATGGTGATTATTGGTTTGTGATTGACGTTTATTGATTGATGACTCAGGATTGGCGAATATTGATTATTGATTCATATTCATCGTACATTGATTGTTGGTTCATGAGCATGCATTTACATTTGATTGTAAGCATTGCATACATTGTTGATGAGCCCTCGGCAGGGGATTGCCGGCATCCTGGTGCATAGATGTATGCACCCATTTTGGATGTAGACCTGACCCCGAGTATATAGACATATATATCTCGATGTTTTTGAGATACATCCCTGTCCATGCGATGGCAGAGGGGTATCGTTGCATACGTGATTGAAGGTCACGCTTGGGATAGGCATATTTGCTTATTCATTCATTCGGCATTTGCATTGATACATACATCATTGTGCATCCTCATTACACTCTCATTTCTTTTGTGTAATCTTGTTGTTGGACGATATTGTGTTACTTAGAGGCTCGCTGTAAGTCATGTCTAGCCTCTATTCTTGTATTGTGATTATTGATGTTGGTTCGTTACGAACCATTACTACGAACTCACCAACCTTGTGTTGACTATGCTTAGTACACTTTTCAGGTAACCAGGTTATTCAGGACGTGGAGGTTGATTGTTTGCTTACTGTTGAACCCGGACTGGACTGATATGGATCAAGGATCCATTTGCCTTATGTTGCATTGTATTTAGGATTGATAGCCTTCTTTTGTTGTCGTTTGAAGTCTTGATGTTTACTTGCTCCTGTTGTATTTCGTTACTTGGTTATCGTTTGTATGGATTCACTGAATCCTCTAATTGCATTTAGTTTGTTCTATTTTAATTCCACCTGGTGCTATGTGATTTCCGTGATATTCCGAGCCTCGGCTTGGGGTGTTACAAAAGCCACAAAAAGGATTTCATTTCCTTCGGTATAGATTAAGCTAGCATCCCAAAAAAGGATTTCATTTCCTAGCTGTTTTGCTGGACGATTTCATTTCTGGGCCGGTCCATCCCACAAAAACCCATCTTGTCATAGTCGGCGGTGGTTACCAATAAGCTAAGAAGATGAAATCGAATGTATATAATACATACACTAAGAAGATGAAATCGGAGTTCAAGATGAAGGAAGATTTACGGCCGACCACCTCTTTGTCTCACGGGCTACGACATCCTCCGCTCTTCTGATCTGTACCTTATGCACTCTCAGATTGTGCTTTTGCACTCGATCTTAAGATTTAGATCGGATACTTGTTTGTCTTTTTTTTTTGATATGACTAATGACTTTCAATCTATATAACTGTGGTTTAGAATTGGCTTTTGACCTTTATTAGGAAATTAAAGGTGCTCGATGATGATGATCTGACTGTTGTTAAGATCTGGAAAAAAAAGAGTTTCATTTTTTGGGAGGTTTATTTTTTCTTTTGATGATGACGATGATAGATAGATATAGGTATAAGAGTTTATGGCTTTAATTTTACACACGTCTAAGTGCGCCAGAATGCAGATAACTAATCATGAAAAGTTATTGTGTGCACGAACTTTAGGTCAGCTTTATTGTATTCATGAAACTTGAAATTATGTTTATTGTGAACATAAAACGGGATTATGGCTATGTGGGACCGGTTATATATATATAACCTTTGTTTTATTATATATTATTATATATTATTTTATTGTGTATATAAACATGGAACCGGTTTCCTACTTATTTGTATGTAAATCATTATTTTTATTGTGTGCATAAACTAATCCAAAAAAGTTATTGTGTGCATGCCACGTAAGCAGTCAACGGGTCAACGTGAAAGTGGTGACCGGCTAACTTCTTACCCGGTAACTTTTGATTACTATGGGACTCTTGAACAAGTTTCCTGAATACAATAAAGCTGACCTAGAGTTCGTGCACACAATAACTTTTCATGATTAGTTATCTGCATTCCGGCGCACTTAGCCTTTTTACATATGAGAAATAAAAATAGGAGTGAATGAGATGAAAGGTTTTTTTTAAAACAAATCTGGATTGATGATTGAGATAGATACTATTTGTGTGAAATGGCATAACCACCTCGCACGTGGAAATGATATCTTTTTTTGGAGGTGTTTTCCAGAGTAAAATGACAAACATACCCTCACGTGGGTAGCACGTGAGAGCATTAACGGTTTGCCATGGACGGACGTTTGAGTCAGGGGTGTCTGGTGATTAAAAATACAACGAGAGGGGCATCTAGAGACATTAACCGAGCACAGGGTGCAAAATGCTAATTTCGACAACCACAGATTTGTGATATTAAACCTAAAACAAAAAACACTTCCTTGAATCATTGATGAGTTTTGAGAGGGCACCACTTAATCATAGCTATCTCCAGCTTGCATAAATCATATATATACTTTGACGTCCACTACATTATTCTCGTCTTGAAATCTTTTGAAAAACTAAGAATATAAAGCAATAATCATATAGGATGGTTAATTCAACTCATAAATGTCCTTGAGCATACCAGACTTCCAATCTTGAAGCTCAAAAGATGAACCAGAATCCACTCAAACGCTTAGTAATACCAACTTCAGGAAGGACCCAAATTGGCCTTCTAAACATGTGAATTCACAGAATCAACATTATTTTTCGAATAAAGTGTGGTCTTAATCCCACTTATCTTGAAAAGACTTATCCCTTTCATCGTAGATTTGGTAAAATGACAAGCATCAATGATAGAGAATGGCTTCGGCCAATGGGCCTTCTTTTTATCTGTTTTTTATGGAATGACAAACGAACTTGAAGTCCGGATCTCCGTGCAAGGTTACTCATTGATCAAAGGTTACCACTAAGATTAGTCCATGCCTAGCAAGTCTAGTTCGGGGAAAACACAATAACCTGTCCACTGGTAAACGAATTATTGATAAAAATGTGTAATTAATATTGTGTTTTAGTTTAAGCAAATTATCTAAAGTTGGAGGATTAATTTCATCTTTTTTTTAAAGTTTAGTCAAAGATGATGTAAGCAATTTGATCTAAGGGTGAAGAATAAAGATAGAAATTTAATGGAAGGTAAAGATTACTTTATGTTGCTATTTAAAGGTTCTGCTTTAATACATATTAGAGATACTTTAACAAATGATATATCACGGTATATTTATTTTTGTGTACTTAGTGAATTCTAGAAAATTTAAATAAAATTTTACAATAAGTAAAACAAAATCATATTGTTCAAATGCATCAACGAGCAGTCCTTATATCTACCATTCCCATCCCTAGTCCGGGTTACACTTATTAAACTATTTTGACCTTTTTTCTAGGGAACCCAGTCCAGGCTTTGGTGCGGCGCACCAAGGAGGAGGTGCGGCGCACCTTTGCCCAGATCAGTTCCAAAACACCCCAAACACGAACCAAACTCAACCCAAACTCAAATTTTGATCACCAAATCGACTAGTGATGTTTCAAGACTCATTTTGAAGCTTATACAAATATATTTCAACATAAATAAACATAACCCCTAACTTAGTTTCGATTCATAACATCATAATCACATCCAAATCAATCAAACCCTAATTAAACCCTAATTTGACCCAAAACAAGATTTAAGCCGATTTAGGACTTGTAAATGTTCAAGATGACTAGAAATGCATAAACAAACATAAGGAGGTACAAATGAGATGAATTAGACTTACCCAAAACTCCTCCTTGAGCTAGAACCCGAAATTAGGTCAAAATGGGTAAAATGCAAGAACTTGGCTTTTGATTCTCCAATAGGAAGCAAACGAGATGAAGATGGCTATGATTCTTGTATTATGATAGTTTCAAACACAATGTTGATGCAAGAAATGATGAAGAACAAGAGGTGGTTCTTTCACTTGAGAGAAAATAGAAAAGATGGATAGATAGAGAGAAAGAAAGAAATGAGAGGATAAGGGGAAATGGGTCACTAGTAGGCTCATGGGTCATGGACAACCCATGGGTTGACCCGTTTCCCTTTATAAGCCAAAATTACAATCGATTACACAATTAAACGCCAAACAAGCATATTAACGACCCGACTAACATACCACATAGTCATATAATCACAAATGGGCCCAATTATTTCATTCAACAAGTTTGTTAGTCAAATTACACAAAAAGTCAACGGGTCAAAATTCACGGATGTTACAATTTAAAGGTTCTGCTTTAATACATATTAGAGATACTTTAACAAATGATATGTCACGGTATATTTATTTTCGTGTACTTAGTGAATTCTAGAAAATTTAAATAAAATTTTACAATAAGTAAAACAAAATCATATTGTTCAAATGCATCAACGAGCAGTCCTTATATCTACCATTCCCGTACCTAGTCCGGGTTACACTTATTAAACTATTTTTTAACTTAAACAACTCAATACATATTTTAATTAATTTAGATTTAAACTTTTTAAATGAGTTTATGATTTTTTTTTCTAGGCTTTAATTCATATCTATATATAATTTAATTGGGTTAACTGGATTTATAATTTATGTTATATTTTCTTTCTATGCTTTGATTCATACTAACTCATTTTTACACGTATATTTCTGACATGTTTCTCTTAAATGAACAGTTTTAACCCATATTCATTTTGACTCGTTACTCAACTCATCATGACCCGTCTATTTTGTTAGGGGTTCCACAATTTTTTATTGGGTGTGGAACCCTCTTGTTCTCATTAATTTATTTATTTTTCCAATAAAAACACTAATTCATAATAAATAAAAAACATTATTTTTGTAAGCCTAAACAGTACATTATATTATTCTACTATTGAAAGGCCCATTTATTGTTTTATTTAAACTTGTTAATTGCTCGTAACACTATATAACTAAAGAAGTAAATTATTTACTCGCAAAATATAACCCACCTAGAAGAACCTTTTTACACAACTCTATAAGTCTGTTTACACGTAGATTTGGTAAAATGACAAGCATCAATGATAGAGAATGGCTTAGGCCAATGGGCCTTCTTTTTATCTGTTTTTTATGGAATGACAAACGAACTTGAAGTCCGGATCTCCGTGCAAGGTTACTCATTGATCAAAGGTTATCACTAAGATGAGTCCATGCCTAGCAAGTCTATAGTTCGGGGAAAACACAATAACCTGTCCACTGGTAAACGAATTATTGGTAAGATCTTAATGTCTCAAGGATTGAACAATGCTCTTATAGGGTCTTCTATCATTAACCTCTATGCTAATTAAGATAAGCTCAATTAGAATCAATGTTTTTAACTAATTTTATATTGTATATATATATTTATATATGGTATATTGAACCTGCATGTGATGTTTATTTTAATATTGAATTAAATTTCTAGTTGGTTGAGTAATATAAATAACTAGATTATAACCTGCGTGAAACGCGGAGAACCATATAAAAAATGCATTTATACATATAAAATAACTAACATAATGGGAAAAAACATTAAAGGTATAAAAAACTGGAAGAATAAAAAATAAAATGAAAACATTTACATAAACTAACAATGAAAACATAAATACCTTTCTACATCTTCATTTGCTTTGAAAAAACTACAAATCAGACATTTTATTTTTTCTTTGATTACCTTCAAGTATATATATAACATAGTTATACAAAAATTTGTAAATATCTTGTATATTAGCATTAGAAAGTAAATATATATTAACCAATCATCGAAGCAAATTACACCAAGTAACATATATACGAAATTTGTATATAACACGAGATCACGATTCTAGTGACAACTTCCAAATCATCATACACAAAAATATATTATTTTAGAATATCAATCTCCAAAATATAAAAAATCTCATCTGTGAATATATTTTTGTGACATGAGCTCACGATTGAAAAGGCTTAAGAAAAAGAATCGAATTGTTAAGAATACAAGAAGATGGATATTATTATTCTGAAAAAAATTGATAAATAAAAAGTTAGATAGATAAAAATGTGTAATAAATATTGTGTTTTAGTTTAAGCAAATTATCTAAAGTTGGAGGATTAATTTCATCTTTTTTTAAAGTTTAGTCAAAGATGATGTAAGCAATTTGATCTAAGGGTGAAGAATAAAGATAGAAATTTAATGGAAGGTAAAGATTACTTTATGTTGCTATTTAAAGGTTCTGCTTTAATACATATTAGAGATACTTTAACAAATGATATATCACGGTATATTTATTTTCGTGTACTTAGTGAATTCTAGAAAATTTAAATAAAATTTTACAATAAGTAAAACAAAATCATATTGTTCAAATGCATTAACGAGCAGTCCTTATATCTACCATTGCACTAGTTATTTGAGTTAATTACTGTAACACCCCAAGCCGAGGCTCGAAATATTACGGAAATCATATAGCACAAGGTGGAATTACAATAGAACATGAACTAAATGCAATTAAAGATTCAGTGAATCCATACAATACGAAACCAGTACCAAAATACATAAGGAGCAAATAACCACCAAATTTACAACATAACATTCAGATGATGGCAATCAATCCTAAGTATAAAGCAAAAGAGAAGGTCGATGAATCCTTGATTCATAAAGTCCAAAGTCCGGGTTAACAGCAAGCAAGCAACTAAACTCCACGTCCGGGGAGAACCTGATTACCTGAAAGTGTACT
The DNA here is from genome assembly GCA_034093135.1 of Erigeron breviscapus. Taxonomy (NCBI): domain Eukaryota; kingdom Viridiplantae; phylum Streptophyta; class Magnoliopsida; order Asterales; family Asteraceae; genus Erigeron; species Erigeron breviscapus. The sequence goes on along the minus strand of CM067167.1, from coordinate 239,697,775 downwards.
AAGCATAGTCAACACAAGGTTGGTGAGTTCGTAGTAATGGTCCACAAGGAACCATAAACAATAATCATAATGTACAAGTAGAGGCTAGACGTGACTTACAGTGAGCCTCTAAGTAACACAACAATAACCAATCAACAAGCAAATTACACCAAGTAACATATATACGAAATTTGTATATAACACGAGATCACGATTCTAGTGACAACTTCCAAATCATCATACACAAAAATATAATATTTTAGAATATCAATCTCCAAAATATAAAAATTCTCACTTGTGAATATATTTTTGTGACATGAGCTCACGATTGAAAAGGCTTAAGAAAAAGAATCGAATTGTTAAGAATACAAGAAGATGGATATTATTATTCTGAAAAAAATTGATAAATAAAAAGTTAGATAGATAAAAATGTGTAATAAATATTGTGTTTTAGTTTAAGCAAATTATCTAAAGTTGGAGGATTAATTTCATCTTTTTTTAAAGTTTAGTCAAAGATGATGTAAGCAATTTGATCTAAGGGTGAAGAATAAAGATAGAAATTTAATGGAAGGTAAAGATTACTTTATGTTGCTATTTAAAGGTTCTGCTTTAATACATATTAGAGATACTTTAACAAATGATATATCACGGTATATTTATTTTCGTGTACTTAGTGAATTCTAGATAGAAATTTAATGGAAGGTAAAGATTACTTTATGTTGCTATTTAAAGGTTCTGCTTTAATACATATTAGAGATACTTTAACAAATGATATATCACGGTATATTTATTTTCGTGTACTTAGTGAATTCTAGAAAATTTAAATAAAATTTTACAATAAGTAAAACAAAATCATATTGTTCAAATGCATTAACGAGCAGTCCTTATATCTACCATTGCACTAGTTATTTGAGTTAATTACTGTAACACCCCAAGCCGAGGCTCGAAATATTACGGAAATCATATAGCACAAGGTGGAATTACAATAGAACATGAACTAAATGCAATTAAAGATTCAGTGAATCCATACAATACGAAACCAGTACCAAAATACATAAGGAGCAAATAACCACCAAATTTACAACATAACATTCAGATGATGGCAATCAATCCTAAGTATAAAGCAAAAGAGAAGGTCGATGAATCCTTGATTCATAAAGTCCAAAGTCCGGGTTAACAGCAAGCAAGCAACTAAACTCCACGTCCGGGGAGAACCTGATTACCTGAAAGTGTACTAAGCATAGTCAACACAAGGTTGGTGAGTTCGTAGTAATGGTCCACAAGGAACCATAAACAATAATCATAATGTACAAGTAGAGGCTAGACGTGACTTACAGTGAGCCTCTAAGTAACACAACAATAACCAATCAACAAGATTACATAAGTACGAAAATGCGTGTATGAATGCTCAATGATATAAATATCATATGCAAATACCAATGCATAAATAAGTCAACATGCCTATCTTATGCGTGAACACCAGTCACCAATGCAACGATACCCTTCTGTCATCACAATGAACAAGGCTGTATCTCAAAATCATCGAGATATATATGTCTATATACTCGGAGTCAGGAACTACATCCAAAAAGGGTGCATACATCTATACACCAGGATGTCGGCAATCCCCTGCCGAGGGTCATCAACAATGTATGCAATGCTTACAATCAATTGTAAATGCATCAATCACGAACCAACAATCAATATACGATGAACTTGAACCAGTAATTAATATTCGACAAACATGAGCCAACAATCAATAATCGTCAATCGTAAACCATTAACCACCATTTAAACCAACTATACGTACATACACTTAAGAGGATTCTACTTCCTTCGAGTCCCAGATGCTTATATATAGGGTCACCCGCAGCCTTCCCACCACATCTAAAACCCAATGAAGGCATAACCGACTTCCATGTATGTACGTCTATCCTAACATAAATGAAATACTTAGCAAAACTTAAACCAAGTCATTCAAGCGTGATAACCGTCTCAACAATCCAACATTCAAACCAAACCAATCAATCAATCAATAAATGCAAGTAAACACGCAAGGTTTACACTTTTCAGCCTGAATCTCAAGCGAGTAGGGAGATACGAAACTCACCTCGATGACTTATGAAAAGTTAAGTCGATATAAGGTCGAGCTATGGAAGTACAATGTTCTCCGTGCGTCCAACACCTAAATATCGGTCATACATTCACATCAACACTCATAAATATATATACAAGGTTATCAAGCAAACGGCAAAACCCTAATTAGGTTTCCAAAGTGTTTTCTCGACGTTAAATGACTTCTAAGACTCCTATTCAATGTTATATAAGATAAGAAGTGAATTAGTTTAAGACTCGGCGCGTAAAAAGGTCCAGAAAGTCAAACTAGGTCAAACAAGGAAAATTCAGGATTACAAAGGCCGTAACTTACGGTCAATTAGGGTGTAAGGTACGGTCAATGCGGGCGTAACCTACGGTCCTCTAGAAATGCCATTTTTGGCGTTTGGAATGGCGTAAACAGGAGGTTTTTGGCGTAAGGTGGAGGGATCGGCGTAAGCTACGCCCCAAAGGGCCGTAACCTACTCCCAGAGAAAATACACCTAGCGTAAGCTACGCCCCAAGGGGCCGTAACCTACGCGAGACACAGCGTAAGCTACGCTGGGCAAGTTTTGACTGGGTGTAAGGTACGGTCAATGCGGGCGTAACCTACGGTCCAGAGAAATCAGCGTAAGCTACGCCCCAAAGGGCCGTAACCTACGCCCAGAGAAAATACACCTAGCGTAAGCTACGCCCCAAAGGGCCGTAACCTACTCCCAGAGAAAATACACCTAGCGTAAGCTACGCCCCAAAGGGCCGTAACCTACTCCCAGAGAAAATACACCTAGCGTAAGCTACGCCCCAAAGGGCCGTAACCTACTCCCAGAGAAAATACACCTAGCGTAAGCTACGCCCCAAGGGGGCGTAGGTTTCGCCCCTTACTGGGCAACCCACGAACAGCAGCAGCAGTTTAGTGCAGAAACTAAACCCAAAAACCCCCAAATTCGACCCAAATCGATTTACAACGACTTGTAACCCGTTTTGAAGCATAACTAAACATCAATAACCATAAATACACATAACCCAACCCACAAATTCGACCAAAACATCACAATCACTTCCAAATCACCCAAACCCTAATTTAACCCTAATTTGACCCAAAATTAGTTTTAAGCCGATTTATGACTTGCAAATGTTCAAGACGACTAGAAATGCATAAATAAACATAAGTAGGAGTAAATGGGATGAATTTGACTTACCAAAGTTTCTCCTTGAGCTTAAAACCCAAAATTAGTTTTAAGCCGATTTATGACTTGCAAATGTTCAAGACGACTAGAAATGCATAAATAAACATAAGTAGGAGTAAATGGGATGAATTTGACTTACCAAAGTTTCTCCTTGAGCTTAAAACCCAAAATTAGGTCAAAATGGATAAAATGCAAGAACTTGGCTTTTGATTCTCCAAAATGAAGCAAACGAGGTTAAGATGGCTATGATTCTAATGTTATTTCAGTTCTAACACTAAATCGATGCAAGAATAGGTGAAGAGAAGGAAGGGTTTTCTTTGCTTTCTTTACTTGAGAGAATAAGAGAAAGGGAGATAGAGAGAAATGAGAGGATAAGGGGGGGAATGGGTCACTAGTAGGCTCATGGGTCATGGACAACCCATGGGTCGACCCGTTTCCCTCTACAAGCCAAATTACAATCGATTACACAATTAAACGCCAAACAAACATATTAACGACCCGACTAACATACCACATAGTCATATAATCACAAATGGGCCCAATTATTTCATTCGACAAGTTTGTTAGTCAATTTACACGAAAAGTCAACGGGTCAAAATTCACGGATGTTACATTATCCCCCCGTTGAAAGAATTTCGTCCCGAAATTCAACAAAACACTAATTACCAAATAAATGCGGATACTTAGTTTTCATGTGATCCTCTCGCTCCCAAGTGAACTCGGCTCCACGTCTAGCATTCCATCTAACCTTAACAATCATGTAGCGTTTGTTCTTGAGTTTCTTTTCTTGACGATCCAAGATCTCCACCGGCTCTTCAACAAAGTTCAAATTCGAATCAACCCTAATTTCGTCCATAGGTACATGATGTGTAGGATCCGCCAAACACTTGTGCAAATTACAAATATGAAACACATCATGCACACCGTTAAGCTCTTGAGGCAATTCTAGCCGATAAGCAACTTTCCTAACCCGTTCAAGAATCTTGAAAGGACCAATATACCTTGGTCCAAGTTTACCTCTCTTCACAAAACGTACAACACCCTTCCAAGGCGATACTTTCAAAAGCACAAAGTCACCAACTTCAAACTCTAACGGTCTCCGCCTCACATCGGCATACTTTTTTTGACGCTCACGGGCCAATTGCAACTTCTCCTTAATTTGAGATATTACCTTAGTCGTCTCAATCACAATTTCTGGCCCGATAAGTTGACTCTCCCCAATTTCCGCCCAAGCTAGAGGAGAACGACATATCCTACCATACAATGCCTTAAAGGGCGCCATTTGAATGGTAGCATGATAGCTATTGTTGTATGAAAACTCGACTAGCGGCAAATGGTCTTCCCAACTTCCACCAAAATCAATTGCACATGCCCTCAACATGTCTTCAAGTATTTGAATGGTTCTCTTGGTTTGCCCATCCGTTTGAGGGTGAAACGCCGTACTCATGTCAAGTCGAGTACCCATGGCTTTTTGAAAGGCTTCCCAAAATTTTGATTTGAAACGGGCATCTCTATCGGAAATGATAGAAATCGGCACTCCATGCTTAGATATCACTTCCTTGATGTACAAACGAGCCAAAGTGTCAAATTTATCGGTTTCGCGAATGGCTAAAAAGTGAGCCGACTTCGTTAACCGATCTACTATCACCCAAATCGTGTCACGACCGCTTCTCGTCTTCGGTAGTTTTGTAATGAAGTCCATCGAAATATGTTCCCACTTCCATTCGGGCATCACCGGTTGTACCAACAATCCGGGTGGCTTCTTGTGATCGGCTTTGACTTGTAAGCAAGTAAGACACTCACTCACATACCTAGCCACATCACGCTTCATTCCCGGCCACCAATACAAGTCTTTCAAGTCAAAGTACATCTTATCCGACCCAGGATGGACCGAATAAGGCGATTGATGAGCTTCATTCATGATAAGCGTTCTTAAGTTACCGAGGATGGGAATCCAAAGTCTTTCACCTATGTATAACCCATTATCCCTTTTTCTAACGAATAGTTGTTCCATACCGTCTAGGTTTTCATTTCCAAAGTTTTCCGGTAGGGTGGCTTGAATTTGGGCTTCAATAATCCGGTCACGAATACTTGGTCCAACCGTGAGGCTCATAGCTCTAGCCCGTCTTGGTTTCACTCTCTCCTTTCGGCTCAAGGCATCGGCTACTACATTTGCCTTGCCCGGGTGATAACGGATATCACAATCATAATCACTAAATAGTTCTAACCAACGCCTTTGCCTCATATTCAATTCACTTTGGTTGAAGATGTGTTGGAGACTTTTGTGATCGGTATAAATCACACATTTGGTGCCATAGAGATAATGCCTCCAACACTTCAAAGCAAACACAACCGCTCCCAATTCCAAATCATGTGTCGGGTAGCTCTTCTCATGCACCTTCAATTGACGAGAGGCATAAGCAATGACTTTACCCCTTTGCATAAGAACACAACCCAACCCTTGCCCCGAAGCATCACAATAAACAACAAAACTTTGATTCCATCCGGTAGCGTCAAAATAGGAGCGTCACATAACATATCCTTAAGAGTTTGGAAGGCGTTTTCTTGTTTTTCGCCCCATTCAAAGTTTCTATCTTTTTTAGTCAAGAGGGTGAGTGGTTGTGCAATACGGGAGAAGTTTTCAATGAATCTTCTATAGTAACCCGCCAATCCAAGGAATTGACGGATCTCGGATGGCGTTTCGGGTCTTCTCCAATTCTTGACCGCGTCAATCTTGCTTGGATCCACATGAATACCATCCTTGCTCACTACGTGACCAAGAAAGTGGACCTCTTCCAACCAAAACTCGCACTTGGAGAATTTGGCATACAACTTCTCTTTTCTTAGTAGCTCAAGCACCTCACGCAAGTGCTCAACATGCTCCTCCTTTGTCTTCGAGTATACAAGTATGTCATCAATGAACACAATGACGGACTTGTCTAAGTATGGTTGACACACCCGGTTCATCAAGTCCATGAACACCGCCGGTGCATTAGTCAACCCAAAAGGCATCACGGTGAATTCAAAATGACCATACCTTGTGCGAAAAGTCGTTTTGGGGATGTCATCTTCATGTACCCGGAGTTGATGATAACCCGAGCGAAGATCGATTTTTGAAAAGTGCTTAGCACCTTGAAGTTGATCAAATAAGTCATCGATTCTTGGGAGGGGATACCGGTTCTTCACTGTGAGCTTGTTTAATTCCCGGTAGTCGATACACATTCTAAAGGACCCATCTTTCTTTTTGACGAAGAGAACAGGAGCACCCCAAGGAGATTGACTAGGGCGAATGAAACCCTTCTCTTGGAGTTCCTTGAGTTGAGTTTGTAGCTCTTGCATTTTGGTTAGAGCTAGTCTATAAGGAGCTTTTGCTACGGGCGCGGCTTCGGGGATAAGATTAATACGAAAGTCTAGTTCACGAGTTGGAGGTAACCCCGGCAAGTCATCCGGAAAAACATCGGGAAATTCACAAACAATAGGAACGGTCTTCAATTCTACCCTTGTGACGGTAGCACTAAAGACCTTAGAATTAGAGGAATCGGAGATTTCACCTTGAACCCTAAGAATTCTACCGTTAGTCAAAGGTATCTTAACAACTCTCTCACCACAATCAATAGTTGCTTTCGCCGCCGTTAACCAATCCATACCCACAATAACATCAAAACTCCCAATATCCAAAGGCATAAGGTCTATGAAGAAGTCGACATCTTCCAAAGTCAAGACACAATCGCGAAGTATTTGACTAATTTTAGTTAGTGACCCGTTTACCATTTCAATGTCAAGCACATAGTTTAAAGCACAAGGATTCACATCAATCAAAGGAACAAAATTAGAAGACACGAGGCTATAATCGGCCCCGGAATCAAATAGACGGTGGCATAGTGACCATTAAGGAGAAAAGTACCTGCTACTATGTTGGGATCGTTGCGGGCTTCATTTACATTGGCCGCCGCGTGGTTGCACTTGATGGCCTTGTTGGCCCCGGTTTTGGTTAGGCCCGACCATTTGGAGTTGATTGGGATGAACGGCTACTTGAACTTGTTGCCCCACCCATCGGGGACAATTATAACGGTAGTGGTCACGGCTACCACATTCATAACATTTTCCTCTTCGTTGGTTGCCTTGAGGAGGGACGGCCCGAACGGGAGCCACATTCATTGGACCCGCCCTTGGAGCTCTACAATTTCTAGCTTCGTGCCCGACTTGATTGCAATTAAAGCATGCCCCACATGGAGCATTGGCGGGATGATGCTTGTTGCATCTCCCACAGAAAGGATGAGGCCCAGAATAAGCCTTCTTAGCCGGTTCCACCGCCGCCATCACCCTACCCCTATTTGCATTTCTGGGGTCAAACTTCCCCACTTTCTTTACCCCGCTCGGCTCTCCCACTTCTTTCCTCTTGTTTGATGAGGATTTGCTCAAAACACCACTTCTCAATAAATCTTCAGTCACACTCCGGCTTGGTTAACCGCATTAGCCAAAGAAGTAGGCATGTTGGAGTTTACATAAGATCGGACTTGAGGATTTAAGCCCAATACGAACTTCTGGATGGCCTGAGGCTCGGTACCCACCAAGTGAGGAATGAGGGTAGACAACTCTTGAAATCGTCTAACATAGCCCTTGTAATCGGCTCCCTCCATGTTGAGATTTGCAAACTCAATGGTTAAGTTTTGTAGTTCATACGGAGGACAAAACTTTGCTTTCACTTTGTTCTTGAAGTCAATCCATTCCAAATTATGAGTCCGGCCCAACGTTATTTCTTGGTTCCACTAACTCAAGGCGTCATGCCTAAACATGCCGGATGCATAGGAAATCCGGTCATCATAGGTGCAATGACTCCTTGATGTGCTAAATCGAGTTTTATATTTTTAAAACTAGAATCACCTAAAAACTCACTACTACGCACTCACGGGCAGTGGACCCGATCGTTTGTAATATAGTTAACAGGTAAGACCGTGTTCGTTCGCAGGGATTGGTTTGAACTAGTTGTTTACTAAAGTGGTTTGGAAAAAGGGTGTTACTTCAAATCTCTCTTTATCATAAAATTAAACACATAAAATGAAATGAAAACTTCAGACAATAATATTAAAAGATCATCCACCTTGACTTCCCTCGACTTCAAATGTGATTGCTTTAAATTAAGATCAAATTCATTAAGTTGAATAGATAATCGTGTAAGGATAAAGATGCTTACGTGGTACCACCAACCGCTTGCAAATTACCCAAACACCTAATTTGCTAGTTCAATTACCCAAGCCGGTACCACCAATGCTTAAGAAAATATCCCTAGTAATTAGTTTGTTTGATTAACAATTATCAATCATATCTATGTGAATAAATACGTGGTACCACCAACCGTATCTAAAAACGTTTACCACTTAATACCTATTATTCTAATGACATTCACCGTGGTACCACCAACCGGAGACAATCAATCATAGACAATTAATTGAAATAAAATACCTATTCACCTAGTACCACTAACGATGAACAAGTAAATTATTAATATCACAAAGAATAAAGAATAAGGAATTAATCAATAAAGATCTCAATATAACGATAATAGAATCAACTCTTGAATTAAAACATAGCAATCACATTATCCGTCTAGTTTCATCAAGGTGGATGATAATAGATCTAGCCACTCATGATGAATGGTAAATAATAATCAAAAGAAAAGGTAAACATGATTGTACCAATCGTTTGATGAAAGTAAATGTAACACCCGTTTCGTAAAAATTATGGATTTCCAAAAATTTTCGCCTAACGGCGTTAAATCATGCGGAAACGATTTAGGAAAATACTCAACTAAGGAAAAACAGTTGAGAAACATAAGTGGTGTTACTAATAGCATCAAATCAGTAATAAAAGAAATCCATAAGATTGCCCAACATAAAGCAACCATAACATAGTCATTACATTAGTTTCATAAAGGAAATCAATAACATAAGGTCTATGCGAAGCTATTGGGTAAACTAAAGCCAGCTTGATCATCTACCCATCTCTCGCCAAAGCTTCACACGTCATCTCAATGCCTAACCTGAGGGGTGTCAACACATTAAAAGAAACAAGTGTTAGCTATAAAGCTAAGTAAGATAACACCAGGTTTAAGCAAACATTTCATCCATTTAAATCGTCACTTTAAAACATTACGTCATTTTAATTAGGCATTCATACCACCGTATCAGCATATCCACATCACATATACACATCACATATAAGCATAGAGTTCATGACCCTAAGCGTGCCTAATCAATTTCGTCATCTCATCTCATCTCATTAAGTTGTGACTAGGTCACCGTTAAGTTGTAACCGAAGTTACCGTTACCACCGTTTCATCTCATTTCATTAAGTTGTGACTATGTCATCTCATTTTACATACCTATAACCACCGTCAGGCATGACGTACCTATTACCACCGTCAGGCACGATTTATACGTACCCATTACCACCGTAAGGCACTATGTACCTATTACCACCGTAAGGCACTATGTACCTATTACCACCGTAAGGCACTATGTACCTATTACCACCGTAAGGCACAGGTTATGCATAACACTTAACATCTAATTAGCTCGAGCATTTATCGTATTTAGTTTAGATTTCCACCTTTAACCTAAACTAACCCATACTATCATCTTTTCACGTTAGGGCCCTTAAAACGTGCACGTGTCATGGCAACCTAAAAAGGTCTAGTGTTCTAGATGAACAAGCCACATATACATGCACATAACAACATTACAACATATCATTAACCACCGTAATCATTACATATCATATCGTAAACATATCATATCATAAACCACCGTTCATCATATCATATCATAAACATAACTACGGGGAAGCATCATAGGCATCGTCATCATTATTCCCCGAGTACCTCCCATATCAACCCAACCACATTATAGGTTATACATTACCGTTATGGAGGTTAAAGTTATGAAACCATTTATGTTGCACCCTCAGCGTGACAAAAGTAGTGTATCTTACCTCGTAGTAGTGTATGCGCGTAAACAACAGCTAGTAGTGCTTAATAGTAATCCCCGACACCTATCGTACATTAACATATGAAATATAAGTCATTTAGGGACCTTACTGGACTTTAAAACGAACTTAGGTTTGTTCTTACGAACTTAATACTTCAAACGAAATTAGCCTTTACTCATACGAATTTAGAAACACCAAACGAACTTAGGGGCAGCCAAACGAATATAATCTTCGTTGGTGGAACGAATTTAGGTTCATATCAAACGAACTTGGCTCATTAGAAACGAATTTAGCTTACTTTGGTGCCAAACGAATTTAAGTTCTCACAAAACGAATTTAGGCTTAACAAGGCAAACGAATTTAGCTCCTTCAAAACGAAATTGTGCTTCAAACGAAGTTAGATGTCCATAAACGAACTTAAAACATCCAAAACGAACTTAAAGTTCGTTCGGAACAAACCAGAAACGAATTTAACTCTAAATTCGACCAGAAATCATAAAACGACTCGTTCTTCGATTTTTCCAGAAATCAATCGACTTGGGCTTCACCCAAAACATGTTTTTGACATATATAAACCACTTTTGATCATAATGATCGATTACAAACTCGTTTGACATCATTTTTGAACATAAATCGGCTTAAACATAATATAAACCTTAATTAACCAAAACCCTTTTTAAAATCAGATTTGGAACATCAATTAGGACCTTTAAATCTGTAAATACATCGATGAATCGTTAGTTACCTGATTATACAATGACCGATCCAATCCAATTACAAAAACCTTGAATAATTGCTTAAGAAATCGGTTCAGGAATTGAAGAGGCTGTGTATATGTTGTTAATTATGTTAATTGCTGCCAAAACATCCCAGATTAGGTTAAGCTTAACCTAATCCCGTTTTTAACTTTCCACCATTGACAAAACTAGTCCCTGGACTTCATATTAACTTTATTTCACATTAAAACACCTATTGGGGATACATACAACACACTAAAGCACTTTCGCACCCTACATAGGCCTTTTACACAACATTTAATCCACTTTATTGTCACTCATTAAAGATAATTAAATCTCACATATAGGGCACATAAACATATAAACACATAATTCCACACAAACGTATCACGGACTTATAATTTGACCTAACGACGTTAGTCAACATATACGTTTAAGTTTTGGGATGTTACAATTACCTCCCCCTTAAGAGGATTCCGTCCCCGGAATCACTTCAACATCAAAAAGGTGGGGATAGGTCTCCCGCATTACGGACTCGGTCTCCCAAGTCATACTTTCGCCGTGATTGTGTTTCCACTTTATGAGAACCAGATCGATAGTCTTTCGTCGTAGCTTCTTTTGTTTCCTTCCCAATATAGCAACAGGTTCATCGACAATCTGCTTGTTGGGATTAATACTTACGTCTCGAGTGGAATGACATCCGTTTCATTCGCATAGCACTTACGTAGGTAACACACATGAAATGTGTTGTGAATTCCATTAAGTTCTGGAGGTAAGTCCAGCTTAATGCCTGTTCATTAACCTTCTTAATGATCTTAAAAGGTCCAATGAATCTGGGGCTCAACTTTCCACGTTTTCCAAACCGTAATACACCTTTCCAAGGCGACACTTTGAGTAAAACCATTTCGCCTTCTTTAAAATCGAACGGCCTCCTTTTCTTATCAGCATATGACTTTTGCCTTTCACGAGCAACACGTAAGGCTTTCTTTGCTACGTTAACTTTATCGGCCGTAATTTGTACCACTTCGGGTCCAGCAAATTGCTTTTCCCCGGGCTCCAACCAACAACTAGGAGTCCGACACTTTCTACCATATAACATCTCATAAGGTGGCATTCCAATACTCGCATGATAACTATTGTTATACGCAAACTCAATAAGAGGTAGATGTTTATCCCACGAACCACCATAATCCATTACACAAGCTCTGAGCATATCTTCGAGCGTTTGAATAGTCCTTTCACTTTGCCCATCGGTCTGCGGGTGATAGGCTGTGCTCAGACGAACTTGAGTACCAACTTCCGTTGAAAACTCTTCCAAAAGTTGGAAACGAATCGAGCATCACGATCTGACACAATCGATATTGGAACACCATGTTTAGAAACCACTTCATCAATATACAACGTAGCGAAGTTCTCCATAGGAGCAGTCTCACGAACTGGGAGAAAGTGAGCACTCTTCGTTAATCGATCGACAATAACCCATATCATATCGTGACCACGAGGCGTCCTCGGAAGTTTGGTCACAAAATCCATCGTAATGTGATCCCATTTCCACTCAGGGATCTCAAGTTGCTGAAACTTCCCGTAAGGCTTTTGATGTTCAGCTTTCACCTTCGCACACGTCAAACATTTCTGCACATACATCATCACATCGTTCTTAATACTGGGCCACCAATAAATAGGCTTCAAATCTGCATGCATCTTTGTGGCACCAGGGTGTACAGAATACTTAGTTTTGTGAGCTTCATCCATTACTAACTCACGGTTGCCTCCATAGAGAGGAACCCATATTCTACCTTTGTAGGTTCGAAGGCCTCGACTATTTTCTTCCATTTGGAGTCTGTTCTTCTTCTTTTTCCCAATAGACTCCGCTTTCACATTATCATCCTTTAACACTTCGATTTGAGCTAATCGAATAGGTTCCAGTAAATTCGACTCAATCTTTGTAATCATCGCACATAATCTACTTTTCACATATCCTTTGCGGCTTAAGGCATCAGCAACCACATTAGCTTTGCCTGGGTGATATTAATTTCACAATCGTAATCCTTTAATAACTCCATCCACCGCCGTTGTCTAACATTCATGTCCTTCTGAGTAAACACGTACTGTAAGCTCTTATGATCCGTATATAGGGTACACTTTGTACCATACAGATAATGTCGCCACAACTTCAGAGCAAAAACGACCGCAGCCAGCTCAAGGTCATGAGTAGGATAGTTCCGCTCATGAGGCTTCAGCTGTCGAGAGGCGTAAGCGATAACTTTGTCTCGTTGCATTAGTACACACCCTAACCCCGTGATGGATGCGTCACTATAAACCACTAGATCATCTGTTCCTTCGGGTAAGGCTAAGACTGGAGCTTCACACAACTTCTTTTTCAACGTTGTGAAGGCTTTCTCTTGAGCATCGGTCCACACAAACTTCACACCTTTCTTCGTTAATTCAGTCATTGGCTTGGCAATGCGCGAGAAATCTTGAATAAAACGTCGATAATAACCAGCCAAACCGAGAAAACTCTTTATTTCTGTAGGAGACTTAGGCTGCTCCCACTTTGACACCGCTTCTATCTTCGAAGGATCTACTTTTATACCATCCGAGGAGACGACATGGCCGAGGAAATGAACTTCCTTTAGCCAGAACTCGCACTTGGAGAATTTAGCATATAGCTTTTTCTCTCTGAGGACTTGAAGGACAGCTCTCAAATGCTCTCTATGTTCCTCTTCCGACTTTGAATACACAAGAATGTCGTCGATAAAAACAATAACGAAATGATCCAAAAACGGTCGACAGACACGGTTCATCAAATCCATAAACTTCGCTGGAGCATTTGTCAAACCGAATGGCATGACAAGGAACTCATAATGACCATAACGAGTTCGGAACGCTGTTTTGGCTACACTTTCTTCTTCAACCTTCAATTGATGATAGCCAGACCGTAAATCAATCTTTGAGAAATAAGAAGCACCTTGAAGTTGATCGAATAAATCATCAATACGAGGGAGTGGATATTTATTCTTCACCGTTCTTTTATTCAGCTCGCGATAATCAATACACATACGCATGGATCCGTCTTTCTTCTTTACAAAAAGGATAGGAGCACCCCAAGGAGAGGAACTCGGACGAATGAAACCTTTATCTAAAAGTTCCTGAATTTGCGTCATTAACTCCTTCATCTCCGTCGGAGCTAATCGATAGGGAGCTTTGGCTACAGGAGTAGCACCAGGAATGAGGTCAATAGAAAATTCAACCTCACGATCAGGAGGAAGACCTGGAAAGATCTTCAGGGAAAACATCAGGAAACTCGGAAACAACGGCGACAGCAGAAAGGGAGGCGGCGCGAGACGAGGAGCAAGAAAAGAGGGAAGAAGAAAGCGACGGAGGGGGCCGGAGACAACGAAGAGAGGGAAGAAGAGAGAGAACCGGAAAAGGGCCCGGCGGAGGGGAAACAGACACAACCCCCCCCCCCACCCACCCCTTTACACAACAAAAACACCTTTACGTCGGGCGTAGCGATTACGGCCCCCCCCCCCCCCCCCCCCCCCCCCCCCCCCCCCCCCCCCCCCCCCCCCCCCCCCCCCCCCCCCCCCCCCCCCCCCCCCCCCCCCCCCCCCCCCCCCCCCCCCCCCCCCCCCCCCCCCCCCCCCCCCCCCCCCCCCCCCCCCCCCCCCCCCCCCCCCCCCCCCCCCCCCCCCCCCCCCCCCCCCCCCCCCCCCCCCCCCCCCCCCCCCCCCCCCCCCCCCCCCCCCCCCCCCCCCCCCCCCCCCCCCCCCCCCCCCCCCCCCCCCCCCCCCCCCCCCCCCCCCCCCCCCCCCCCCCCCCCCCCCCCCCCCCCCCCCCCCCCCCCCCCCCCCCCCCCCCCCCCCCCCCCCCCCCCCCCCCCCCCCCCCCCCCCCCCCCCCCCCCCCCCCCCCCCCCCCCCCCCCCCCCCCCCCCCCCCCCCCCCCCCCCCCCCCCCCCCCCCCCCCCCCCCCCCCCCCCCCCCCCCCCCCCCCCCCCCCCCCCCCCCCCCCCCCCCCCCCCCCCCCCCCCCCCCCCCCCCCCCCCCCCCCCCCCCCCCCCCCCCCCCCCCCCCCCCCCCCCCCCCCCCCCCCCCCCCCCCCCCCCCCCCCCCCCCCCCCCCCCCCCCCCCCCCCCCCCCCCCCCCCCCCCCCCCCCCCCCCCCCCCCCCCCCCCCCCCCCCCCCCCCCCCCCCCCCCCCCCCCCCCCCCCCCCCCCCCCCCCCCCCCCCCCCCCCCCCCCCCCCCCCCCCCCCCCCCCCCCCCCCCCCCCCCCCCCCCCCCCCCCCCCCCCCCCCCCCCCCCCCCCCCCCCCCCCCCCCCCCCCCCCCCCCCCCCCCCCCCCCCCCCCCCCCCCCCCCCCCCCCCCCCCCCCCCCCCCCCCCCCCCCCCCCCCCCCCCCCCCCCCCCCCCCCCCCCCCCCCCCCCCCCCCCCCCCCCCCCCCCCCCCCCCCCCCCACCCCCGGCTTCTTGTCACCATAAACACAGACACCTTTACCGTCGGGAGTAGCGATACGGACTATCTTTTTCGAACATAAGACGACAGCATCATTCTTAGACATCCAGTCCATACCGAGAACAACATCGAAACTGATCGTCGTCTTTTGCCTCCTCAGCCGTCGTCTGAAAAGCACGGGCTTTGGCTTTGGAAGCTTCTGCTTCCTTTCCCTCATCTTTCTTCATTTGAGGACAGTCGGCTATACGGCGCTTTGTATCTCCACATTTATAACATCTTGCTTTATCAGTGCATTCATCAAAGGTATGACCCTGTGCTCCACACCTATTGCACCTGCGGGTCTTAGCAGAACATTGACCAGAATGAAAAGCCTTGCATCTAGAACACCATTTTCCATCCTTGTCTGTCTTTCTTTTGTCAGAGGACGATGATCCT
The DNA here is from genome assembly GCA_034093135.1 of Erigeron breviscapus. Taxonomy (NCBI): domain Eukaryota; kingdom Viridiplantae; phylum Streptophyta; class Magnoliopsida; order Asterales; family Asteraceae; genus Erigeron; species Erigeron breviscapus. The sequence continues at coordinate 239,681,901 of CM067167.1, read as the reverse complement.
TTGAATTTCTTACCAAAACGGTTAGACCACTGAACTTCCTCTTATTACCAGACTTCTTTTCATCATCCTCATTCTCAACTTTCTTGTCCGAAGCGAAATCATCTTCAAACTTCTTAGACTCCTTGATAACTTCAGTCAGAGTCTTATGCTGCCTGCAGATACCTCGATAACTCGGAGGCAAACCATCATTAAAAATCGTAACATGGTGTTTATTCCTGAAACATAAGGTTTCAATACATAGAAATCTCTCCCACTTCATTACTTTGTGCACCGGTCAACACAAGTATGGCTATACAAACACGCTCGCGTCGTGATACAGTTGCAATTACGTTCCGGACCATAATTGTAATTGTATCCTTTCACATGCATGTTCGTTACCACATTTGTGTATCACCTCTTTTCCCATCGATTCCAATTCACATGATTTTCAGCACACATACAACATCTCATATCCTTTGCGGTCCTTGTCACTAATCCCATGGGCTAGGCAACATTGATGGGACACCAACTCACCTAATCCTCCAACCTTTGTCCATCTCAACAACTTCTCACATGATATAAAGCACCAGTTCATCAAATTCAGTTAGAGGAATAGAAGATCACCTCGAGGACCGTCTCTCATAGCAATAAAACTTTTTTTTTTTTTTTTTTTTTTTTTTTTTTTTTTTTTTTTTTTTTTTTTTTTTTTTTTTTTTTTTTTTTTTTTTTTTTTTTTTTTTTTTTTTTTTTTTTTTTTTTTTTTTTTTTTTTTTTTTTTTTTTTTTTTTTTTTTTTTTTTTTTTTTTTTTTTTTTTTTTTTTTTTTTTTTTTTTTTTTTTTTTTTTTTTTTTTTTTTTTTTTTTTTTTTTTTTTTTTTTTTTTTTTTTTTTTTTTTTTTTTTTTTTTTTTTTTTTTTTTTTTTTTTTTTTTTTTTTTTTTTTTTTTTTTTTTTTTTTTTTTTTTTTTTTTTTTTTTTTTTTTTTTTTTTTTTTTTTTTTTTTTTTTTTTTTTTTTTTTTTTTTTTTTTTTTTTTTTTTTTTTTTTTTTTTTTTTTTTTTTTTTTTTTTTTTTTTTTTTTTTTTTTTTTTTTTTTTTTTTTTTTTTTTTTTTTTTTTTTTTTTTTTTTTTTTTTTTTTTTTTTTTTTTTTTTTTTTTTTTTTTTTTTTTTTTTTTTTTTTTTTTTTTTTTTTTTTTTTTTTTTTTTTTTTTTTTTTTTTTTTTTTTTTTTTTTTTTTTTTTTTTTTTTTTTTTTTTTTTTTTTTTTTTTTTTTTTTTTTTTTTTTTTTTTTTTTTTTTTTTTTTTTTTTTTTTTTTTTTTTTTTTTTTTTTTTTTTTTTTTTTTTTTTTTTTTTTTTTTTTTTTTTTTTTTTTTTTTTTTTTTTTTTTTTTTTTTTTTTTTTTTTTTTTTTTTTTTTTTTTTTTTTTTTTTTTTTTTTTTTTTTTTTTTTTTTTTTTTTTTTTTTTTTTTTTTTTTTTTTTTTTTTTTTTTTTTTTTTTTTTTTTTTTTTTTTTTTTTTTTTTTTTTTTTTTTTTTTTTTTTTTTTTTTTTTTTTTTTTTTTTTTTTTTTTTTTTTTTTTTTTTTTTTTTTTTTTTTTTTTTTTTTTTTTTTTTTTTTTTTTTTTTTTTTTTTTTTTTTTTTTTTTTTTTTTTTTTTTTTTTTTTTTTTTTTTTTTTTTTTTTTTTTTTTTTTTTTTTTTTTTTTTTTTTTTTTTTTTTTTTTTTTTTTTTTTTTTTTTTTTTTTTTTTTTTTTTATCAATAAACAATCATCATATAGCCTTATTCCTCAATAAATTTCTGCTTAAAGTTAGCCCACGAGCTAGCGAATACCATAACTGGAGTCATCGAAATAGTAATGCTCTTCCACCAATCTCGAGCACCTTCTTTCAACGTTCGACTAGCGCACAACACCTTCTTATCCTCGGGACAGTCGAGAAGCGCAATTTAAAGCAACATGCTTGTTAAGATAAGGCTAAAACATATAATCGTAACGTAAACATCTCATAAGCCCTATCTCACTCGCGCTCGTCCCAACCCATCCTATATCACATGTCATCACTAGCTAAGGCATCCTACGAGTACCTAGCATGCATATCTTAAGTTTAAGTCCAAATCCTATGGTCAATAGGCCTTGGTTCACTTAAACTACTTCTCTGATACCAACTTGTAACACCCGTTTCGTAAAAATTATGGATTTCCAAAAATTTTGCCTAACGGCGTTAAATCATGCGGAAACGGTTTAGGAAAATACTCAACTAAGGAAAACAGTTGAGAAACATAAGTGGTGTTACTAATAGCATCAAATCAGTAATAAAAGAAATCCATAAGATTGCCCAACATAAAGCAACCATAACATAGTCATTACAATAGTTCCATAAAGGAAATCAATAACATAAGGTCTATGCGAAGCTATTGGGTAAACTAAAGCCAGCTTGATCATCTACCCATCTCTCGCCAAAGCTTCACACGTCATCTCAATGCCTAACCTGAGGGGTGTCAACACATTAAAAGAAACAAGTGTTAGCTATAAAGCTAAGTAAGATAACACCAGGTTTAAGCAAACATTTCATCCATTTAAATCGTCACTTTAAAACATTACGTCATTTTAATTAGGCATTCATACCACCGTATCAGCATATCCACATCACATATACACATCACATATAAGCATAGAGTTCATGACCCTAAGCGTGCCTAATCAATTTCGTCATCTCATCTCATCTCATTAAGTTGTGACTAGGTCACCGTTAAGTTGTAACCGAAGTTACCGTTACCACCGTTTCATCTCATTTCATTAAGTTGTGACTATGTCATCTCATTTTACATACCTATAACCACCGTCAGGCATGACGTACCTATTACCACCGTCAGGCACGATTTATACGTACCCATTACCACCGTAAGGCACTATGTACCTATTACCACCGTAAGGCACAGGTTATGCATAACACTTAACATCTAATTAGCTCGAGCATTTATCGTATTTAGTTTAGATTTCCACCTTTAACCTAAACTAACCCATACTATCATCTTTTCACGTTAGGGCCCTTAAAACGTGCACGTGTCATGGCAACCTAAAAAGGTCTAGTGTTCTAGATGAACAAGCCACATATACATGCACATAACAACATTACAACATATCATTAACCACCGTAATCATTACATATCATATCGTAAACATATCATATCATAAACCACCGTAATCATCATATCATGTCATAAACATAACTACGGGGAAGCATCATAGGCATCGTCATCATTATTCCCCGAGTACCTCCCATATCAACCCAACCACATTATAGGTTATACATTACCGTTATGGAGGTTAAAGTTATGAAACCATTTATGTTGCACCCTCAGCGTGACAAAAGTAGTGTATCTTACCTCGTAGTAGTGTATGCGCGTAAACAACAGCTAGTAGTGCTTAATAGTAATCCCCGACACCTATCGTACATTAACATATGAAATATAAGTCATTAGGGACCTTAAATGGACTTTAAAACGAACTTAGGTTTGTTCTTACGAACTTAATACTTCAAACGAAATTAGCCTTTACTCATACGAATTTAGAAACACCAAACGAACTTAGGGGCAGCCAAACGAATATAATCTTCGTTGGTGGAACGAATTTAGGTTCATATCAAACGAACTTGGCTCATTAGAAACGAATTTAGCTTACTTTGGTGCCAAACGAATTTAAGTTCTCACAAAACGAATTTAGGCTTAACAAGGCAAACGAATTTAGCTCCTTCAAAACGAAATTGTGCTTCAAACGAAGTTAGATGTCCATAAACGAACTTAAAACATCCAAAACGAACTTAAAGTTCGTTCGGAACAAACCAGAAACGAATTTAACTCTAAATTCGACCAGAAATCATAAAACGACTCGTTCTTCGATTTTTCCAGAAATCAATCGACTTGGGCTTCACCCAAAACATGTTTTTGACATATATAAACCACTTTTGATCATAATGATCGATTACAAACTCGTTTGACATCATTTTTGAACATAAATCGGCTTAAACATAATATAAACCTTAATTAACCAAAACCCTTTTTAAAATCAGATTTGGAACATCAATTAGGACCTTTAAATCTGTAAATACATCGATGAATCGTTAGTTACCTGATTATACAATGACCGATCCAATCCAATTACAAAAACCTTGAATAATTGCCTATGAAATCATCCGAACTTACACCAAATGGACACGTATCCTGTTTAGAGCCTGACAACACTAACAAACACATAAACGCGCCAAATGCCAACAAAATCGACTAAAAACACTTAATAACAAGGCCAATAATGATGTGGGCGATGGGTATAAATTGGTCACATCAAATCCCCCCACACTTGAGCATTGCTTGTCCTCAAGCAAATCCAAAGTTAAAGAAAAAGTATTCCTTGGCAATGAAGCTTTAGAAACAATTTACAAGTATCAAAAAGAAGCCACACCAAGTATGTCAAAGACAAAAAGTTGGGTGAAGCAGTTTTAATCTTAAATGAAAACTCGAAATGTTTGACAATACCTGAACAACTGCGCACAGTGCTATATAACTGGTCTCAATACGCCTTGGCACTTGATGACTGCGGCGCAGTGCTATATAACTGGTCTCAATACGCCTTTCCATTAGATGACTGCGGCGCAGTGCTATATAACTGGTCTCAATACGCCTTTCCATTAGATTACTGCGGCGCAGTGGCATATGCACTCCTCACTGCGTCGCAGTGCATTATCACTGGAATTTATCCTCCTTTTGGCATTAGATGACTGCGGCGCAGTCCAATCATGCTGGACTTTTCTATCTTCACAACCCTGAACAACTCTCAGACTCACAAATCAACATCCTGGCCTATGAAATCATCCGAACTTACACCAAATGGACACGTATCCTGTTTAGAGCCTGACAACACTAACAAACACATAAACGCGCCAAATGCCAACAAAATCGACTAAAAACACTTAATAACAAGGCCAATAATGATGTGGGCGATGGGTATAAATTGGTCACATCAAATCCCCCCACACTTGAGCATTGCTTGTCCTCAAGCAAATCCAAAGTTAAAGAAAAAGTATTCCTTGGCAATGAAGCTTTAGAAACAATTTACAAGTATCAAAAAGAAGCCACACCAAGTATGTCAAAGACAAAAAGTTGGGTGAAGCAGTTTTAATCTTAAATGAAAACCTGGAAATGTTTGACTTTGAGACCACTGCGGCGCAGTGGAACTTGGTGTCTCCCACTGCGGCGCAGTCTAAATTCTCTGGCCGAATTCCTCCTTTTCCATTAGGTTGCCTGCGGCGCAGTCACCACGCTAACAAACTCACTGCGTCGCAGTGCATTATCACTGGAATTTATCCTCCTTTTGGCACTTGATGACTGCGGCGCAGTGGGTTTAGGTCACCACCACTGCGGCGCAGTGCTATATAACTGGTCTCAATACGCCTTTCCATTAGATGACTGCGGCGCAGTGGCATATGCACTCCTCACTGCGGCGCAGTCCAATCATGCTGGACTTTTCTATCTTCACAACCCTGAACAACTCTCAGACTCACAAATCAACATCCTGGCCTATGAAATCATCCGAACTTACACCAAATGGACACGTATCCTGTTTAGAGCCTGACAACACTAACAAACACATAAACGCGCCAAATGCCAACAAAATCGACTAAAAACACTTAATAACAAGGCCAATAATGATGTGGGCGATGGGTATAAATTGGTCACATCAAATCCCCCCACACTTGAGCATTGCTTGTCCTCAAGCAAATCCAAAGTTAAAGAAAAAGTATTCCTTGGCAATGAAGCTTTAGAAACAATTTACAAGTATCAAAAAGAAGCCACACCAAGTATGTCAAAGACAAAAAGTTGGGTGAAGCAGTTTTAATCTTAAATGAAAACTCGAAATGTTTGACAATACCTGAACAATCCACAAGCCTTAATAACACAACCAAGCACAAGTGAAAAAATGAACCTATCAAAATATTTATAACAAACTTACTTTTGGGGTTGATATATATATATATATATATATATATATATATATATATATATATATATATATATATATATATATATATATATATATATATATATATATATATATATATATATATATATATATATATATATATATATATATATATATATATATATATATATATATATATATATATATATATATATATATATATATATATATATATATATATATATATATATATATATATATATATATATATATATATATATATATATATATATATATATATATATATATATATATATATATATATATATATATATATATATATATATATATATATATATATATATATATATATATATATATATATATATATATATATATATATATATATATATATATATATATATATATATATATATATATATATATATATATATATATATATATATATATATATATATATATATATATATATATATATATATATATATATATATATATATATATATATATATATATATATATATATATATATATATATATATATATATATATATATATATATATATATATATATATATATATATATATATATATATATATATATATATATATATATATATATATATATATATATATATATATATATATATATATATATATATATATATATATATATATATATATATATATATATATATATATATATATATATATATATATATATATATATATATATATATATATATATATATATATATATATATATATATATATATATATATATATATATATATATATATATATATATATATATATATATATATATATATATATATATATATATATATATATATATATATATATATATATATATATATATATATATATATATATATATATATATATATATATATATATATATATATATATATATATATATATATATATATATATATATATATATATATATATATATATATATATATATATATATATATATATATATATATATATATATATATATATATATATATATATATATATATATATATATATATATATATATATATATATATATATATATATATATATATATATATATATATATATATATATATATATATATATATATATATATATATATATATATATATATATATATATATATATATATATATATATATATATATATATATATATATATATATATATATATATATATATATATATATATATATATATATATATATATATATATATATATATATATATATATATATATATATATATATATATATATATATATATATATATATATATATATATATATATATATATATATATATATATATATATATATATATATATATATATATATATATATATATATATATATATATATATATATATATATATATATATATATATATATATATATATATATATATATATATATATATATATATATATATATATATATATATATATATATATATATATATATATATATATATATATATATATATATATATATATATATATATATATATATATATATATATATATATATATATATATATATATATATATATATATATATATATATATATATATATATATATATATATATATATATATATATATATATATATATATATATATATATATATATATATATATATATATATATATATATATATATATATATATATATATATATATATATATATATATATATATATATATATATATATATATATATATATATATATATATATATATATATATATATATATATATATATATATATATATATATATATATATATATATATATATATATATATATATATATATATATATATATATATATATATATATATATATATATATATATATATATATATATATATATATATATATATATATATATATATATATATATATATGTAACCAAATACGAGTGTTTATATTCACGCAAAAGATATATATATATATATAGTAATATAATATAAATATATATATATATATGTATAACGGTTGTATAAGGGTGTGTATAGTAAGGTATAAATGTACAAAGAAAAGTGAATCAAAAATAATGCACTGAACTTACTGCCAACATATGCACATGACATCACACAATTAATCAATTGATTCCATAGAATAGAGATTAGGAGAGAATCCAGTGGGTTCCCCCCACACTTAAGATGGACAATGCCCTCAATGTCCATATCGGTCAAAACTAAGGTAAATAGGGGTAAGCGACAATAGACAAAAAGAATTAGAGCACATACCGGATGTGTGTGAAACAGTATCAAGAAAGATGCCAATCAAAAATAATGCACTGAACTTACTGCCAACATATGCACATGACATCACACAATTAATCAATTGATTCCATAGAATAGAGATTAGGAGAGAATCCAGTGGGTTCCCCCCACACTTAAGATGGACAATGCCCTCAATGTCCATATCGGTCAAAACTAAGGTAAATAGGGGTAAGCGACAATAGACAAAAAGAATTAGAGCACATACCGGATGTGTGTGAAACAGTATCAAGAAAGATGCCAATCAAAAATAATGCACTGAACTTACTGCCAACATATGCACATGACATCACACAATTAATCAATTGATTCCATAGAATAGAGATTAGGAGAGAATCCAGTGGGTTCCCCCCACACTTAAGATGGACAATGCCCTCAATGTCCATATCGGTCAAAACTAAGGTAAATAGGGGTAAGCGACAATAGACAAAAAGAATTAGAGCACATACCGGATGTGTGTGAAACAGTATCAAGAAAGATGCCAATCAAAAATAATGCACTGAACTTACTGCCAACATATGCACATGACATCACACAATTAATCAATTGATTCCATAGAATAGAGATTAGGAGAGAATCCAGTGGGTTCCCCCCACACTTAAGATGGACAATGCCCTCAATGTCCATATCGGTCAAAACTAAGGTAAATAGGGGTAAGCGACAATAGACAAAAAGAATTAGAGCACATACCGGATGTGTGTGAAACAGTATCAAGAAAGATGCCAATCAAAAATAATGCACTGAACTTACTGCCAACATATGCACATGACATCACACAATTAATCAATTGATTCCATAGAATAGAGATTAGGAGAGAATCCAGTGGGTTCCCCCCACACTTAAGATGGACAATGCCCTCAATGTCCATATCGGTCAAAACTAAGGTAAATAGGGGTAAGCGACAATAGACAAAAAGAATTAGAGCACATACCGGATGTGTGTGAAACAGTATCAAGAAAGATGCCAATCAAAAATAATGCACTGAACTTACTGCCAACATATGCACATGACATCACACAATTAATCAATTGATTCCATAGAATAGAGATTAGGAGAGAATCCAGTGGGTTCCCCCCACACTTAAGATGGACAATGCCCTCAATGTCCATATCGGTCAAAACTAAGGTAAATAGGGGTAAGCGACAATAGACAAAAAGAATTAGAGCACATACCGGATGTGTGTGAAACAGTATCAAGAAAGATGCCAATCAAAAATAATGCACTGAACTTACTGCCAACATATGCACATGACATCACACAATTAATCAATTGATTCCATAGAATAGAGATTAGGAGAGAATCCAGTGGGTTCCCCCCACACTTAAGATGGACAATGCCCTCAATGTCCATATCGGTCAAAACTAAGGTAAATAGGGGTAAGCGACAATAGACAAAAAGAATTAGAGCACATACCGGATGTGTGTGAAACAGTATCAAGAAAGATGCCAATCAAAAATAATGCACTGAACTTACTGCCAACATATGCACATGACATCACACAATTAATCAATTGATTCCATAGAATAGAGATTAGGAGAGAATCCAGTGGGTTCCCCCCACACTTAAGATGGACAATGCCCTCAATGTCCATATCGGTCAAAACTAAGGTAAATAGGGGTAAGCGACAATAGACAAAAAGAATTAGAGCACATACCGGATGTGTGTGAAACAGTATCAAGAAAGATGCCAATCAAAAATAATGCACTGAACTTACTGCCAACATATGCACATGACATCACACAATTAATCAATTGATTCCATAGAATAGAGATTAGGAGAGAATCCAGTGGGTTCCCCCCACACTTGAGCTTCACTATAGCCATCAACAATCCTGCTTAAATCGCATCACAAAACAAACCACAAATTCCCAAGCATATCAAAGCATCTACTGATAAAAAGAAAGATAAAATACGATAAAATAAATAAAGAAAGAAAGAAAGAAAGAAAGAAAGAAAGAAAGAAAGAAAGAAAGAAAGAAAGAAAGAAAGAAAGAAAGAAAGAAAGAAAGAAAGAAAGAAAGAAAGAAAGAAAGAAAGAAAGAAAGAAAGAAAGAAACGAAAGAAAGAAAGAAAGAAAGAAAGAAAGAAAGAAAGAAAGAAAGAAAGAAAGAAAGAAAGAAAGAAAGAAAGAAAGAAAGAAAGAAAGAAAGAAAGAAAGAAAGAAAGAAAGAAAGAAAGAAAGAAAGAAAGAAAGAAAGAAAGAAAGAAAGAAAGAAAGAAAGAAAGAAAGAAAGAAAGAAAGAAAGAAAGAAAGAAAGAAAGAAAGAAAGAAAGAAAGAAAGAAAGAAAGAAAGAAAGAAAGAAAGAAAGAAAGAAAGAAAGAAAGAAAGAAAGAAAGAAAGAAAGAAAGAAAGAAAGAAAGAAAGAAAGAAAGAAAGAAAGAAAGAAAGAAAGAAAGAAAGAAAGAAAGAAAGAAAGAAAGAAAGAAAGAAAGAAAGAAAGAAAGAAAGAAAGAAAGAAAGAAAGAAAGAAAGAAAGAAAGAAAGAAAGAAAGAAAGAAAGAAAGAAAGAAAGAAAGAAAGAAAGAAAGAAAGAAAGAAAGAAAGAAAGAAAGAAAGAAAGAAAGAAAGAAAGAAAGAAAGAAAGAAAGAAAGAAAGAAAGAAAGAAAGAAAGAAAGAAAGAAAGAAAGAAAGAAAGAAAGAAAGAAAGAAAGAAAGAAAGAAAGAAAGAAAGAAAGAAAGAAAGAAAGAAAGAAAGAAAGAAAGAAAGAAAGAAAGAAAGAAAGAAAGAAAGAAAGAAAGAAAGAAAGAAAGAAAGAAAGAAAGAAAGAAAGAAAGAAAGAAAGAAAGAAAGAAAGAAAGAAAGAAAGAAAGAAAGAAAGAAAGAAAGAAAGAAAGAAAGAAAGAAAGAAAGAAAGAAAGAAAGAAAGAAAGAAAGAAAGAAAGAAAGAAAGAAAGAAAGAAAGAAAGAAAGAAAGAAAGAAAGAAAGAAAGAAAATAAAATACGATAAAATAAAATAAAGAAAGAAAGAAAGCTTTTTGTGGTGAAAAGTAAGTTTGAAACATTAACTCAATTATAACCGACCCCCAGTTGACTAGTCAAAGATCCCACTGCGGCGCAGTGGCTATCGACCTCTCCCACTGCGGCGCAGTGGGACAATTTTCACCCGAAGGACAGTATAAAAGGACTGCGGCGCAGTCAATAAGCCACTCCCCCACTGCGGCGCAGTGGGGTTATCGACCTCTCCCACTGCGGCGCAGTAGGACAATTTTCACCCGAAGGACAGTATAAAAGGACTGCGGCGCAGTCAATAAGCCACTCCCCCACTGCGGCGCAGTGGGGATTCACTGTTCACAACCCCTTCATTTTTCCTTAGAAAAATTTTGACAATGAAATTTTTGAACACTTACCTCAATCCCATTCACACCAAAATTTCACCTGCACTTTCTTGACAATAAAACATCAAATCTAACTACAAAAATGAAAATAAAATGCAAGAAAATAACACGGGTTGCCTCCCGAGAAGCGCTTAATTTATTTACGAGTCTTTAGCTAGACTCGAACCTCTCATAATCACCAACATTGGGACCCCGACGCCCCCACACTTGAAGTGTTGGGCGGTCTACTTTTAAAAGGAGAGAAACACTTACCTCAATCCCATTCACACCAAAATTTCACCTGCACTTTCTTGACAATAAAACATCAAATCTAACTACAAAAATGAAAATAAAATGCAAGAAAATAACACGGGTTGCCTCCCGAGAAGCGCTTAATTTATTTACGAGTCTTTAGCTAGACTCGAACCTCTCATAATCACCAACATTGGGACCCCGACGCCCCCACACTTGAAGTGTTGGGCGGTCTACTTTTAAAAGGAGAGAAACAGTTACCTTTAACCTTGTTACATATCCAATCATTTGCTTCGTCAGAAATATCAACAACCATCATTAACTCAGCTTTCTCATTTGTTGATAAATTAGAGCACAGTTCTTCGGATAACTTAATATTCCCATGAGAAATAGCGGACCTCACACGACTATAAAGCTTACGGATTTTAGCACAAGGGCCATCCGTTGGTTTAGGAACATGTACCGCTGTTGACTTCAATTCTAGCTCTCTTTCCTCTAGCTTATCATCCAACCATTTATCAATCTGTGAATCCAAAGAACTAACACAGGCAGTTTCAACATAATTAGCAGCATTAGGCAAAGAAACAGAACATGTGTTTGAAAATGTTACAGATTCATCCCCGGCTCTCAATGTCAACTTACCACGACCAACTTCAAGTTTGGCATCGGCCGTGGCAAGGAATGGTCTCCCTAAGATAAGAGGCACATTTAATGCCTCTTCAGCTTCAATAATCACAAAATCTACAGGAAAAATCAAACCTCCCACCTGAATTAACACATCTTCTAATATTCCAATAGGTCTTATTTCAGACTTATCGGCCAAATTGATTTTCATGTTAATAGGTTTAGGTGTTCCTAAGTTCAGCTTGGAGTAAAGAGAAGAAGGCATAAGGTTAATACTTGCACCCGAATCATTTAAAGCCTTTTTTACCGTTAAGTTACCTATCTTACAAGGAATAGTAAAACTACCTGGATCTCCTCGTTTTTCGGGCAACTTACCTGTTACAGCTGCTGAGCAAACATCCTCTAAAACTGCAGTAGTCACTTCTTCCAGATGCTTCTTATTCATCAAAATCTGCTTCAAGCACTTTGCATATCCGGGCATCTGCACAATTGCATCTAAAAATGGAATATTAATATGCAATTTACGGAGGTGACTTACAAATTTGTCCATTTGTTCCTTCAGCTTATTTTTCGCCAATCGCTGGGGAAATGGAGCCTTCGGTTTATATGGCTTAACAGTTGGTTCCTCAGCGGGCTTCTCAACAGGTTTAGCAACGGGTTCGGATGGAACGGCCGGTATCGGCACGGCTGGTTCCGGTTCCATTTCAATCTCATCGTCAACTCGCTCCTCATCTTCATCAACCTGCACGGATTGAAACAAATTATTAGGTGAAGATTTAGCTGAATCATAAGTGTTACCTGCCCTCGTGGTGATAGCATTCACGTGCTCATTTCTGACATTGGGCTGGGCATCCTTTCTCCATGATCCTTGATTACTCGACTGAGGCTTTGGATTCTGTTGGGTATTGCTCGGTAGAGTCCCCGTAGGCCTAGCTAAAGCTGCCATCCTACTCTCGAGATCCTTAAAGTTCAACCCTGCATTCTTGGCATTCATCTCAACTTTACCACTTAGTCTTTCTAGCCTCTCATTCAGCTCCTTGGTATCCTCCCTGATATTCTGAATACTTGTATTTGTTTCAATCTGATTGCTCATCATTTGCTTCATCATCTCCCTCAACTCGTCATTTGGATCGGTGTTAGAAGATCCAGATCCTTGGCCTTGGTGTATCTGCTGCTGAGGCTGATTCTGATAATGATCTTCTTGCCACCTGTTACCTGAAAAACGAGCATTATTAGTAGGAAAGGAAGAGTTGTAAGAAGTATTACCTGAGGGCCGGTTTTGGAAACCGGTGTTGCGCTGGAAACCCCCTTGTTGCTGGTTCTGAATGTAGTTGACATCTTCACGTCCCCGATTGGGACAATCCTCAGAATAATGCATATCTCCACAATAGTCACAACCGTCAGCAATAGTCTTCACATCCTTTTCAAGAGCTCCAAACCTAGCCTCTTGAGATGCAAAACCTTTTTCCATACGTGAAGACAAAGCTTGAATCTCTCCAACAATCTCAGAATCCCTTCCAGTTTCAACTCTTGCAACTCTCCCCTCCTTAGTTCCTTTGTTCATTCTCTTCTCATTTTTCAAGAACCTTTCGTCATCCATAGTTGCATAATCCTTCACCATTTGTTCCAAAATGTCATACCCCTGATTTGGTGTAATCTTGTTGAAACTTCCCCCGAATGCATATCCCAATTCTCTTTTGGACCTCTTATTCAACCCATCAAAGAACAACTCAACATAATTTTCCTTGGACAATTCATGACCCGGACAATTTCTTAGCATATCCTTGAAACGGATCCATGCATCTACCACATCCTCCTTCTCATCTTGCTCGAATGACCTAATCAAGTTCTCTAGCCTCCTTTGAGTTCTAAGAGAATAAAACTCATCAATAAAAGCTTGTTTCATTTGGTCCCAAGTAGTGATAGAATTCTCGGGAAGGTCATTGAACCAATCTTCGGCATCTCCGGTGATCGAAATGGGAAATGTTTCAAGCTTCACGGCATTCATTTGGTTTTGTCCATATTGGTAAAGCCGAGCCAACTTTTCAAACCTGTCCAAGTGTTGGTAAGGATCCCATTTTCTTTTTCCATCAAATTTCTGCTCTTCAATGCTCTTAAGATGATTTGCCTTCAAATTAAATGTATGATCAATTCCCGGAGGTCTAATGGCTGAACCTCGAGCCGTGGGAATAATTCGGACCCTATCACCATATGGAATGTCATTTGGATCCCTTGGTTGTTCGTCTCCCATCTCCTTTCTGAAAATAATTCTTCTAAATCAAAACCTTCTTCGTCTGAATCCTGAGTGGTGTTAGCTATAGGTGAGAATGGTGCGGGTATAGGTGTTGTGAAGTTAAACCTACGTCTTGTCGGGGTTCTCAAAGGGCTATTGAGAGGTAGACCCGAAGAACGCAAGATCATTAACTAAGAATAAGCCTGCAAACACAACTAACACACACGTAAAATGCACCTGTGATAAACAAAGAAAAACCTAACTAAGTAAGCAAATAACTTCCTCACGCGTGAGGAAGGATCAAACCACTAAATTAACAATTAAAATGACGCACAATCCCCGGCAGCGGCGCCAAAAACTTGATGTGCAAAATCGAGTTTTATATTTTTAAAACTAGAATCACCTAAAAACTCACTACTACGCACTCACGGGCAGTGGACCCGATCATTTGTAATATAGTTAACAGGTAAGACCGTGTTCGTTCGCAGGGATTGGTTGAACTAGTTGTTTACTAAAGTGGTTTGGAAAAAGGGTGTTACTTCAAATCTCTCTTTATCATAAAATTAAACACATAAAATGAAATGAAAACTTCAGACAATAATATTAAAAGATCATCCACCTTGACTTCCCTCGACTTCAAATGTGATTGCTTTAAATTAAGATCAAATTCATTAAGTTGAATAGATAATCGTGTAAGGATAAAGATGCTTACGTGGTACCACCAACCGCTTGCAAATTACCCAAACACCTAATTTGCTAGTTCATTTTA
>CM067167.1:239654373-239665407 GCA_034093135.1 Erigeron breviscapus | reverse complement strand
ACTATTCAAATAATCTGTTCCTAAATTCAGTGGGAACAGTGATGAGTTTGGTACGTGGAAGGCTAGGATGGTTTTGCATATCACTGGTATTGAGAGGAACATGATGAAAATCTTAAATGAAGGTCCTTATGTCCCTACATCACCTCTCAATCCCCTTCTTGATCCTTCTGGATCTAGAAGAGGAAGGGAAAAAAGGGAAGAACATTGGTCTGAAGAGGAGAGGAGATTGGTGAATCTAGACACCCTTCTCAAAAACATGATCCTCGGGGCCGTTCCAGAAACCCTAATTCCCACACTAGTTCTTTTTCCTAGTGCTAAAACCATGTGGGATGAACTTCTAAACCAGCATGAAGGAGGAGATGACACCATTGTCACCAGAAAGGTCTCCTTAAACAAGAGGTATGAGTCATTTTTTGCTCAGCCTAATGAGTCTCTCACTGGTACTTACACCAGATTTATGAGTATCATAAACCAGTTGAGAGGTCTTGGGGTTTGAGAAGGACAAGGATATACTTCTGGAGAAATTTTGTGATATTCTTCCCACCAAATGGTCTCACATGATCCTGGTCTTACGACAAGGTAAAACTCTGCACACACACACTCTCTCAACTCTTTATGGAGCTTTCAGGTATACTGAAGAAAATCAAGCTCAGAGAGTGGTGGCAGAACAAGATGCTTATAACCATGCCTCCAGTAGTCCTAATGTGGTTAGTCATACTGAACCACAAAGTACAGCGCTGATATCTTCTGAGAATGTATTTTCTATGAAGAAGATGGTGTCTGAACTCATGGATTCTGGAGAGTCCAGTCAAATCTCTCAGACTGTTGTGATGAAACTGATGATGATGACCTCATTGCAATGATTGATAAAACGTTCAACCGTTTCAAAGCAAGAGCAAATAGGCCATCTGGACAATTTGCATCCAGTTCTTCAACTGATAAGACCAAATTGACATGCTTTAAGTGTGGCAAAAAGGGTCATTTCATGAAAGATTGCAGGTCCAGCCAGTTTGTTTCCAAGCCTGGTCCATTTTCTTCAAATAATAAGCCTGATGATAGCTATAAATTGAAATATAAAAAGATTAAGGCCCAGATTGCTCTCATGGCACAACAAATGGAAAACAATAATAAGTGCATGATTGCAACAACTGAAGAGAAGTGGGTTCTTTCTGATGAATCATCTGCTGATGAAGAAGAAGAAAGAAAGAGATTGTTGTTACATGGCTCTGGCAGACGAAGAGCACCTGGTGAAGGAAGATGTCACATCTGGACGATGGGTGGACATAGTTATTAAGAAGGTTAGTGATTATGATAGTGCAACTGACCAAGAATTAAAACTGGACATTGCTGAAGCTCTTAATTCTGATTTGATATTTGTAGAAACTGTTAGATCTGATTGTGTAAATGGTCTAGAAACAGATTTTCTGAAATAACTGTCTTAAAATCAAAATTAAAAGAACTTCAAGACATTGAACTGGCATTTCAAGCCCAGGTTCTGGTGACTGAACAATTGATTCAAGAAAAACAAGATCTTGAAATCATTTTAGAGAAAGAAAAACTGGTGATTAAATCATGGCTAGAAAACAGAAAGCCATATGATGCTGGAGTAAATCAATTTCTGCTCAAAAACGTGCATATTTAGATGGAAATACTCATGTAGCATCATTAATACCAGTAATCGATCGATTACCAGAGGGGTTCAGGCCCACCACTGTTTATGATGAGCCTGTAACTCCCAAGGCCAATATTTTCCCAGTTCAATCCCCAGAGGTTAAGACTGGAGCATTCCAGATGACTGCTCCAGTTAAAGAGGTTTATCGAAATAAACCTTTGCCTCAGACCAATCCCCTACCTAAGCCTAGAACTGGAAAGGCTAAGGTATCATCTGATGAAAATGTTTTGTCCAGGTTAGAGAGCCAGATTCAAAATACTGACTCGTCAATTTCAAAGTTTTAATGCAAGATTAAACTTTATTGAGGGTACTTCATCTGGCCCTAAACAAAATACAAAACCTTTTGCAAAGAAAGTTAAATCTATTTCTCCAGTTGAGAAAAAGAAAAAGGTTTCAAAACTATCAACCCTAGTGGTCTTTTTCAACTAAGACCACTGTTGAAGAAAGTGAACTAAACCAGATTGCCCCAGGGACCTATAAGGGAGGGTCCGAACCCATCAGTCGATGGGTTCCCAAATCTAACTGATAATATCTGGTGTGTATGCAGGGCGATCGAAAGAAATATATCTGGTATCTTGACAGTGCTGCTGGCAGGACGATGACCGGATGTAAGACCCTGCTGGAGGAGTTCACCATATCTGATGGACCCTCCATTACTTTTGGAAATGATGGTTGTGGAAAGACTGAGGGATACGGTGTTCTGAACAATGGACAAGTCAAGTTCAGACGTGTTGCATTTGTGAATGGTTTGAAATATAACCTGATCAGTGTAAGCCAACTGTGTGATGATGGCTATCAAGTTTTATTTAATATTGCTCAGGGTATCATATTCAACAAGGACTGGAAGGTAGTGTTGATTGCTCCCCAGAAAAGGGAATGTGTACGTGATGGATATGGAAAGCTCTCCTTCAGAGCAGTGTTTCTATACTCAAGCTGATGAAGACACAAACTGGTTATGGCACAAAAGGTTATCCATTTAAATTTCAAGAATATTAATAAGTTGTCCAGAAAACAACTTGCAGATGGGATACCTTCAGTTCCTTCAAAAAGGAAAGGCCATGTCCAGGATGTGAGATGGGTAAGCAGAAACGTACCAGTTTCAAGACCAGACAGAATTTCAGCATATCTGAACCTCTTCATATGCTTCATATGGACCTCTTTGGTCCAGTGAACGTTCAGACTCGTGCTTGTAAAAGATACACCCTGGTGATCGTAGATGAATTCTCCAGATATTGTTGGATGATCTTTCTGAGGTCTAAAAGTGAAGCTGCTGCTGAAATCATCAGTCTTATCAAGCAAATTGAGCTCAAGTACAGTCGAAAGGTGGGTCAGTTAAGAAGTGACAATGGAACAGAATTCCAGAATGCAACTCTGGAGTCATTCTGTACTGACACTGGCATCTCCCAGAATTTCTCATCAGCTCGCTCTCCAGAACAGAATGGAGTGGTGGAAAGGAAGAATCGAACGCTGATAGAAGCTGCCAGGAGTATGCTTGCTGAATCTGGTCTGTCTACCAGTTTCTGGGCTGAAGCAATTGCTACTGCTGCCACACCCAGAACCGGTCAGTGTATGTGAAACGACACAAAAAGACAGCCTATGAAGTCTTAAGAAATATAAAACCAAATATTGGTTATTTTCACGTTTTTGGATGTCCAGTTTACATCCTGAACGACTCCAGTCAGCTAGGCAAATTTGATGCCAAAGCTGATGAAGGGTATTTCTTAGGTTATTCAGCCATTCGCAAGGCCTTCAGAGTCTACAACAAGAGACTGAAGAAGGTCCATGAGTCAATTCATGTCACATTTGATGAATCAAATGCTGCAATCAACAAGAAGCCAGCCCTTGACACTCCCCAAGTAACTCCAATTGTCTTTTGTGAATCTGATCCTATCAACTACAATAAAGAAGATTCAGAAGACACAGTTTCCAGTCATCCTGATCTGGAACCTGTTCAGAAAAAGAAACTCTCCAGTAGTACTCCATTCTATCCCTCTATTATTTTCAAACTACCCTCTGAAATTAATATTGGATCAGATGTTCGTACTACTACCCCAGTATCAGTGTCAGTTGAGAATATACCAGAAATGTCTTCTTATGAAGAATTCCAAACTGAACCAGTACTTCAAGAAATGCCTTCAAATGAAGAATTTCATGATGCAAATTGTAACACCCCAAGCCGAGGCTCGGAATATCACGGAAAACACATAGCACCAGGTGGAATTACAATAGAACAAACTAAATGCAATTATAGATTCGGTGAATCCAAAACATAACAAAGCAAGTAACAAAATACAACAGGAGCAAATAGCCATCAAAGTTAACATAATAACATCCAAAGATGGCAAACGATCCTAAGTATAATGCAAAAGGCAGGCCAATGAATCCTTGATCCATGAAGTCCATAGTCCGGGTTTACAGCGAGCAAAGCAACTAAACTCCACGCCCTGGGAGAACCTGATTACCTGAAAAGTGTACTAAGCATAGTCAACACAAGGTTGGTGAGTTCGTAGTAATGGCCCACAAGGAACCATAGACAAAATCATAAAGCACGAAAGGAGGCTAAACCCTGACATACAGTGAGCCTCTACGAAACACAATAATGTCCAACAACAAGATTACACAAGCGCAACGCGTGAAATGAGAAATGCATAAATGATATGAGTATCAATGCAAATGCCGGAATGCATGAATAAGCCAATATGCCTATCCTATGCGTGAGCTCAAGTCACCAATGCAACGATACCCTTCTGTCATCGCAATGAACAAGGCTGTATCTCAAAATCATCGAGATATATATGTCTATATACTCGGAGTCAGGTCTACATCCAAAATGGGTGCATACATCTATGCACCAGGATGTCGGCAATCCCCTGCCGAGGGTCATCAACAATGTATGCAATGCTTACAATCGAATGTAAATGCATAAATCATGAACCAACAATCAATATACGATAAACCTGCGCCAACAATCAATATTCGTCAAACATAACCCAACAACCAATATACGACCATCATACGCCAACAATCAATAATCAACAACATAAGTCACTAATCACAATTTAACCGACTATACGTACATATACTTCAGAGGATTCTACTTTCTTCAAGTCCCAGATGCTTATATATAGGGTCACCCGCAGCCTTCCCACCACATCTAGAACCCAATGAAGGCATAACCGACTTCCATGTATGTACGTCTATCCTAATATAAAAGTAATACTTAACTAAAACATAACCAAGTCAATTAAACGAAACGAACTATCCCGTCAATCCAACATTCACGTCAACCAATCAATAAATCAATAAATGCAAGTAAACACACCAGGTTTACACTTTTCAGCCCGAATCTCAAGCGAGTAGGGAGATACGAAACTCACCTCGATTGGTTATGAAAGCTAAGATCGAAATAAAGTTAAGTTATCGTCGTACAATGTTCACTTCACGTCCAACACCTAAATATCGATCATATACATTCGCGTCAACATACATAAACACATATACGCAACTATTGAAAACACGGCAAAACCCTAATTAGGGTTCCAAAGTGTTTCTCGACATTACATGGTTTCTAAGACTCTTAATCAATGTTATATAAGATAAGAAGTGAATTAGATTAAGACTCGGCGCGTAAAATGGTCCAGAAAGTCAAACTAGGTCAAACAAGGAAAGTTCAGAATTACAAAGGCCGTAACTTACGGTCAGTATGGGCGTAAGGTACGGTGGCATTTTTACAACAGGCGTAAGCTACGGAGGAAAGGGGCGTAAGCTACGCTGGGCAAGTTTTGACGGGGCGTAAGGTACGGTCAATATGGGCGTAACCTACGGCCCTCTAGAAATGTCATTTTTGGCGTAGAAGTTGGCGTAAACAGTTAAATTTTGGCGTAAGGTCAAAATTGAAGATAGGGATAGGCGTAAGCTACGGCCCTCACTGGCGTAACCTACGCCCAAGTAAAATAGACCTGGCGTAACCTACGGCCCTAAGGGGCGTAGGTTACGCCCCATACTGGGCAGCAACACCACCAGCAGCAACAAGTGCAGAAAAATAAGAACCCAAACCCCCAATTTCGACCCAAACCATACCAAAACGATTTGTAAAGACTTTTAACCCAATTTGAAGTATAATCAAACATTATTAACCATAAATACACATAACCCAACCCACAAATTCGACCAAAACATCATAATCGTCCACAAATCCTTCAAACCCTAACCCTAACCCTAATTTCCATTTTTACCATTTTTAAGTCTTGGAATCCCATAAAAACGACTAGAAACATAAGAACAAGCATAAATAGAAGTAAATGGGATGAATTTAACTTACCAAAACGTCTCTTGAGCTCAAACCCAAAATTGACCTAATTGGGTAAAAATGCTAGAACTTGGCTTTGATTCTTTGATAAGGCGAAAGTGAGATGAAAGTGACTATGATTTCTATGTTATAATCGATCCAACACTAATTGATGCAAGAAATGGTGAAGAAGATTGAAATGGGTCTTGCTTTGCTTTTGAGAGAAAGGGAGAAAAGATAGATAGATAGATAAGAATGAGAGGGGAGAAAGAGATATGGGGGGGGGAATGGGTCATGGGTGGCTGGTGGGTCTTGGACTACCCACGGGCCGACCCGTTTCTCCCACAAGCCATAAAACAATCGGTTGCACAACTAAATGCCAACAAACTAAATAACGACTCGACTAACACACATTGTCATTTAATTCACCAAACGACCCATTTATTTCATTAAACAAGATTGTTAGTCAAATTACACATAAGTCAACGGGTCAAAATTCACGGATGTTACATTATTCCCCCGTTGAAAGAATTTCGTCCCGAAATTCAACAAAACCCTAATTATTAAATAAATGCGGGTACTTAGATTTCATGTGATCCTCTCGCTCCCAAGTGTACTCGGCTCCACGTCTAGCATTCCATCTTACCTTCACAATGGTGTAGCGTTTACTCTTGAGTTTCTTTTCTTGGCGGTCCAAGATCTCTACCGGCTCTTCAACAAAGTTCAAATTCGAATCAACCCTAATTTCTTCCATAGGCACATGATGTGTAGGATCCGCCAAACACTTGCGCAAGTTACAAATATGAAACACATCATGCACACCGCTAAGCTCTTGAGGCAATTCTAGCCGATAAGCAACCTTCCCAACCCGTTCAAGAATCTTGAAAGGACCAATATACCTTGGTGCAAGTTTTCCCCGCTTCACAAAACGTACGACGCCCTTCCAAGGTGACACTTTCAAAAGTATAAAATCACCAACTTCAAACTCCAACGGTCTTCGCCTCACATCGGCATACTTCTTTTGACGTTCACGGGCCAATTGCAACTTCTCCTTAATTTGAGATATTACCTTGGTTGTTTCAATCACAATTTCTGGCCCGATAAGTTGACTCTCTCCAATTTCCGCCCAAGCTAAAGGAGAACGACATATCCCTACCATACAATGCTTTAAAAGGTGCCATCTGAATAGTAGCATGATAGCTATTGTTATATGAAAACTCAACTAGCGGCAAATGGTCTTCCCAACTTCCACCGAAATCAATTGCACACGCCCTCAACATGTCTTCAAGTGTTTGGATGGTTCTCTCGGTTTGCCCATCCGTTTGGGGGTGAAACGCCGTACTCATGTCAAGTCGAGTACCCATGGCTTTTTGAAAGGCTTCCCAAAATTTTGATTTGAAACGGGCATCTCTATCGGAAATGATAGAAATTGGCACTCCATGTTTAGATATTACTTCCTTGATGTATAAACGAGCCAAAGTGTCAAATTTATCGGTTTCGCGAATGGCTAAAAAGTGAGCCGACTTCGTTAACCGATCTACTATCACCCAAATCGTGTCACGACCGCTTCTTGTCTTCGGTAGCTTAGTAATGAAGTCCATTGAGATATGTTCCCACTTCCATTCGGGCATCACCGGTTGCACCAACAATCCGGGTGGCTTCTTGTGATCGGCTTTGACTTGTAAGCAAGTAAGACACTCACTCACATACCTTGCCACATCACGCTTCATGCCCGGCCACCAATACAATTCCTTCAAGTCAAAGTACATCTTATCCGACCCGGGATGGACCGAATAAGGCGATAGGTGAGCCTCATTCATAATAAGCGTCCTTAAGTCGCCGAAAATAGGAACCCAAAGTCTTTCAACCATGTATAGCCCATTATCATTCTTTCGGTCAAATAGTTGTTCCATGCCATCTAGGTTCTCGTTTCCAAAGTTTTCCGGTAGGGTGGCTTGAATTTGGGCTTCAATGATCCGATCACGAATATTCGGCCCTACCGTGAGGCTCATAGCTCTAGCCCGTCTTGGTTTCACTCTCTCCTTTCGGCTCAAGGCATCGGCTACTACATTTGCCTTGCCCGGGTGATAACGGATGTCACAATCATAATCACTAAATAGTTCTAACCAACGCCTTTGCCTCATATTCAATTCACTTTGGTTGAAGATGTGTTGGAGGCTTTTGTGATCGGTATAAATCACACATTGGTGCCATAGAGATAATGCCTCCAACACTTCAAAGCAAACACAACCGCTCCCAATTCCAAATCATGTGTCGGGTAGTTCTTCTCATGCACCTTCAATTGACGAGAGCATAAGCAATGACCTTACCCCTTTGCATAAGAACACAACCCAACCCTTGCCCCGAAGCATCACAATAAACAACGAAATCTTCAATTCCATCCGGTAGCGTCAAAATAGGAGCATCACACAGCATATCTTTAAGAGTTTGGAAGGCGCTTTCTTGTCTTTCGCCCCATTCAAAATTTCTCTCCTTTTGAGTCAAGAGAGTGAGTGGTTGTGCAATACGGGAGAAATTTTCAATAAATCTTCTATAATAACCCGCCAATCCAAGAAATTGGCGGATCTCGGATGGCGTTTCGGGTCTTCTCCAATTCTTGACCGCTTCAATCTTGCTTGGGTCCACATGAATACCCTCCTTGCTCACCACGTGACCAAGAAAGTGGACCTCTTCCAACCAAAACTCACACTTGGAAAATTTTGCGTACAATTTCTCCTTCCTTAGTAATTCAAGCACTTCACGCAAGTGCTCAACATGCTCCTCCTTCGTCTTCGAGTATACAAGTATGTCATCAATGAATACAATGACAGACTTGTCCAAGTATGGTTGACACACCCGGTTCATCAAGTCCATGAACACCGCCGGTGCATTAGTCAACCCAAAAGGCATTACGGTGAATTCAAAATGACCATACCTTGTGCGAAAAGCCGTTTTGGGGATGTCATCTTCATGTACCCGGAGTTGATGATAACCCGAGCGAAGATCGATTTTTGAAAAGTGCTTAGCACCTTGAAGTTGATCAAATAAGTCATCGATTCTTGGGAGTGGATACCGGTTCTTCACTGTGAGCTTGTTTAATTCTCGGTAGTCGATACACATTCTGAAGGACCCATCTTTCTTTTTGACGAAGAGAACAGGAGCACCCCAAGGAGATTGACTAGGGCGAATGAAACCTTTCTTGGAGTTCCTTGAGTTGAGTTTGTAGCTCCTGCATTTCGGTTAAGGCTAGTCTATATGGAGCTTTTGCTACGGGCGCGGCTTCGGGAATAAGATTAATACGAAAATCAAGTTCACGGGTCGGAGGTAACCCCGGTAAGTCATCCGGAAAAACATCGGGAAAATCACAAACGATAGGGACGGTCTTCAATTCTACCTTTGAGATGGTAGCACTAAAGACTTTAGAAGTCGAGGAATCGGAGGTTTCACCTTGAACCCTAAGAATTTTACCGTTAGCCAAAGGTATCTTAACAACTCTCTCCCACAATCAATGGTTGCATTTACCGCCGTCAACCAATCCATACCCACTATAATATCAAAACTACCAATGTCAAGGGGCATAAGGTCAATGAAGAAGTCGACATCTTCCAAGTCAAGACACATTCTCGAAGTATTTGACTAATTCTAGTTAGTGACCCGTTTACCATTTCAATGTCAAGCACATAGTTTAGAGCACACGGATGCACATCAATCAAAGGAACAAAGTTAGAAGACATGAGGCTAAAATCGGCCCCGGAATCAAATAGAACGGTGGCATAGAGACCATTAAGGAGAAAAGTACCTGCTACAACGTTGGGGTCATTGCGAGCTTCATTTACATTGGCCGCAAAGGCTCGGCCGCGTGGTTGCACTTGGTGGCCTTGTTGTCCCCGGTTTTGATTAGGCCCGACCATTTGTAGTTGATTGGGATGAACGACTACTTGAACTTGTTGTCCCACCCATCGAGGACAATTATTTCGGTAGTGGTCACGACTACCACATTCAAAACATTCGCCTCTTCTTTGGTTACCTTGAGGAGGGACGGCCCGAATAGGAGCCACATTCATTGGGCCCGCCCTTGGAGCTCTACAATCTTTGGATGCGTGCCCAACTTGGTTGCAATTATAACATGCCCCACATGGAGTAGTGGCGGGATGGTGCCTGTTGCACCTCCCACAGAAAGGATGAGGCCCGGTATAAGGCCTCCTAGCCGGTTCTACCGCCGCCATTACCCTACCCCTATAAGCATTCTTGGGGTCAAACCTTCCCGCTTTATTTACCCCACTTGACTCCCCCACTTCTTTCCTCTTGTTTGATGAGGACTTACTCAAAACACCACATCTCAATAAATCTTCAGTCACACTCCCGGCTTGGTTGACCGCATTAGCCAAAGAAGTAGGCATGTTGGAGTTTACATAAGATCGGACTTGAGGATTCAAGCCCAATACAAACTTCTGGATGGCCTGTGACTCGGTACCCACCAAGTGAGGAATGAGGGTGGACAACTCTTGAAATCGTCTCACATAGCCCTTGTAATCGGCTCCCTCCATGTTGAGATTTGCAAATTCAATGGTTAAGTTTTGTAGTTCATACGGAGGACAAAACTTTGCTTTTACTTTGTTTTTGAAGTCAATCCACTCCAAATTCTGAGTCCGCCCCAACGTTATTTCTTGGTTCCACCAACTCAAGGCGTCATGCCTAAACATGCCGGATGCATAGGAAATCCGGTCATCGTAGGTGCAATGACTCCTTTCTATTACCGCCTCTATCGCCTCAAACCACCTTATACATTCCGTGGGCCCACCTTTCCCGTCAAACTCCGGTGCCCCACAACTTTTAAAATCTTTAAATATGCATCCTTGACGGTATCCACCGTATTGATTATTCATGGGCATCCCAATATTAACTCCCACAGGTCCCTCTTCTTCATCCTCAACGGCATTGAGGTTGGGCATTTTCGTTATCCATATTTTCTGGGACTTCATTGTTTTGAGGCCCATTGTTTTGCCCAAGATTTGCCGTAACCTGAGCAATAATGGTTGGCATGATATTGGCGATCGTTTGAGCGATCACCTCA
>CM067167.1:239638790-239653373 GCA_034093135.1 Erigeron breviscapus | reverse complement strand
GTGAGACGAAGAGAAGCAGGAGTGATGGTGATTGTCTTCTCCCCCTGGCGGACAGACCCAGTGATGGACTTGTGCATCATCATAATCACAAGTCCACCAGAATTCTCTAAGAAGATGGACAAAAATATTTTCTGGGTCCGCCATGATGCAATTATTTGCAGGAGATGCATGGATGAAATCCAGCATTGGCTTATACCCTTTTGTACCTTTTGGTACGTCAAGCGAGCCAAGATGATTATTGGGTTTAACAATCATCTTTGAGGGAGAAAAGGAAACCTTTGAAGATTTATTTACATTAACAGGAGTATAGACTGGAGAATTTAAATAGGTAATAGGAGTTTGTTCCGGAACTTGTGGTTCAGGAACAGGTGTATTTTGTACAGTGGGGGAAGAAGAAGAAGGGATCTCAACATTTTCATGTTGTTGAGGGATTTGAGATGAAGAAGCCATTGATTTGGTTGAGAAAGAGATTTATGAAAGAAGATGAACAGATGGAGAGAGATATTTGATTTTGAGAAAAAGTGAATAGATATGTGGAAGCGTGAAAATAAGGTTGTGAGAGTGAGGTTGTATATATAAGGTATGGTGGTGGGCCATGATTTTACAACATAATTTCTCTCTCCTCTTTTTCAAGCTGTGGAACAGTTGTAACCAACAACTGTTTCGTACATATGTATAATATATAAAAAGATTTTGAGAGTAACGTTTAAATAAAGGAAAAGAAATTTTGTCCAAAAAAAATACTTGAGTGTGCGCCGTATTGAGCAGTCGTAACCTGTCAGTCAGACTGTCACATACAGACAAATGACATGATCAGGGCAAAAATCGAGGTGACCTTTCAGTTTGAATATATAAAACATGTGGTTCAAGATTTTGCCACGTCACCCACATAGTTACTTTGAAAACACTTAGTTTTGAAAATATCCTATGTTTTATTAAATGAGAATTTTAATTTCTTAAGATGGATATTTGGAAAGATTACATGCTGAAGGGTGCTCAGCATGTTTAAAGTTTTTGTCAGCGACTTCACAACTAACGTTGGTCGCTGACTACAGTTTTTGGCAAACTGTCAGCCATCAACAGATTTGATAAGTCTTTACCACTAGCCGTTTGCTAGTGGACTAGATGAAGACTTTTAGCTCTCCATTGCTTTTATTTTGCTTTTTCCCAAAGCAACAGGGATCAACGGATTTTATAAGTCTTTACCAATAACCGTTTGCTATTGGACTAGATGAAGACTTTTAGCTCTTCATTGCTGTTATTTGCTTTTTCCCAAAGCAACAGGGATCAACGGATTTTATAAGTCCTTACCAATAACCGTTTGCTATTGGACTAGATGAAGACTTTTAGCTCTTCATTGCTATTATTTGCTTTTTCCCAAAGCAACAGGGATCAACGGATTTTATAAGTCTTTACCAATAGCCGTTTGCTACTGGACTAGATGAAGACTTTAAGCTCTTCATTGCTTTGAGATCGGCGAGTAAGACTGACTTAAGCTCGCTGAATTTAGCATACATGACAAGTCATGTCGCTGATTCCCCATTTAACATTCCTAACTTGCTAACAAGAAGTTTGAATCTAGTTTCATCCAATGGTTTAGTAAAGATGTCAGCTAGTTGATCATCAGTTGGAATGAAGTAGATCTCAATGTCACTTCATGACATGATCACGAATAAAGTGATATCGAATATCAATATGCTTAGTTTTGGAATGTTGAACTGGGTTGTGTGTAATAGCAATAGCACTTGTATTATCACACATGATTGGAATTTTAGAGTATTCCAAATCATAGTCAGCAAGCTGATGTTTTATCCATAGCATTTGGGCACAACAGCTCGCTGCAGAGACATATTCTGCCTCAGCTGTGGAGATGGAAACTGTGTTGCTTTTTACTAGTCCAACTAGTCAGCTTCCCCCCCCCAACAGTTGACATCCTCCACTGGTGCTTTTGCGATCAAGCATGCAACCAGCATAGTCGGAGTCAGAATATCCAACTAACTCGAAGTTGGAGTCTTTTGGGTACCAAAGACCCAGCGTGGGTGTACCCTTGAGATATTTGAAGATACGCTTCACAGCGAGGAGATGAGATTCTCTAGGAGAAGCTTGATAGCGAGCACAGAGACATGTTGCAAACATGATGTCTGGGCGACTCGCTGTGAGATACATGAGTGACCCAATCATGCCATGATAGTAAGTAGGATTCACATACTTACCATCAGGGTCAGCGTGAAGATTATTAGGAGGGGACATTGGAGTTCCCTTTGGAGTGACATGGGTGAAGTCAAATTTATGCAACATATCCCGAATATATTTTTCTTGATTGATAAAAATTCCAGTGGGAAGCTGCTTGATTTGTAACCCCAAAGAAAAGGTTAATTCACCCATCATACTCATTTCGAAAGTGCTAGACATAAGAGAACTGAACTTTCGACAGAGTTTGGTGGACAGGGAACCAAAGATAATGTCATCGACATAAATCTGCACATACAGAACATCACCCTTATGCTTGTAGATAAAGAGGGTGCTGTCAATGGTTCCCCTACGAAAGCCATGGTCAAGAAGGAAGGTAGACAAAGTGTCATACCAAGCTCTAGGAGCTTGTTTAAGACCATATAAGGCTTTATTTAGCTTGTAGACATAGTGAGGATGCTTTGGATCCTCAAAGCCAGGAGGCTGCTTAACATAGACTTCTTCATCAAGATCACCATTTAAGAAGGCACTCTTGACGTCCATTTGATAGACAATGAAGCCTTTGTAAGCAGCATGAGCGAGAAAGAGACGAATGGCTTCAAGACGAGCGACTGGAGCAAAGGTCTCATCATAATCAATGCCTTCAGCTTGAGTATAACCTTGAGCAACCAATCTTGCCTTGTTTCTGATGACCACACCAGCTTCATCCATCTTATTCCTATAAACCCATCGAGTGCCAATGGGTTCTTTATAGGGAGGAGGAACAAGGAACCAAACATGTTGTCTTTCAAATTGTGTTAGTTCTTCTTGCATGGCTTCCACCCATGAGGGATCAGCCATGGCTTCACCAATATTGGCAGGCACAATTTGAGATAGAAAATTGACATAGAGACAAGTATTACTTGTCGCTGAGCGAGTTTGGACACCATTGTGTGGATTACCAATCACATGGTCAAGAGGGTGATCAGCAGTCCATTTGAGTGCTGGTGTGTGAATAGAAGAATGAATCATAGCGGATACTGTGGTGGTAGTTTCACTAGGAGTGGGAGTATAGGAGGAGAGATCAATGGTTAGCAAGGGTTCAGGGTTGCTGACAGGAGGGTCACTGAGAACAGTGGGTACCTCTTGCTGAGGAGTGTCATCCTCAGTGTCTCCTGAAAGAGGATTCGGTGAGGCATCATGAAATGTTTCCTCAGCGGCACCGTCAGCATCTTGAGGTTCAGTTGAGAGAGGAACATTAATGGAAGTGGCATTAACTGTTCAAAGAAGAGGCTCAACTGGATCTATAGAATAAATGTGAGCAGCAATGTACTTATCATTTGGTGAAGGACTTGGAGACTCAGCGATAGGTTGTTCAGCAACATCATGATGTGTCGCTGATACTTCAGATGAGTCAGATAGATCGCTGAGAATTACTTCAGCAGATGACTCATTTGAGAGATCAGCTAAAGCTGGACAGCTTTCATCAAAAGTAACATGAATTGATTCATCTACTTTTTGAGTGCGAGTATTGAAAACTCTGAAAGCTTTGCTTATAGAAGAATATCCCAGAAAGTAGCCATCATTAGCTTTGGGATCAAACTTTCCTAAATGATCCTTATCATTTAGGATGAAAACTGGGCAACCAAAAACATGGAAGTATCCAATTTGAGGTTTCTTGCCCTTGAGAACTTCATAGGCAGTCTTATCATGTCGCTTGACAATAAGACACCTATTTTGAGTGTGGCAAGCAGTACTGACTGCTTCAGCCCAGAATTTACTAGGAAGAGAGGACTCACTGAGCATGGTTTTTGCAGCTTCAATGAGAGTTCTATTTCTCCTTTCAGCTACCCCATTTTGCTCAGGAGTGCGAACAGAAGAGAAATTTTGTCTAATCCCTTGATCAGCACAAAAAGTCTCAAGAGTGTGGTTTCTGAACTCAGTGCCATGATCGCTTCTGAGTTCTTAACACGTATGCTGTTGAGGTTTTCCATCTTTTTAATGAAATTAATTATTTCCTCAGCAGCATCACTCTTAGAATGAAGAAAGATTGTCCACGTATATCGTGAATATTCATCCACAATAACTAAGGTGTATCTGCTACCCCTTAGACTTTGGACATTTACTGAACCAAAAAGGTCCATGTGAAGGAGATGAAAACAGCCACTGATAGAGTTGGCCTGTTTGGTTTTGAAGGTGGCTCGGTGGCTTTTACCTTTTTCACAAGCACCACAGAGCCTGTCCTTCTCATAAGTGAGAGGAGGAAGGCCTTGAGCTAGATTTTTCTTGGCCAAAGAGTTTATGGTTTTGAAGTTCACATGCGACATACGCTTGTGCCATAACCAGTTGATTTGAGAAGCAGATTTTGAGAAGAAGCAGGTCTCGCTGTCAGTTTTAACAGGAGTGAAATCTACCAAGTAGATATCCCTTTTTCTTGGAGCGACCAAGACCACTTCTTTATTGACATTGATCACTGTTCCTTGATGCTTATCAAGGATAACCTTGTAGTCTGCATCGCACAATTGACTGATGCTGATTAGATTGTGTTTCAATCCGTTCACGTAAGAAACCTTAGTGAATTTGATCAGCCCATGGGAGAGAGACCCATATCCTTCAGTTTGGCCAATATAATTGTCACCAAACACAACTGTGGGACCATCGGTCTCCACGAAGTTATCCAGCAGGTCCCTGGATCCAGTCATGTGTTTTGAACAGCCAGTGTCCAAATACCACACTTCTTTTCCTAGTGAGGCCTTCTTGATTGTGACATTGACCCACTGACTGGAGCACACTTGATCTTTAGTCAGCGCCTGGTCATCAGCGAGTGCCATAAAGCAGATGGCATCAACAAAGTCCTCGCTGTCAGAAACGTCGGAATCAGCCCAGTCATGTTCTTTCAGCAACAAGACCTTTGGCGGGAGCTTTGGCTTCTTCAACATCAGCCATCTTGGCACGAAGCTCATAATACTTCTTTTTGTATTCATCAGCAGGCTTGACTGAAGAGGGCCTCGCTGATGATGAAGAGGGATTCGCTGCCTGCAAAGAAGGAATAGAAACTTTGCATTCTTCTTGAGACTTGTCTACCACTGGTTTTTGGAAATGAGTCGACCTACGACCATTCCATTTTTTATAATATCGTTTACCAGCGATAAGAGCAAAGTTCATGAAGTCCGAGAACATCTCTTGTCTCTCCTCGAAATCGAGGTCATTGACAAGATCTTGGACGTTGGAGGGGGTAGAATTGCTGATGTCCATGTCAAGATGGACAGGACTAACTTCAGCAGAGACCAAGGCAAGAGGGTCAAGAACATTAGAGACACTAGATAAAGAAGAGGAAGAGGTTGAAGCATATGAACCAGCATGCCTCTTAGACTCAGCCTCAGCTCTCAAAGTTTGAGCGAGGGCTCTCTCTTCAAATTGAAGAGTGCCATAGAGTGACTCTAAGTCATGCTCCTTCAGTTGCTTAGTTGTTCTAAGAATTTGCCTTAAGCCTTGCCATTTGATGGGCAAGACGTCAATGAACTTGTAGCATATTTCAAGCGTATTATGCTCTATGCTCATTTGTCATATCATTCAAAAGGCACTTAAAGTGATTATACGTGCCATCCAGACTCTCATTAGGGAGAGAGAAGAATCCTTCATAGGCACATTTCAGATCTATTTTCTTGGTAGCAAGAACATCTGCCGTACCATCAAATCTGGTACACAGATTATCCCACACCAATTTAGAAGAAGAAAGTTTGATGACAGATTTCATTATATCATCAGGAATGGTAGTAATAATAAGATTTCTCAACCGAGCATCCAGATTGACAAGCCTATGCTCGTCATCTGTCCATTGTACTTCTGGTTTTATGAGCTCAGTGACAACCTCAGGAGCATCAGCAGTGGCTCCTAGTGTCCTGGTAACCAGAACCGGTACATATGGCCCTCTAGTTAGAATGGTCAAAAAATAGGGTTCAACTCCTACGATGTGTAGGAGCATTCTCTCCTTCCAAGATCCGAAATCATGTGAATCGAATCTGGGTGGGATGGAGACATACCCAAAATCTATGGTATTAACCAGAGAAGGAACAGAAGACATAATAGTAAGAAAAGAAAAGTAGACAGAAGTTTAAAGAAAAGTTTTTAGATGCAGAAAATTAAGTACAGAAAGAAAGAAAGATAATCTTGCAAACTTTTACTCAGATCAGATTCGGTGTGTCGAACCACCGCTCTGATACCAACTGAAAGTCCCAAGTTTGCAACGATTATGTAATTAAACAACTAATGTAAATTACACTAAGAAAGCAAGACAAGAAAGTAAACACGTTTAATCATAAGTAGTATTAATTAAACGGTGAATACATGGTTGGTTTACAAAGGAAAGAAAGAAAGAAATATTGTTAAGTTTTTGCACACACGAAAACTTAACAATTATACAATTCTACAATGAGAGAAAAACACACTAAGTGACTATTGTAGAATGAACCAACAACTTTGCGGCTAGGTCAAGTGATGCTTTATATAGGGAGAAAAGGCATCACATGACAACCCAATAGATGTTGATACATGATGGTTGTCAACAATCTATTGGTGTGTAAGACTGGTCTTCAGACATCTCTGTTTGCCATCTTGTTTCTTTCCCAAAACGGCATGAAAGAGAAACACCTTAGTACCAAAACGGTACAAGGTCACATGTCTTCATCTTGATCTATCAACACGTGTCCTTGGGGACCAGCCTTCTCATCTTCATTTTCCCGCCCATATTTGACTTACAAGACATGGCGGTGAGTCATTGAACTTATCCTTTAAATCGAAGATAATAGTGATCGTTGAAGGCTCGCTGATGAAACTTCTTGCTGAGGCTGTCAGCGACTACTTGACTCAGCAAGTAATCTTCAGCGAATCCATGACTCAACAGTGAGATATGGCAATTACACTGGTGTTGTCACAAAAGATTGGTGTTCTTTTGTATTTTAGAATGTAATCTAACAACTGGTTCTTGATCCAGAGAATCTGGGCACAACAACTGGCCGCAGAAATGTACTCTGCCTCAGCAATGGACATAGAGACTGATGTCTGCTTCTTGCTGGTCCAACTTACCAGTTTTCCTCCAAGGAAATGACAACCTCCAGTGGTGGATTTCCTATCAATCTTACAACCTGCATGATCTGAATCTGAATAACCCATTAGATCTAACCCTGAGCCTTTGGGATACCAAAGACCAAGGCTAGGACACCCTTTCAGGTATCTGAAGATGCGTTTAACAGCATGCAAATGTGATTCTTTTGGGTTAGCCTAAAATCTGGCACATAGACATGTTGCAAACATTATATCTGGTCGACTGGCAGTTAAATACATCAGTGAACCAACCATACCACGGTATTCAGTTGTGTTTACTGGTTTGCTAGTTGGGTCAGAGTCCAAATTTAAAGGTGCTGCAATAGGTGTGTTTTTGGATGGGATTGAATCAAATTTGTATTTTCTTAACAAATCTCTGACATAATTTTCTTGATTTATGAAAATTCCATCTTTGGTTTGTTTAATTTGTAAACCCAAGAAAAATGTTAATTCACCCATTAAACTCATTTCATACTCAGATGACATGATTTTAGAAAACCTTTTACACATTGCATCATCAGTGAACCAACCATACCACGGTATTCAGTTGTGTTTACTGGTTTGCTAGTTGGGTCAGAGTCCAAATTTAAAGGTGCTGCAATAGGTGTGTTTTTGGATGGGATTGAATCAAATTTGTATTTTCTTAACAAATCTCTGACATAATTTTCTTGATTTATGAAAATTCCATCTTTGGTTTGTTTAATTTGTAAACCCAAGAAAAATGTTAATTCACCCATTAAACTCATTTCATACTCAGATGACATGATTTTAGAAAACCTTTTACACATTGCATCATCAGTTGAACCAAATATAATATCATCAACATAAATTTGTACCAACAAGATATTACCTTCTTCTTTCAAGATAAATAAGCTATTATCTATTGCACCTCTTTGAAAACCATTATTAAGTAGATGTTTAGTTAGAGTATCATACCAGGCTCTTGGGGATTGTCTGAGACCATACAAAGCTTTGTTTAGTCTATAAACCCAATGAGGATGCTTCTCATTTATGAAACCTGGAGTCTGTTTAACATACACCACTTCTTCCAATGTTCCATTTAGGAACGCACTTTTGACATCCATCTGATAGATTTTGAACTGTAAATGGGCTGCATAAGCCAAGAACAACCTGATGGCCTCAAGTCTAGCAACTGGAGCAAAAGTCTCATCAAAATCAACACCCTCTGCTTGACAATAACCCTTGGCAACTAATCTGGCCTTGTTTCTTACAACATTGCCATCTTCATCCATCTTGTTTCGGTAGACCCATCTTGTACCAATGGGTTCTTTCTTTAACCCTGGTGGACAAGGAACAAGTTCCCAAACATTATTCCTTTCAAACTGGATGAGCTCTTCTTGCATAGCTTCCACCCAGCTTGGGTCTGCCATTGCCTCGTCAATCTTCTTTGGTTCTATTAGTGATAAGAAGGTGACGTTCAAGCATTGTTCACTTGTGGCACTTCTAGTCTGAACCCCACTAACTGGATCTCCAATAATCTGATCAATTGGATGTGCTTGAGTCCATTTAGTGTATTGACTAGGCTGGTGAACTACAATATCAGTGCAAGTCACCTGGTGATCCTCTTCAGTTGTAGCAATTGGTGGAGGATCAGCCCAAACTACTTCAACATCCTCATCAGAGTCAATGAGGTCACGATTGGCATCATGAAATTCTTCAGTTAAAGGCATTGCTTGTATAACTGGAGAAGTTGGAGTTTGAACTAGTGCTGATATTGGAGTGACACGTACATCTGATCCAATCACCAGTTTCTGTGGTAAATTGAAACTGATGGAGGGATAAAATAAAGTGTCACTAGTGGCATTCTTCTTTACAACTAGTTCCACGTCAGTTTGACTGGAAACATTAACTGGTGGAGCATCTGACTGATGAACTGGGTCAGATGCACCAAAACTGATTGGAATAACTGGAGAGACATCAAGGTTTGGCCTTTTATTAATTGCATCGTTTGATTCATCAAATGTGACATGAATTGATTCATGGACCTTTTGGAGTCTATAATTATAAACTCTAAAAGCCTTTCTAATATCTGAATAGCCCAAGAAGAATCCTTCATCAGCTTTTGCATCGAATTTACCTAGCTGATTGGAGTCATTTAAGATATAAACTGGACAACCAAACACATGGAAATAACCAATGTTTGGTTTACGATTCCTGAGGACTTCATAGGCAGTCTTCCTATGCCTTTTGACATAAACTGATCGATTTTGGGTGTGGCAAGCTGTAGCCACTGCTTCAGCCCAAAAACTGGTTGGAAGACCAGATTCAGATAGCATACTTCTGGCGGCTTCAATCAGGGTACGATTCTTTCTTTCACCAACACCATTCTGTTCTGGAGAGCGAGCTGAAGAGAAATTCTGAGAGATGCCAGTGTTATTGCAAAATGATTCAAGTGCATTATTCTGAAATTCTGTACCATTATCACTTCTCAACTGACACACTTTGTGAGTATACTTGAGTTCAATTCTTTTGATAAGAGAGATGATTTTAGCAGCTGTATCACTTTTGGATCTGAGAAATATCACCCAACAGAATCTGGTGAATTCATCAACCACAACTAGAGTATAACGCTTTCCAGCTCTAGTTTGAACATTTACTGGACCAAAAAGATCCATATGAAGCATGTGAAGAGGTTCAGTGATGCTAAAGTTTTGCCTTGTCGTGAAACTGGCTCTTTTCTGCTTGCCCATCTCACACCCTGGACATGGCTTTTCCTTTTTAAAGGAAACTGGAGGTATCCCATCAGCCAGTTGTTTGCGAGACAACTTGTTGATGTTCTTGAAATTAAGGTGGGATAACCTCTTGTGCCACAGCCAGTTGGTGTCCTCATCAGCCTTGGTATAGAAGCACTGCTCTTTGGGAGCTGGTTCCATATCCATGATGTACACATTTCCTTTTCTAGGTGCAATCATAACCACTTGCCAATCCTTGTTTAATATGGTGCCTTGTGCAATATCGAACAAAACTCTGAAGCCATCATCACATAGTTGGCTTACACTGATCAGGTTATATTTTAAACCATTCACAAATGCAACTCTGGTGAATTTGACTTGTCCATTATTAAGCACACCATATCCTTCAGTTTTTCCATTCCCATCATTACCAAATGTCACTGCTGGTCCATCTTGGACAGTGAACTCTTCCAGCATGGTCTTACATCCGGTCATAGTCCGGCCAGCATTGCTGTCCAGATACCAGGTATTCTTTTTACGATCGCCCTGCACACCCACAAGAATCATTAGTTATTTTTGTGAACCCATCTTTTCTTGATGGGTTCACTGGACTTCACTTGAGAAGTCTCAGTTTAATCTGGTGGGATGCAACTGGAGGCTGGAACTGAAACCTTTTTATTAGCTTCAGGTCCAGGAGTAAAAACAATTGGTACTTGATATTTATTACCCTTTTTCTTTTTAGATTTTGTTCCAGATGAAACATCTTTTAGTTTTAAAGGGGTTTTGATATTTTGTTTACCAACTGGAGGAGATATACCTCCTTCCAGATTTTTAATTCTGGCAGTGCAACTCTGAACCTGTCTAGACAAAAGTTGGAGTTGGTTTTCCAGTTGTGACAAAACATCTTTTTCATTTGGCTGTTGAACCTTGGACTTAGGTTCAACTGGAGTTTTGGTCTTTTGAGTCTTGGGCTCTTTAGACTTTTAAGGCAAAGGCTTATCACCAGTGGTCTTTTTACCTAGAGCTTTAGCCAGTTCATCTCCAGATTTTACCTCAGAGGGGGTGGTCTCATCAGGTTCAGTCTTGACAGTATTAGGTTGATCATATGATGTTTCAATCCTATGATCTGGAGGCAATGCATGAAGATCTGGTATGAGAGCTGCCATGTCCAGATCTCCAGATTTCCATGCATTTTTCTGGGCATCAATTGTTTTTGAAAATGCATCATAATTCTTTCCAGATGCCTTTACCCATGACTTGATAATCATTCTTTCTTTTTCAAGACCAGATTTTAATTTTTGATTTTCAAGTTCTAAATCCTCATTTTTCAAAACTGACTCCTTGAGAGCCAACTGGACACTTTTCAAATCACCCAGTTTAGGTTTTAAATTGTTCAGTTCAGTTAAAACCATTTCTAGATATCTTTCACAATCAGTTCTAGTAGTTTCAACAAACAATAAATCACTGTTTAGTGACTCAGCAATGTCCAGTTTTAGTTCTGGGTCAAGCTGGTTGTCATAATCACTGACCTTTTTCAAAATGATGTCCACCCATCTACCAGAAACGACATCATCTTTCACCACATGTTGCTGTTCTTCCAAAGCCATGAAACACATATCCCTTATCTCTTCTTCATCATCAGATGAGTCATCAGAGAGTTCCCATTTCCCTTCAGTGTTTGCCATCATGCACTTGTTCTTTTCCTTTTCCATGGATAAGAGGTCAATCTGGGCCTTCAGCTTTTTATATTTATCTTTATATCTATCATCAGGCCAATTGTAATTAGGGACAGGGGGACCAGTTTGGTTATTCATCTGACTAGATCTGCATTCCTTCATAAAATGCCCTTTCTTACCACACTTATAGCAGGTAAGATTGGCTTTATCCAGAGAGTTGGAGCTGGAAGCATTGTTGGAACCGTTAAATCTATTAGATTTATTCTTAAACCTATTAAAGGTTTTAGCAATCATGGCTACCAGATCATCATCGTCAGTTTCATCATAACCATTACTGATTTCAGTGGTCAGGCCAGAGTTTAAGAAGCTGTTTAGCATCTCCTTCATAGAATGTGGCTGGACACTCTCAGCAGATATTAAAGCAGCACAAGGTTGCTCAGTTAGACTAGCAACCTTAGAACTCTGGGCATGATTCAGGGCATCTTGCTCAGCCACCAGTCTTGCAGCATTATTATCTTCAGTGAATCTGAAGGCTCCATAGAGCGATGCAAGAGTATGGTTGTGTAGGGTTTTACCTTGTCTTAAGACAAGAATCATGTCTTCCCATTTGGAAGGAAGAATATCACAAAACTTTTCAAGAAGAATATCCTTATCCTTCTCAATACCCAAGCCTCTTAACTGGTTGATAAGGTTAGTAAATCTGGTGTAAGTACCAGTTAAACTTTCTTTGGGTAGTGCAAAGAAGGATTCATACTTCTTGTTCAGGGCAACCTTTCTGTTGACAATGGTGTCATCGCCTCCTTCAAACTGAATAACCAATTCTTCCCACATTGCCTTGGCACTGGGGAACAACACAAGTGTTGGAATTAAGTCTTCAGGGACAGCTGCAAGAATCATGTTTTTAAGTCTGGTATCAAGGTCAACCAGTCTGCGACCCTCATTAGACCAATGGTCTTCTAGCTTTTCTCTAGAACCTCTTCTTCCAGTTGGATCTAGAAGAGGACTTACCCCAGAGGACATGGGTATATATGGTCCATCCTTAAGGATTTTCAACATATACCTATCTATTCCACCAAAATGCAATAGCATTCTGGCCTTCCATGTACCAAATGTCTCCCCATTTCCATCAAATCTGGGAACAGGAGTGTTAGAATAATGTACATGGACATGGTTAAGGGCTGAAGGAGGTGGAGGAGGGTTGGTATTAGGTGGTGTATTGGGTCGAGTATTATTAATTGTTTCAACTTGAGGACCAGAACCATTCTCACCTTCAGCAGTAGACATCTAAGCAGATCTAGGCAAGTATGTTTAGCCTTCTGCTCTGATACCACTTGTAAGTCCCAACTCAATAGATGGTACTAGCTGAAGACACCTCTATGTCAATGGTGAGTTAACTTTGCAATATTGTCACTGAACTGGAGACGACCAGTTGCAGTGAATGTATACCAAGTTCTAGATAAGTTACTTATTAAGGTGACAATAAGTAAATAGCAATGCAATAATATAAATACTTGTAAAGTAAATTGGTGAGACAATATGTATTTTTCAAGTGTAATTTATTTATTGATATTTAAACAAATTACAAGGTTGTTGCAGAACCAAGATAATACACAAGTGTAAATATCCTAACAACCTATGAAATATAATTGATCTAATACTTGGAAATTCTCTTTGACAATCGAAACACTTAAAGTTGTGAAATGTTCCTTTTTGCGATTGAGAGAATGTTGCACAAGTTCACCATGAAAATTGCAGGCTTGCAAAGTTATTTTCTTGGTTGTGCAACGGCCCATATTTATAGTCGAAGTTGGTATTGGAAACTCAACTTCGACGTATAAAATATAGTTGAGAGTATGTAAGGAATTATATTTAATTCCTTGCAATACTCGATAAATTAATGGTAAGACCATTAATTTATTCAATCAACGTTTTGTACTTTGTATTATATATATGGATAAATGCTTTTATCCGTATACAAATATATAAGACAAAAGGTCTTCCTCGAGATCAGTGTAGAGCTTTGTAAGTGCGTCTACACTGATGGTCTCCAGTTCTTGATTTGGTCAGAATGACAACTGGGCTTCGCTGCCATTGTCATTCTCTCTTTTCCACTTGATGTCTTCGACTTCAACTGGAACGCCTTCAGATGTATTGGTCAGATCCCAAACTGGAGGAAGTCTTCAGTTGCGTTAACTGTACGGTGCAACTGGACTTCTATATTTCTGGACATTTTCTTCAGGTCTCCAGATGCAACTGGAGACTGGCCAGTTTCGGTGAAACTGGTCCTAACAAATTCCCCTAACTAAGACGAAAACTACTTCTCATATATACTACCAAATTCCACCCGAACACATATGGTCTTCTCAGTTGCTG
This sequence comes from Erigeron breviscapus, assembly GCA_034093135.1. Lineage (NCBI taxonomy): Eukaryota > Viridiplantae > Streptophyta > Magnoliopsida > Asterales > Asteraceae > Erigeron > Erigeron breviscapus. Next base: position 239,639,359 of record CM067167.1, on the reverse strand, counting down.
GCGAAGCGTTAAGTTGGTAGCAAAATCAATCAAAAATCAATCTTTTAACTATTTGGGCAAGAATTCACACGTGCATTGGAACTTCGTTTTGGTCCCTCCTCCTATGAAATCTGCAAGCCTCTCTTTTTTCAAATTAATGAAGCAAAACTACTTTTAGCTACAATGAATTTCGATGGATTATTAACAATGAAACTATATATTATTACCTGGTAGATAGATCAATTGATGGTGGTGCCGGCAATCGAAAGAAGGGGGGGTCTGATGTGTGTAATTGGGTGGTGTCGTGATTGGCGGCACTCGACATTCGTGATTGGTGGTGGTGATGATGGCAGTCGTGATTGGCAGTGGTGATGGCTGCCGGAGGAAGAGGTAGAGATGAAGAGGGTTTTTATAGAAAAAGAGGGCGTGTGTGTGTTTTTTTTAGTTGAAAGAGGGTAAAGTAATTGTTAAATTAACCAAACTTTATATAAAATCTAAGAATAATTTTAGAGGATTCAATAATAAGGAGACAATATACCGAAATAGTCATATGATTAAATTTGGATAAAAGGTTTAAATTATAGAAAATA
>CM067167.1:239615179-239637790 GCA_034093135.1 Erigeron breviscapus | reverse complement strand
AAAGGCTACTGGTATTACAGTTTATTCATAGTCACTATTCACGAATACGGTACTATTCATAAATACGGTTACTATTCACGAATACGGTACTATTCACAAATACGGCACTATTCACGAATACGGCACTATTCACAAATACGGCACTATTCACGAATACGACACTATTCACGAATACTATTATTGATAGTATAAATATGAAAAAGTATTTCCAAGCAACTCTCAAATAACTATTTGAGCTCTATATGATCCTTATCGGGAACACATACTATTCTTTTAAGCACGTCTAGACCATGTTAATACATTAATGCACATTTCATAAATTACATATATGCATTAAATCATCTAATGACTTAACGACAGTCAACGAAAAGTTGAAGATATGTTGCGCGCTTGCATAGTTGATTTTGGAAATGGTTGGGAAAAACACTTGCCTTTGTGTGAGTTCTCATACAACAACAGTTACCACACTAGCATCAAGGCTGCACCATTTGAGGCTCTGTATGGGAGGAAGTGTCGATCACCTATTTGTTGGGCTGAATTAGGTGACAAAGTTCCAGTAAAGAAAAACAGTCCAGTTACAGGCCCCGAGCTCATTCACGAGACTACTGAGAAGATTGTACAAATACAGAATCGATTAAAGGCAGCAAGAGATCGTCAAAAGAGCTATGCTGATGTAAGAAGAAAGCCTTTGGAATTTCAAGTAGGAGACAAGGTTATGCTGAAAGTATCTCCTTGGAAAGGAGCCATCCGATTTGGAAAACGAGGTAAGCTAAATCCTAGGTTTATTGGACCTTTCGAATACTAGAAAGAATTGGTCCAGTAGCTTATAGGCTTAGACTGCCACAAGAACTTAGCCGTATACACGATGTGTTTCACGTCTCAAACTTGAAAAAGTGTTTGTTTGACGAAACACAAATTATTCCACTGGAAGAACTTCGAATGGATGACAAGCTGCACTTTGTTGAAGAACCAGTAGAGATTATGGATAGAGACGCCAAGCAGTTGAAACAGAGTCGAATTCCTATTGTCAAAGTCCGATGGAATTCAAAGCGAGGTCCTGAGTTTACCTGGGAACGTGAGGATCAAATGAAACAAAAGTATCCTCACTTGTTCGAAAAAGCCCTACATTCCGACCACACGCGCTAAATTTCGGGACGAAATTTAAATAACTGGGGGAGAATGTGACAACCGCCAAAATTTCAGGTTGATTAATTTACTATTATGTGTACTATTTAAATTTTTGTTGATCAAACAATATGAACAAACATGTTATGGCATAATAAACTGAACAAATATATTTTTGATAAATTATGAATAATCATTGCCAAGAACTCAAATAGTTATTTGAGAGTTGTTTGTAAATATTTTCCACACTTATACTATCAATAACCGTATTTAGGAATAGTACGTATTAGTGAATAGTACGTATTCATGAATAGTAATATACATGAATAGTACCGTATCCGTGAATAGTAATCGTATCTAGAAATTTTATTTTATGAATAGATGAATAGTGATTGTGAATAGTACCGTGAATAGTAATTATGAATAGTAAATGTAAAAGTAAATTTTAAATAGTAAAGGTAAAAAGTAAATTGTAAATAGTAAAGGTAAAAGTAAATGGTAAATAGTAAAGGTAGAAAGTAAATTGTAAAAAGGTAATAAAATAAAATAATATAAAGGTGGGACCCACGTCAAATAATTTAAACTCAACGTTGAATCTGATTTCCGAATAAATTCAAAAGTGAATAGTGTTGAATAGTAAACATCGCTTTCATACTTTATTCTTATAATATAAACGTCCAAAACCCGCTCACAGGGGTTAGTTGAGTAAAATTATTAAAATGAAAGTTGTAAATTTTATTTTCTGATCTTATAGAAACTTGATTTAGGATTAAAACAATGTATAAATATATACTACTAGTATAAAAGAAATCTATCATTAGAAACGTCCAAGAGGTAGTGGGAAACACACTTTTATCTACTTTATAATTTAAAATTTATAAATTATAGATCACGGGTCTAATTTGCTAAGTGTATGGACAAAAAGAATACTATATATATACATATCCCTTATTCATGATTAACTTTATAATATAATAATAATATAATATAATAATATTATATATAAACGAGAAATTTTCGTTGAAGACGTGTTTCTTTTTTTTCTAAATTGGCGAGTAGTTTTATTAATATAATAATCAAACGAATGAATTCGTTCGCCTATAAATAGCAGACGATATTAAACTTTAAAACACACACCACTACATATTCTCTTCTAAATACTCTCTGGTATAACTATACAAGGCTTATTTCATCTACTTGATTTCTGCTATTATCACTAAGGTGAGTTTCTATATCCCCCTTTTTAATTCTTTTATATGATTTATTTCGGGGACTGAGATACATGCATAATAATTATTTTATGTTATATATATACGAAACTTTGAAGAACAATTGCAAAACTATATGATATATAATATACTATGTGAGTTTCTATAATCCCCTTTTCAACTCTTTTATTTATTTGGGGACTGAGATACATGCAATAAAACTACTTGTTATACTTATATGTATATTTTCAAAGTTATATACTTATATGTATATTTACAAAATTATATATATATATATTATATATATTTTGTAACTCCACTTTATTTATTTTACCTTCGGGGTAAAATACAAACTCTTTACTGTTATGATGAACACAAGTACTCCAGAAATGTATATATGGTTGATTCTAAGTTGCTCTGTTCACTCAAAGTCCTCACTATCATGAACGATTAATTATGGAAACATAAACGTGGGTATATTGAATAGTACTATTGGGGTAGGCACCCCCACCGTGTTGGTCATACCAACTGGATACGGATGCATATATATTTGGAAAGCTTAGGGTACCCTGAACAAGGTACCTACTCTGGAGGCAAATAAACACACACTTGCCTAGTTTCGGTTCATGAGCTTAGAACTTGATGTATACAGTATCTACTCTTATATTCTATTTGATCCATTGTGTGATCAAATAGTTACTTTAAATCTTGTGGTTCATACTATATATTTTAATTAAAAACATATGATACTCTTTGCTGATATTGTATCATAACTATTTGACATTGCGGTAAGGCAATGGTCACACTGAACTCTGGCATTTTGTGAAACTATATTTTCTATATGAAAAACTTATGGAACTCACCAACTTTATGTTGACGTATTTTAGCATGTATTCTCAGGTAACTAGACGATACTCTATACATGGGACATTTTTCCGCTGCATACAACATACTGGACCCATGGCCTACCCTCAGACTCTAGTAAAGACAAGTCAATTTGCTAAAGTCTCTGTCTACTGTTTAATATTGTTTAATATTAAATAAATGTTTTCAAGAATAATATCTTTCATAAATTGTAATATAAATTTGTGAACAATGCTTTTATAAATGTATTTTAAAACGACAACGTTTTGTGTCGTTCAGTATATCTTGTGTTGTGAATCCATGTAAGTCATACCCCGTCTAGGGCGGGTGTGAACAGATAAGACTGTTTGTTCAAAGTGTAAGAACAAGGGACACAATAGAAGGCAGTGCAAGGGTCAACAACAAAGTCAGACTCAAACTCAAGCAAGTCAATCCAAGAAAGGGGTGAAGAGAAAAAATGTTGTTGGTGAGCCAAGCAACTCTGGTGCAGGTGTTAAGAGATCAAGAAAACCTGGTGGTGCAAGTCAAAATGCAAGTCAATCTGCAAGTCAATCAGTGGGAAACTTGTAAACTTGTTTCAATTTGGTTGTAATGTTCTATGTTTCAGACAATTAGCTTATCTTTTAATCAGCTTTGTAATGTTCTATGTTTCAGACAATGCACTTTCTATTATGCTTTTGGCACTTTGGTATCTTCTAAATTGTAACCTTGTATTTTGGCACTTTGGTATGTAATTTCAATGGTTGCATTGCACTTTCTATACTGCTTCTTGTTTAAATTGGTATGTAATTTGAATGGTTGTATTGCACTTTGTTCACTGCTGCTTCATGTAAATATTAGACATAATTTACTGCATTTTGGTATGTAATTTCAATACTTTATTGCATTTTGGTATGTAGCTTCATGTAAATATTAGACACTTTGGTATGTAATTTCAATACTTTATTGCATTTTCTGGGAAAACAATAACAGGAAAAACAAGAACAATGAACCATAACTTATATTCCATTCATCTTGCATTTTACAATACAAATATTGTTCCGGGATTACAAGAACATTGAAAACAAGAACAATGAACCATAACTTATATTCCATTCATCTTGCATATTACAATACAAATATTGTTCCTGGATTACAAAAACAGTGAAAACAAGAACAATGAACCAAACTATAATCCATCTACCTTAACCAACCGAATTAACTTGTACACAACCAAAAACATATGAAAAATACCCAGCTAAGAATCAAACACTTCTTCAACTTCTTTACTTGGCCATTTTTTTCCTTCAAATTTTCCTCCATAGTGTTCTTAGCTCTTAGCAATCCAGGTATAATGTCCATAGATCTTGTACACATTGGTGGATCAACCCACCCAATAAAGCCACAATTATTTGATCCCTGTTAAGCTTAAACATTTGATTTCCAAGAAAATAACAAAATCAAAATGCTAAAAATTAGGGTTTTTGATTACTTACAATACGTGGACAACAATAAAATCGACGACCTGGGTTCCTTGTAGTCCATGATGTTCGAATGATTGAAGCCCTACCACACGCACAGTGAACAACCATATGTGATTAAGGTGGAGTGAATGGGAGAGAAAGAAGAGAGGGAACAGGGACGAAATCGGGCAATTTTTTTGTGTGAAAAATGATTGAAATTCGTTTTTTAGGGATATATAAGTAAAATGTTTAAATGGAATTCCAAAATTGCCCTCACGTGAATGGCACGTGATACGGCCCAAACGGAAAGTTATAACGGCAAGGACGAAGAGACAACCACAGGGATGATTTTAGACAAAAGATAACGGCGAGGACGAAAAGTGAACAAACGAGAAACCACAAGGACGAAAAAAGTACTTAACTCTATAATTTTATGATAAACAAAAATTTAAATTAATCAAAATTAAAACCAAGTCAACTTGAAAAAATTGAAAGTTATGATTAGTCGATAAGTTATTAGAGCAATTGTCTTTTAATATATTAAAAGATTAGACAAACATACCCTTCATTAATTGTCACAAACAGCTAGCAAAAAGCTTATTTTTCTGAATTCTTTAATCATTTTTTCTTTTTCCAATGTTTTTGTATTGAAAATGAACTTGCTGTTTGTTATGTTCGACCAAGAAGAATTCTTTAACTCCAAAGCTAGTTTGTCTTCAAGAATAGAAACTCTTTTACCACCTTTTATGATATTTAATCAATAATCTTGTTGATAGCGATTGATCAAACACCCAAAAAAAAACAAAAGAACTCACTGAATATATCGAAGATATATACACACACTATATAATACCTTTCAACCTTTCAGCAGCTTAACTAATTGACTAGCCAAAGATAACCTTTTGTTTTATATCCGTTATTCTTTATTTTGATGTGTCGACCAAAAATCCAAAAAGAAAGGACCAGAATACTAAACAAAAAAGAAAAGAGAAAATATCCAACGGGGTGGTAGGTTGGTTGGGTGAGTGGATGCAGTTTACGAGGTGGGGTGGCTGGTGTCCGGCGGGCGACAAGTGATTTTTCCGGCGGGTAATTTTCTAATAGTGGTGTCAAACATAAAGTTAAAAAATGGTTAGGAAAAAAATCTTGTGAGAAAAAATAAGTTACAAAACATTTCCAGTAGTAAATTTTTTTATATTGAGACATATTGTAGCATATGATGATATAAATGTATTTGATGAAATAAATATAAATGGATATATTTGTGTATTTAGATAATAAGATTGGGGATATTTGTAATTTAAAACTTTAATTGGGAATATATGTAATTTTGATTGTATAGTTAAGGATACATGTAATTCTCCATATTAATCTTTTTTTTTTTATTTAATCCTACCATCACCATCAATCTATTATTATCTTCAAAAACGCCATCCATCTTTCTTTTTTTCTTTTTTTTTTCTTTTTTACATTTCCAGATCTTCATACATAAATTGAAACCTACATACAAAGTTATATATACATAATATTAAACAAATAACTTAGAAGAAATTATAGTTCTTCAGATTAATCCCATTTTATAAACCTCCATAAATCATATTTTATATCTATACTTTCAGATCTCATAATATATACCTATATGTATATATACATTCCATAGCCATACCTATACATCCCCATTTACTCTCAGCTATAACCATCTCAAACCTATAAACATAGATCACGGAGCTGTTTAGGGTTTAGGGTTTGACCGAAACCTGTCACAACAGGTTCATTTAAGATAACCATGTACTTGATAGAATCTGCAGGGGTTTCAAAATCATTATAACCATAAGATGAGTTTTTACATATAAAACAATTATTTCTCATTCAGAACCAGATTACCATCAAAGCCTTTAAATCATTGAAAGATTCAAGTCATTCAACACTATATAATAATGTAATATCAAAAAGGCACTAACATTCATACAAAGAAATGTAGAGACAGGGACATTTTGCCAAGAAAAACTGTACATGTTATGTCGCTCAGCATTGCACATAACTTAGAAGCAAACCCCCGGTCTAACATTTCCAAAACTCTCTTCTTTCATATTCACCTGCCAAATACTATTGCTGCTGCCAAGTGTAAGGCTGGTTGCGATTACCTGGCACATTTGGGCCTCTACCCCCCACTCCAGAACTGCCACCATACTGAACATTTTGTGAATAATTTGGTGGACCTACGCCGTAACCAGAAGAAGATCCTCTGGGCCCGCTACCAGATGGGGCTCGAGACTGTGGGGGATATGGTCCACTGCTAAACCCAACACCACTTTGACCTGTTGATCGGTCTGGGTAATATCCACCCACACCAGGGTTAGAGTTCCCACCTGGAGGATAGCGGTTGGGCCCACCAGGGGGTCCTCGAGGCTTTCCATATTGATGATGGCTAGGCCCACCAGAAGCTAGCGGAGCTTGACTAGGATTGCCCATGGGATGGTTATGACCTGCCCAGTGCTGAGAATGAGCTTGGGCTTGACCAGATTGTACGGGTGGCAACCGTGCGTGCTGCTGTGGGTGTTGTATTTTTTGCCTTTTAGCCATTTCTTCATTTTGACGCTGTTGTTGTCTTTTCTTTTTTGTTTGGAACTCATGTGAGGACTCGTACTTGGGCAAACTGAAGAAATGAGCAGAAAGAAATCAGCAAGTGTCCTCTAAAGAGGTAGTAAATTAGTAGACTTGAAACGGGCTGGAAAGGTTGACCAGAATCAGTTTTGTCCATTTTTTGTTTAGATAAGTATAAATTATTAGTATGCCACATGATTTTGAAAAATATATACATCTCTTATAAACTAGTATTTTAATAAAGTTGCTAAGTAGGTTGTATGCACTAAAATTACACTTTTGAGTGACTCCAGACTCGTTTCCTTTTTAGCTAGTATTCTGATATTACCCACTTGGCCATTCAATTTACACATCTAAGTAATATCCTCAACTAACTGGTAGAATAAAACTTCCATCTACAAAAATTGAAAAACACGAACTTTGGAAGCATACCTTTTAGGGTCACAAGGTAACGGATCAGCCCAGAAATACTCAGCATCCAGTGCATCTTTTGCAGATATCCTCTAGAAAATAAAACAAGATTAAAAGAGAGGCGATGAAATAGAAACTCGATCATCAGGATCAAGTATCAAGAAGCCAAAATACATGCCCAAACGATGAGAACTGTTGGCATGCAAAGAGGTAAAGGAAAAGCTTAAGTTTCATTTAACTACTGGTAGCAAGTTATAACAAAGGATGACATGATATAGAACAAAGGGACATAACTAAACAGATATATGCATTAATTTTTATTTACACAATTCAATAGTTTGACTTTCTGGATAAAACGAACTGGAAGGATCAAGGATATATCCGTTGAAAACAAAACTATGGACGACTGATAGCCTATTTGACCCATTTTAGGTACAACAAAACCAAATCGGCCCATTCAAAAAATTTAGGGGAGCTATACCCTATAAGTTTGCAATGAAGAGTCCAATATAGGTTTGTCTGCATAGATAACATACCTGTGATGGATCAAGAGTCAACATTTTCTCCAGTAACTCAAGAGCATTACGATCAAAGCTGTATAAGAAAAATTGACCAGAACAAAGTCAGCCTTTTTCATACAATTGAGCAATAATCTTACCTTAAATAAGCATGGAATGTGCTCAACTTTCTGAAAACCTCCCTGACCCGCCTCTTCAACTGTCTACTTGGTTTAAACTTGCTGTACCACTGAAGTCTGGAAACTCCGGGCCAGTTAACCTCATCAGGAGACCCACAAAGCTCAAATATCTTGTTCACTTGCTCAGCCTGCAATAAATAGAAGCAAACGAGTGATTCTCCAAACTATATCTTATCATCATGTGATAATAATAATGAGAGATTCTGGTTACAATATTCTTTTCATAGATACCAGTGAGAACTCTCTTTTGGGCAGCCTAACTAAAGTACATTTACCCCCTTCACTAGTTCACTCTGAAATTCAAAGGGCCACATCTTTTGATGCGAGAAGTGGGGAAACTTGTAATTTCCAAAATATAATGATTATTGACATGGATGTTTGTAGTTTTTGGTTTCTTATGGTTTAAAATTAAAAATCATTACATGTGTTGTAATATAGAAATCAATTTTCACTGGATAACTAACAGAACGATAATTTTTATTTAATTTTAACAAAGTAGTATGTTTCACACTAAAGAAGTCAGGTACATAATTTTGGGGGCTAAGTGACTACTCAAAATGTATGTATTGGCTTCTAAAATATGCACCAAGTAATAAAGATTATAAAAGTATCAAATATATGGTCTATTATTGTCAAATATATGGTCTATTATGAGACCAAATAAATGAATTGATGTGGTTAATTATGTATATATTTTCACATGAAAAGTAGGGCACACTAAAGATTTTATATATAAAGTAAAGTTAGTCCATTTAATTTAAGTCTTTCATCCCAAATAAATTATGGCTCAAGCAGAAAGAAGACTATATAAGAGGTAACAAAATGTATTTAATTCAATGAAGCAAAAACAATTTAATTAATGCATATCATTAAGAAAGATACACATGCATATAAAATTGACTAATGGAGAAAATTATCATGATACAAGCTTACTAGAACTCTTAAACTTATGGGCACTGCTTTTGACAAAGTTACCACAAGATACCATAATTTATGTGTCAGTAAAATCATCAAAATTATGGTACAAGTATCATTGCCCTAAACTTCTACCATCTCACTCCAATTTAAGCGACTTTGCATATGCAATTTAGAAGTGTATTTAATCTAGTTAGAAAGTGTATTTGGAAAACATAAAGCAACATACAATAAGGGTGTTAGTGTTGCCACTGTGTACTCTAGCATAAAGAACCAATGAGGTTTCAATTGAAAAATAATCCATGCAAGTCGCTCTAAAAAAAAACTAAAACTATGATGCTTGAGTTATCCTGATATGGCAAGTAACTTACACCACACTGGCATTGTCACTGTGTACTTCGCTATTGGAAATATCAAGTTCTTTCCCTTACAGTTAAATTGGTATAGGATGCACGTAGAAAATACTACAGATATGAGATTTCCATATGACAAAACAATACTGAAATCCCTAATGCATGTATAATTCTATTACTTATATATTCATAAACTGCAGATACACATATTTACAAATACAATTGAAAACCCTACATACTCATCATAATTGAAAGCAAGAATATTATTCATATATCTGATAGAAAATATTACCTCCATGTATAGCATATTCAGACATTCAACACCTAACTAAAATAGAATAGAATCATAAAACATTAATTCTAAAATATATTTGGATCACATATTAGTTGCTATGCATTTAAACCAAATATTATCAGATAAATCACCATACTTAGATACAAACCCATAGCGTTTGTTTTCCACATTTGGCACCATAATTAGATACTAACCCACAATGCTCGATGTGCACATGTACTTAATCTAGCCCATTAAGCTTTGTAGCCGCACTTACTGACACTAAGCCATAGTTCCATATCCACAAATATGGTATATGTGACCATATCATGCACACTTCACAAGTTGAGATGGATTGACGATAGGAAAAACATTCTTGATAACTAAAATTGTTTTATGTCACATGTACGCCCCTTAAAGGTTTCCTCTAAATGTATTAATATAAATCTACTAATCTGCATGTAATAAGAACACCTTCATACAATCACATTGTGAAAGCCAATGGGCAGTTCTTTAAGAGATAAATTGGTAAAATCGAATAGCAGCACGTGAAGGAGATCACGAACACAAGATAAACCATCATCTTAAAGAGGAAATAAAATGGAGAAGCCAGAATAAATAAATAGAACAAAAAAAGAACAGAAAAATTGCATCCGAAGATGCTGGAATGGATATCTCATGAAAAACTCTCTCAAAATACGACGACACCAAAATCCCAAGACGGTTCATTTTCAGGGGAAGAAGGTATTTGACCATACTGGGTTTGGGTTATCAGAAAATGAAGACATCCCAGACCCTGGCCCACGACCTATAATATGTTCAGAGGGATTATTGATCCAATCTGTAAGCCATTGAGTCCTTTCAATCATCACAAGTCCTCTTGTCATCATTTCATTAGTAGTCATTGAACTGTTACCACCAACAGTGGCTTGTGATGGAGGCGGTGGAGGTGCAGCTACAGACTTCTTAAGGAACTCGATCCTACAGCATATGTCTCTCAGGGTTTGGTCTACCAACCCACCCAGATCGTTCAAATCTGGCAGAGTCAAGTTTGCTAATGAGCCTTTTCCAGTCAAGCATTGGTACATAACCTCATTCATCTCCTTCTCCTGATTCTCTTTAATTTGCTTCTTGAGCTGCTCATTTGCCTTGCTGATCCTTTGCCCAATGAAGCTCTCCTGATTCACCATTTTCTTGCTTTGCTCCATCTCCGGCATTCTCTTGAACTGAGTAAGCACACGTTGGACACCAATGTTGTTGGGCCACATCTCAGGTTGAGCTTCATATGGGCTATATATTATGGCACAAGCATCAATGCCACATAAGGTACTCAACTCATGTACCTTCTTCATCAAACCCTTCTTCCTTTTCTTAAAGGTAGCTTTCCTTGCCGAGTCGTTGGTTATAAACGCAAGCTTCACTTTGTTTCTAGTCATGGCGATTCTTTCCCCAAAAAAGTAAATAATTATACAGATAAAAATATGGAAATTTTATGTGTGGGTTATTTAGTTGCAAATGAGCATTGCTATATATACACTTTAGGTGACAGCTTTGACATAATCATAGTATCAAAACAATTAAGTGGATTTTATGAGGAATCATTAACTCACGGATATTCTAAGGATTGTGTTTACAGCAATTCCTTTATTTTAAAGATTTGGTCTTTAAAATCATAATGGTTTACATTAAAAACAAAATAAATATATATACATAAACTATATATACAAATTAAATTATATATACATATACACATATGTATGATTTCTATAACTTACATAGTCTGATTCAAATGAATTGATTGGGAGAAGAAAACTTATGCAACCTTACACCTAACATAATACATCATTAATACCCAACTTCCCACCCCCCAAAAAAAATATAATAAAAATATAAATAAAGTTATCAACAGATACAAGGCCTGACTTTCACTGACAGGCTTCTCATGGGTTACCCGGCTATAAATATTGGTTGATTGTTAATTTTATAGTAATGTTGGTTTTAATAAACTGTAATTCTAGAATTTTTGAAGTATCATTGTCATGTTGGGTTTAAAAACTAAAATTACCATATGAAATCTTATACATGGATTCGTATTAAGAATTTAAAATACATCTTTCACAGGGTATGCACATACAAACCCTCTTCCTGAGGTAATTTCTCCCCTGCTACTTCAACAGTACTGGCTACACAATCTATGCATAAGGCAGCATTTATAAAGACATCAACCATCCGATTATGAATAACATATTTCATACTCTTCTTCTTTAAGAATACAGATGTCCATAACATAATTAACGTGCATAATATTTCATCAAGTGGTTATTAAACTATGTGTTCATAGTCAAAATGGACAATGTTTAGGTATTGGCACATTCTAAAAATTGCCTCAGTAAATAGCATACCACCCAACATTTAAGTCGATCTCAGAAAAAGCCCATAAAGTTATATATCCTATGAAGCACTGAAGAGCACATCACATCTTATGTGCACATCACATAATACAGATTCACGATTCAAATTTAAAGCATATATGTTCGTTAAAATTTAAAAGTTATACAAATATAGGACATCCTATTGTAACTTGAAAGGCGGTATTTACTTTTCCACATCACACCCACAATGATAAAGCAGTGTAACAATGTTCTTAGGAATACATCAAACCATAAATTACTAACCTCATTTTTACCAGTTAAGATTGGTTTTCCGTAAAGAAGTTCAGCAAAGATACAGCCAACTGACCACATGTCAACAGCCGGACCATATTTTGTAGCTCCAAGTAACAATTCCGGGGGCCTGCTCAAAAACAATCAAAAGACATAAGATACAGGTAGGTGATATGAGGGTATGTTCATTAAACATTGTTTCGAGCAACCACTTACCTATACCACAAAGTAATAACACGATTTGTGAGATTACCCTTATGGTCCGAAGAGTATGACCGTGCTAACCCAAAATCCGCAAGCTTGAGATTTCCCTCATTATCAATAAGAAGATTTGAACCTGCACAGAAGACTTTTGATACATATAAGCAGATAGAGGTACCAATTTATCCATTTAAGTATGAATGGGTCGATTCTGATTATTTTTTATCATTACCAAAAATGAATAGGTAAAATCGGAAAAAATTAGCTTACAAGAAACAAGTGAAACGGGTTAAACAAGTAGAAGTCTTCCTATGTGTTTTAAATGCATATAACCTCCAAAATCATTCAATAAATTACAGTTGTTGTAATAATATAACTACAGCATTTTCTTTGAAATACTAATTACTAAAAAGTTACCCACATTGCCCCAACACCGCGCAATTAGCCACCTATACAGGTAAACAACCACCAGAGAATCAAAAATCAAGAAATAAAATTTCTGACAATGACCTTTTATATCCCTATGAAGTACTTGATTGACATGACAATAATGAAGCCCTGTCAGTAGTTGCTTCATATAACACTGCATGTAAACATTCTCAGAAGTTAGGCATGTTGATGGTACTAATTAGTTGCTATATACATTACTGACATCAATTTTAGATATATCACCTTGATCTGGGGAATTGTAAATCTAAGTCCAGGACGATCAGCAAGGCCTGTTAAATCATGATCCATATATTCAAAAACCATGTATATACTGCCCTTGTATCTGTAACCATCTGCAGGCTCGAAGGAAATATACCATATATGTAAGAGATTGTTGGTGGCAAAACTAAGAACCAACAAGATGCATATTTGACTAGCAACCACGTAGAAAGAAGTGAAAACCAGGACGGGCAAGCCGGGTTGGGTAACAGATGAAAATAGCTCAACTTGGTGCAGGTTTAAACAAGTTTAATTTTATTAATAAGAATTGGGTCAAATATCATTACAAAAATGAATGTATATAGAATTATAGATATGAAAAAATGATATCGATATAATGATTCCAGAGATCCATGCATTAAAATACACTTCGGTTGACTTTCGAGCTGTTTGACGCATTATCTAAGCTACAGTTTAAATTTTTTTGCCATTTCATCCGTTAGGAATAAAAGTATAAAACAGAAACTGAATCAATTCATTCATAAATAAATACGTATATGGTATATCATTTATCATTATACTACGAATAAAATTCGGTAAGTGGATTAGAGTAGTCACATAGAAACGATTTTACCTGACTTCCCATGCTCATCCACCTCTGGACCTTTAAGCAGAATCGAAAGTAATTAGGGACGTTAGTTTTGTTGATCAAGTAGTTGCCAAGATCGCAGATTAATAGTAACGTAACTGCATAAATAGAACCTTGGTACCTGTCGAGGTCACAATCTCTTTTAGCTTGATAACATTATCATGCTGCAGCTTCTTTAAAATTTTAATTTCACGAATTGCGGTTATAGGAAACTGCAGAAAGAATAAAACAGTAGCAAAATGAATTATTGAAAGATTAATTTGCAACAAGACTTTACACAAAAAACATATCTAGGAAATGTTGTATATAAAACAAACGCACCCCTTCCTTTTCATTGTCCATCCGTATCTTTTTCAAAGCAACTATCTCCCCGGTTTTTATTTCTTTGGCCATGTATACTTGACTGAGACCAAAAGCAAAAAAAAAAACTACTAATCACGATTACAAACAAGTTGATATGGATTAATCAATATAAGCAGAATAATTCTACAATATATAATCTTAACTGAAAAAAAATAGACATCTACAATGCCTGATTGATGATCATGTATCTGAGAATGCCACCTGTATCTTAAAACCTACAAGTCCAAGTTTGCATTCCCTTTATCATATGAACTCAACATCTTTAGAAGATACTAAACTCTAAAGAAGAAACCGAGTCCCATTGCAATGTAGCCAATCATACATAAAAAAGAATCTTGAACAGTGCAAAACCTAATGGGATTAAATATCAAAAGTAAAGCTAAACATCAGACCCCTCAGACCCTTTGTGGGAGTTGGGTGGAAATGCAAGTAGCAATTCTAGATTATGGCATTAACAAGTAATTTGTACTAAATTTAGATCTCAAAAGTTGAAGACCATCGCAAATGCCCATATGATCTCTATAGGGTAACCCAGATTCATCAAGCCCAAAAATTGGCATTAAACATATACAAAAAACACTATATGTACCCTTTCACTGACATATTTTGCAAATAAACTGTTTCCATGACTTGAACTCAAAATATTTCCACCTACTAATTGCTCCACTAGACACCCATTAACTATGTAATCTCTACAGGTATCTAACCACCATATGCTATCATTTCTTACGATATTATATCTCAAATGACAAATATTACATAATACATGTACAGAATGCACACATACCATCCCCTAAAAACAAATTAAAACTTTCGAGCAACCTGAACCGGTTGCCCCAAGCCTCACATAAGTGCTAAATCAAATTCTACTAGCAGCCCACTCAGATAGTGGCCCAACTAACTGATCCATGTTTATCAAGCAATTTTGAAAATAGATCGGGTTCCTTCTTAACTCCGCTGGGTATTGAGCCCTGGATACTTTCCAAATTCCCATATTTCTGAAACCAACCAGGCTAATAGCTGGAGATGCATATGGCCATACGGGTAAATGAAGAAGGATTCTTTTTCATACTACCTGGGAATAGTCGAGCCATTGGCTCTGATGTACGCGGCCTAACCACCACTCTCATAGCTCTGATGTATATGTATATATATATAACCATAATTAAGACAAACATTCTTGATTAATGATTAATGATTGTGAGATTGTCTACATGACTACATCCCACCTCCCACCGGATTGGGTATTGTTGTTTTACTCAAGTAAATTAAGTGGAAACCCTATATACACATATATATAAATTATAAAGTATATATATATATATACGCAGGCACATACAAACAATGCATTGATGTAAATAAAAAAGATAGTATAAAAAAAAATGTATATAAATTAGGGTATAGATATAGAAATTAGGAGGAATTGGTACCCATAAGTTCCTTCACCAATTTGTTCAAGTTTTTCGAAACAGTCAACGCTTCGAGAACCCCATGACGGTGCTTCTTCAAGATTTAACTGCCCGTAAGCCGCTGCGGCCATTATCTCTTTTTTCCGGCGAACGGAGAACGGAATATGCAGACGCGGCAGCAAGTGTTCTCTCTTTCTTTCTTCGTCTACAGCGTCACGAATTTTGTAAAAAAAAGAAGAAAGAAACACCGTGTGAATTTATAGTTATTTTTCTAAAGGATTTTGCTTTTGGTATTAATTAAGAAAATCAACCTAACTCATATGCCTAAAAATCAACCTAAAACTTTAAGAATTTGACATGTGGATTCCACTAATTCTCTTTCCTAATCTTGCCCCCTGATTTTTCCACATGTCATCATCTTACTATTAGGCATATCTTTAGGCACACCAATTAGGTTGATTTATCATTATCCATTAATTAATTAATGATACCGTACAATGCGAAGGCGGTAACGGTAGTGATGGCGGAGGTAGTGGTGGTGACGGTGGTGGGTGCGGCAGTGGGGACGGTGATGGTGCTGAATGTAAAAGTAATTGATGTTAAAGGTGGTATTGTAGTTATTTTAAGTGTTGTGGGATCTATACTGTAAATTATTTCATTAAGGGTTGTTGTGGGATCTATACTGTAAATTATTTCATTAAGTGTATTATAGGTATATTAGATGAAGATGTTTAAATTAGTGATTAAAGGAGAAGAGTATTTTTGGTTTTCCAAAGACAGAAATTTAAGGAAAAAAAGGAGTGGTTGTTTTATTAGATTATATAGAAGTATAAATAAACATGTTGGGTCAAATTTGTTACGATTTATTTTTACGACACATGTTTTTAGATGATGTTTTGATTTAATTTAGTACAACTTTTTGATTGTTATGCTTAATTTTTAATTGGACTAAATCAGTTGTATCAGTAATACCTAAGGTATGTAACATGGTTGACATCAATCAACTAAATCATAAATGGAAAAATTAGTTTGATAGTATCTCACACATAATTTGGGTTAAAAAAACTTTCACATTAACTTTTCAATACGTTTTTTACAAGAAAATAAAGTGAGATTAAAAAAATATTAAAAAATTAAAGTGTAAAGGTTTTTTTCATAAATGATATGACGAGATGTGACGAAGTGATCTTAAAATGAAACCCCAAACATCTATTTACAAAAAAGTTATAATAGTAATTATAAAAAGGTTGAAAAAATATTATTTTTTACTATTATTTAAGATTAAATTATAAAAATATTTCAATATTAATAAAAATTAACTTTTAAAAGTTTATATAATTAACAATGGTAAAAAATTAATGGTAATCAAAAATTTCTTATAAATTGGAGTTAGCTAATTAATCTACTAATACAAATAATCGATAATACATTATTTTGAAAAACGACATTCTATCATACACTTATGTGAGATGAAACTCAGGACTCTCGGAAACCTCTATTAATCCACCCTCATAAATATGTGAAGTGGGACTCTCGGAAAACCTCTATTAATCCACCCTCATAACTCTGATGATGCAGTTTTGCACGCAATCAAATGACTCAATGGTAAAAGATTAAATCAAAGACTATAACTGAACTCAAAGGTTCTAAGAACACAAATTCTTCAATATAATATCAAAACTAAAACTTTGTGTTACAATGGAAACCCTTATGGTATTTAAAGGAAAACAATTGTAGAGAAACTAGGAAATATAAAATATAAATTCTTGTATCAGGAGAACTTGGTTTTGTGGGAGGGTAGTGAGTTAATCTTGCAGAGAGTTTCTTTCTTTTGGAAAAACTTTGTTTTTCTTTCTCCAAACATATCCATTCACCTTCAACGAGAGCATCCTCACGGACCTCTACCCTCCGTTGCCCGGCGGTCCAAACTCTAAGTGTTCCATCTTTATAGCCGGGAAGAGGAACGGCATAGTAGATTTTACCATTATATTATTCAACGTTGATAAGCGGAAAAACTTCATACAAGGACTTTTCTTTCAACTCGTCCACAGAAGGTGATGGCGCGGGGAAGAACCTCCCGAAAATGCCACTCCTCTCGGTATATGGCCTTCTGATGGTGACGTGGAGGGAATCGGTTTCATTGTTGAGGTGGTGTTTGTCAAAGTGGCGATCTTTGTTAAAACCATAGGGTAGTTGTAGACATGCGATAACACGCCTATCTCCAGTGATGTCACTAAGTCTGTGAATACATATGATTCTGACTCTGTTGAATTGCTTGTCCGTGTCTCAGTCGAGCATCATTTCGTCTTGTCTGAACCCCGCCAGGGTACTATGTAAGTTATCAGCTGTCCTTCTTCGTCTTCAACCACATCTATAACAGGTTTTTCCAACAGCTCTCCATATCCACGGAAGTATTCTTCCTCCCATTCTCTAAACTTCTCCACAACAGGTGGGATTTCTACAATTAATTATTTAAAAGTATATTAATATTAACACATGTACAAGAAACATATATATATGATAAAGCAATTCCTTATAATAAGTAGGAAAGGAAAAGGAAAAGGTAGAGGTCTATACATAAACTAACTCAAGAATGCACGAAAGGAAAGGAAAAGGAAGAGAAATAATAGCTTTTTGCATTCTTGAGTTTTTTACCAAAAAGAAAGGAATAGAAAAGAAAGGGAATTTTGGGGGTTTTTGTTCCAAAAACTTTCCTTCCAAAATTGTGCAGAAAAGGAAAGAAAACAAATTGATTTTGCACGCAATCAAATGGCTCAATGCTAAAAGATTAAATCAAAGACCATAATTGAAATCAAAGGTTCTAAGAACACACATTCTTCAATATAATATCAAAACTAAAACTCTCTGTTACAATGGAAACCCTTATGGTATTTAAAGGAAAACAATTGTAGAGAAACTAGGAAATATAAAATATAAAGTCCAAAAATAGTTAAACTTATAAAAGATCAACAACTTCAACACCAAGAAAACACGTCCATAATCTGATCTTCTTGTTTAGATGGGCTGCTGATGGGCCAGGTAAACAATCTCGACCCAAATGGCTTGCCATTGCATCACAGTTGACATGAAACGAAATTAACTAGCAAACCACCAACTTGTCCTGCCATGATTATTGTAGAGTGTAGACAATGAGCGGGAAATTATTAAATATTATATAATTACATGTTCTTGGGATTGGCAGTAGCTGTTTGAAAAGCAACACCAACCATTATTATAGTATATACTTCCACCCAATTTGCATGTTGATAATTCTTAATACCAAAAAAAACTTCTGATACATACTATATGCCAAAACCCATAAACATGGAAAGTTTACCCAAACAAACCCAAACATATCCATGCGGGATCAAATGGCCAGGCATAACCATAAAAGACCTTGACAGTTAATGCAGTTAACACACATCAGAAATTACTGATCATCTACGCATGCTTTTTCAATATTGATGGCGCTGAACCTTCATGTACTCATCACTTTGAAGGAACAACATGTTTTCCGCCATTTTGTTGTTTTGCTTTTCCTTCAACACAACTACTCGTATCTTCCTTTACTACAATTGTTAGCATATGCGAACATAAATCATATAAATATTCACATAAGCGCAACGGAAGAATCGAATATGTAATCACATTAATTAACAAAGAGAGAATCGAAACGTGTACCTTATGCAAAGCTTCCAATAAAATCAATAATAATAAGATTATTATTATTATAGGGTTTAAAGTAAAACCCCTCTACGATCGCACACTAGACACCCCTTATATCGTATGCTAGTACCCCGATCACGAACAACAAACCCCTTTGTTTATACCCTAAGTGTCGAAACCCTTGCAAAATCAAAACCCTTTTTTCCTTTGCCTATGTTTCGGCCGAACCCCAAAAGAGAGAGAGAGAGGAGATTTTGTGTGTGAAAGAATGTATAAAACCCTTTGATATAAACCCTCTATATATAGGGATATATCTAGGGTTTAATAACTTGGTGGGCAAGCAACTTCAAGGCTTTCCAAGCCCTTTAAAATTTCGGCCCACCCCATTAGGAATTAGAGCCCAACTCTAATTTCCTAATTTCACATTTAACCTCCTTTTAATTAATTAAATAAAATTAACCCTTTAATTTATTTAAATTAATCATTTCGTGATCAAATTAATTAATATATTACTTTAATATAATAATTAATAGTATAGAGTTACCGTGTCATTTCGTGTGACCCCGTAGGCTTAAATTACTTCCGGACATGCGTTTATTATAACGTGATCACATACCAACAGCTCCCACTTGAGCATGTTATCATAAAGGCAATAACATTGGTTAGCGTCTAGCAACACGCCAATGCTCCCGAAAAAATTTAAGGATAGTTTCGTAAAATATCATTTGAAATGATTTAGTCTTTAATATCCCTTTGTTTAAGATACCCTTGTTAATTATGAATATGGATCAATGTCATTTCATAATTTAACGATTCTGTTTCTCATTTCTACAATTAATCAAGATTACCAAATTAGTCAAGACCACCTCTTGAGTTCATTTGGGTATGCGCATACAAACATCTTAATTAATCAATGAGGGCGCCAAAATGGTATCATACTTCAGTTGCAAATTGAAGGAACAAATCCTATATTGACTACACGTGTTAGTCATGTCGTTTCACTACATTTCTGAAAATAGCCCTTTATTACTACCTTGTTCAGGACAGTTAGAACTATATCAAGAAAATGCAATCCACACATGCATAACCTGCTTGTATCTCAAGTCTAAGGATAAATAAAGCAACCATTTCACGAATTTCACTTAATGACGCCGATCCATAAAATGACAATTCGTTAATTGGGGTAAGTCCGATATTCACCTCTTTGAATACCATGTGAGTTTGGCAGACCATCTCCAAATATTCCCTTAAATATTTCAACCAATCTCTCACATTTGTCTTAGTTTAACTATATTCCCATATAGTTAATCGACAATGGACGTTTAGAATATATCAAAAAATATTCATGGATTTAAACATGCAAATATAGGACATAATTATCATAAAATGAAACATTCATACCAAGTATCATAATTCATTTATTAAAATAACAATCGTTTAACATCCCATTATCCAAATACCAATCACAGATTTACATGATATAACTAGCAAAATCTAAGACCTATGCCCTCGGCATGCTTATTGAGCTTCCGAGCAAATTATAACCCTTACTATTTTCATATTCTTTAAAGCTGGCAATTTTGTTCCCACATTAAAAAACATGGGTAAATTTGGGTAAAATTACTATTTCTCTATTGGGTTTAATTTTGGGTAAGATCCGGCCAAATCGTCGGTAAATCTGATGTTCTTCTTTCTTGATATATGGTGGTGGTGGTGGATGATAAAGATGGGAGTTATCTTTTTTTCCTTGACGGTCGTTATCTTTTTTCTTGTATCAGGAGAACTTGGTTTTGTGGGAGGGTAGTAAGTTAATCTTGCAGAGAGTTTCTTTCTTTTGGAGAAACTTTGTTTTTCTTTCTCCAAACATATCCATCCACCTTCAACGAGAGCATCCTCACGGACCTCTACCCTCCGTTGCCCGGCGGTCCAAACTCTAAGTGTTCCATCTTTATAGCCGGGAAGAGGAACGGCATAGTAGATTTTACCATTATATTCTTCAACGTTGATAAGCGGAAAAACTTCATACAAGGACTTTTCTTTCAACTCGTCCATAGAAGGTGATGGCGCGGGGAAGAACCTCCCGAAAATGCCACTCCTCTCGGTATATGGCCTTTTGATGGTGACGTGGAGGGAATCGGTTTCATTGTTGAGGTGGTGTTTGTCAAAGTGGCGATCTTTGTTAAAACCATAGGGTAGTTGTAGACATGCGATAACACGCCTATCTCCAGTGATGTCACTAAGTCTGTGAATACATATGATTCTGACTCTGTTGAATTGCTTGTCCGTGTCCCAGTCGAGCATCATTTCGTCTTGTCTGAACCCCGCCAAGGGTACTATGTAAGTTATCAGCTGTCCCTCTTCGTCTTCAACCACATCTATAACAGGTTTTTCCAACAGCTCTCCATATCCACGGAAGTATTCTTCCTCCCATTCTCTAAACTTCTCCACAACAGGTGGGATTTCTACAATTAATTATTTAAAAGTATATTAATATTAACACATGTACAAGAAACATATATATATGATAAAGCAATTCCTTATAATAAGTAGGAAAGGAAAAGGAAAAGGTAGAGGTCTATACATAAACTAACTCAAGAATGCAGGAAAGGAAAGGAAAAGGAAGAGAAATAATAGTTTTTTGCATTCTTGAGTTTTTTACTAAAAGAAAGGAATAGAAAAGAAAGGGAATTTTGGGGGTTTTTGTTCCAAAAACTTTCCTTCCAAAATTGTGCAGAAAAGGAAAGACTAAAACAGTAATAGTAATATAATATTCTTTCTTGGAAATCTGTCCGTTAAATATTATGGTTAAAAACATATCCATTTGTTTTCTTTTATTCCTATCTTCTCCAAAAACCTCTCTGCAAGATTAACTCACTACCCTCCCACAAAACCAAGTTCTCCTGATACAAGAAAAAAGATAATGACCGTCAAGGAAAAAAAGATAACTCTCATCTTCATCATCCACCACCACCACCATATATCAAGAAAGAAGAACATCAGATATACCGACGATTTGGCCGGATCTTACCCAAAATTAAACCCAATAGAGAAATAGTAATTTTACCCAAAATTACCCATGTTTTTGAATGTGGGTACAAAATTGTATTGATATTGTTTAC
>CM067167.1:239588960-239614179 GCA_034093135.1 Erigeron breviscapus | reverse complement strand
CGATGTGCATGCAGCAACAACCCCTTCACACTTTACAGTGAATTGTTTGTTGGGAATTCTGTTTAAATAGGCATCTATGCAACTCTTCCTGTAAAGGACTAGTTCTTTGAAAATTGTTCAAAACATTGCATAACAGTTAAGGTGGAAATTTTAACGATTCGAGTTGTATATGATTTTCAAGTAGAATAGATAAATATATCAAAAGCGAAGTGTTGAATGTGTCAAAATTCTCCAAGCTGTGTTTTTAACACATAAGTCTCCTAAATCATTTTATTTGAAAAATCAGACATTATCGAAATTCCATTGTTTTTATGCTAGTCGTTTATAAAAACCATAACTTTTGAAGAAAAAGCGTTCCCGGTTATCAGCTCATATTTCCACCTCTAGGTACCATATCACAGCAGCTCATCTGGAACGGGACACCAACTATATTTTTCTTTGCTAAACATTTTTTGTTCACTTCAGGCTGATGACTTTGTCAACATTTCTCTTTGGTGCTTCACTTTTGACATGGTCATTCATGCCCCGATTCCTTAAGCTGATGGTGCAACTATCATCTCAAGTAAGTTATGGCAGGACCATGTCATTATTAAGTTTTCAATAATATTTATAATCTAGACAGCACTCCAGCAGCAGTGGTTTTTCCTTTATGCGGGTTCATGTATTATTTAAACTAAATTTTTTTTCATTTTAATCTTTAAGATACATTGCTTACTAGTATGTGTTTGTAATTCTGTTTGTTCTTGTGCTTCAGACAAATGAACTCTACCAGCTTGCTGCTGTAGCTTTTTGCTTATTATCTGCTTGGGTAGGTTAATCAATCTCTTCACCCTTCATTTAATTTAAGCATTTTTTCAAGCATCTGATTAATCAAATTAACTCATTAGTGGGAACTACTTTAAGAATTAGGATACAAATTTAATCGCATAAGTATTCTCTTGATCAATTTCATTATCGAATGAATTTGTAAACCTGTTGATATTTTCCCCATAGTTTTGTCATCTAAGCAATGCTTTCTCTGCAACTATTAATTAATAGATTGTTGGTATTCTATTTATGAACTCATACCTTATACAGTTCGTGCCCAGTTTCTACTCTGACATTGTATTTTAATCCTTCAGTGCAGTGATAAGTTGGGGCTAAGTCTTGAGCTGGGTTCCTTTGTGGCTGGTGTTATGATTTCTACAACGGATTTTGCACAACATACTTTAGATCAGGTAATTTACCATGTGTCTTTTTCTGGAACTTACGTACCTGTGATAGCAATTTTGACCAATTGACTTTTTAATGGATATGTTTGGGTGATTCTTTTTAATTGGTATGTAAAAATAATAAGTAACTTAAAAGGAAACTTTGCAAATGGGTCAAGCGTGTGGACTTTAATTATATAGCCTTCTTAATCATTTTTATTATTATATTATTATTTTAATATCATTTGTCTGTATCATGTTTCACACATCAAATAGTTGTAGAAAATAGACAAAAGTTGCTTACGTCAACTCAAGCCACACTAGAAACAACCTATATCAAATTGTCACCAATTTACCTGACCAAATTGTGTATAGCGCATGCATTTTAATTGTTATAAAAAAAAATCAAAGTTCTAATATCCCTGCATGTAAGTCATTCTGTTTATTGGTTATGATATATTTTCCATTAAGTCTTGAACTTCCATTTTGCTGTATGGATGCACTTGAATGGATGGATGGTTCATAATCTTTGAATGTCTTTAGGTGGAACCAATACGCAACTTATTTGCAGCTCTTTTTCTATCAAGCATCGGAATGCTGATACATGTGCACTTCTTGTGGACTCATGTGGATATACTATTAGCATCTGTTATTTTGGTGATTGTTGTTAAGACTACAGTTTCTGCCATCATTACCAAAGCCTTTGGTTATGGCGTTAAGACATCGTTCCTTGTAAGTTGCACTATTGAATCTCAATGAATGATAAAAGATCACATATCCAATTTACTTGGAATTTTCTTTTGGTAATTCCTGTAGGTTGGAATTATGCTTGCTCAAATTGGGGAGTTTGCTTTTGTCCTATTAAGTCGTGCCTCAAATCTTCATCTTGTTGAGGTTCTCTCTCCCTCTCTCCCTCTATATATATATATATATATATATATTACACACACACACACACATTTGAATCACATCTCTAAGCACTCATCGTTTAGTTATCTTTTCTAGTGAACTTTGAAGTCTTCTTCAATAAGTCTGTTTACGTATTGAAAGACTTTAAACATACTTCTGTGACCAAAGTTAGTCAAATCAGTGGTATCTATAATCTTATGGGCTTATGGCTGATGTGCATGGGGATATTTAATAGGAATCACATATTCCTTTTGTGTTCTGTCCTGTATTCTGAGTCCAATTCTGACTTTTAACTGTTGGATTAGTCACTTTCAACTTAAAATGATCAGTCTCAATACATTGCACAAATCTCCTGATAATCTTATATTAAATGAGGAAAAGTATAGCAATATATCAAAAGATAAATATCAAAAAATGTTCTTTTGTTAGACATTTCAGCGTTGATCATTTTATTAACCTGTGCTAATTAATATTTATCTCCATCTATTCTAGGGTAAGATGTACCTTCTTCTTCTCGGCACGACGGCTCTTAGTCTGGTTAGTTTCCGATACTTTTTTTCTTAAATTAAGTGGACAATTTTCTTCTTCATCTAACATTCATGTGCAGGTGACAACTCCTGTACTCTTCAAGCTGATACCTGCTGTCATGCACTTGGGAGTTTTGATGCATTGGTTTCCTGCAGATACCGCCCCACAGCCCGAGGTTTCTCTCTCTCTCTCTCTCTTGTGTGTGCGCGTTCCGATTGAAGCCAAGTTTTTTATACATAATAATCACTTAGAATTGGAGCTCTTAGCAATACTATTGACTAAAAGTTGATAGGTTCCACCACAAAGAATTCATCCGGAACTGTAACACCTATAATATTGTATGGGGCGAATTTAATGATTGCCTGTTATACTTCAAACTTGGTTTTAAAAAGCGTAAGCGCACAAAAGCGATAGAGTCCATTTCGGAAGCACCAAGCGCAAAAGCGGTGAGCTTTTCGTACGCGAGGCGCACGCTTATGAAAAAAATTTATAAATTATTTATATAGTATTTATAACACATAAAATAGCAAAACAACATCAGTAAGATACTAGTTTAAGTCCGGCTTTGATCAAATTTGGTGTTTGAAAAGAAACTCTCAAAAGATTGTTGCTCTCGTTGAGGAAAAAGAAAGAAGAGATCAATCTTGTTGAGAAAGAAGAGGTAAGAAAAAGAAAACTACTTATTTCTATAAAAAAATCCCCTTGTGTACAAAAAGCTCACGCTTTTTAGCGCCTTTTAGCGCTTAGGCTCACAAAAAAGCCCAAAAAGCGAGCGCTTTTTGTACACCCTGCGCCTTGGGTACCAAAAAGCTCTAAGGCTTGCGCCTAGGTGCGCCTAGCGCTTAAGCGCGCCTGAGGCGCGCTTTTTAAAACCCAGACTTCAAACTATCGTTTTTACCGACTTAATTCTACAGTATCATTGTTTTTTCTTTTTAGTTGTGGTTCCCTTATTTCTGATTCATTTAGGAGTTTCTGTAGAGCATGATGATAAAAAACCTATATACATTTTTCACATAACTTGGCTTGTAAAAGCACAACTTAAAGAGATATGTAGTCTGTCTGCTTTCTCTTAAATCTGTTTCGGACTTGACCTAAAACTCTTTAACATGGGTATTGAGATTTAGACTGTACGAGTGAAGTTGCTCATTCTGGTTTGGTCGTTACGGGTTCTGGTGGGTTTGTCTGTTCAGGCCTATTTATTCCCACCTCTAGTAGACTGTATTTTATTCTTTTATTGCTGCTGACATTAAACATGATAATTTCTTGACATCATCCATTATTTTTAAACTGGCATCAGGCTTGTCATATATTCCCTGTGCCACTCTCCGTTTGTGTGAATATAGAGGTGGCAGTTTTAACCTATGTACTTTTGAATTGGTGGTGCTTCACGTCATATTTTATCTCTAGTTGGCCCGAAGGGGGTAAAATAAAAAAAGATTTGCCTAAAAGAAAATGGGTCAAATTAGCTCAAAGGTGTTCAAACATCAAAGTATATTGTTTGATGCATGAAACCTCCCAAGTCATTGTAGTCTAAACATAACATTATCATTGGAGTTATATAATTTGTAATCATAATTATGAATCTGAAGTTCTATAACAAATAACGTTTTGTTCAACCTATTGACCAAAAGTTCTATAAGAATTGCATTGCAAAAAAAAAGTTCTATAACAGGTAATGCGGCATCTAAGGCAACGTTTTACGAATAACCCAAAGCTTTTGGTTTGTTGCAGTTTATCCAAGGATCTTGTATGCATTATGAATCTACCATTGTTATCTAATGTTAAATATCTAAAATTTGAAAATTGCCCTTCTTTTTTTTCTTAAACTGTTCTACTCAATTGTTTGCAGGAGAAAACTTTGGTGACTGAAGGACATAGCAAAATGACGGAACAACGGAACAGAGTGTTATGAGCCACAAACTCCAACATGTTAACATCACCAATAGTTGTAGGCTACAACAGTCCCGATGACATTGATGATGCCTTTTGAGTTACTAGCTATACAGTAGTATATGGCAGTTAACTTAGTTAGGAATATTCATGTACATATAGGAGAGGGGGGTTTTGTCTATCTGTAATACATATGCACAGGACATTTAGGTTGATGCTAATGTAGAATGTGTGACAATACATTTTAACAGCCAATTTTGATAGACTTCTTGGTGGGAGGCACATTTATTCAAGAATGCCATATGCACGTTGGCATATAAATGGGAAAAGCTGTATATTTGATTGTACCAGATGTCCCAGTAACTATATTTTCAGTGAAGAGATATAAATGCAGATTATTATTTTTTTTAATTTTTTTTGTGTTTGTGGCTAATTGTTGTTTCTAACATCTGCGTGATTCTGTTAATAATAAAAAATAAACATGTGTGTGATTGCTTTGAGCATAGCTGAAACTATTTGTGCTCATATTGCTGTGAATGAACCTTAACAATCTTAGGCAGAGTGTTGAGCTTGACCTTGATTTCATATCAAGACATTCATTTCATTAAAAGCTGATGAAACAGCCTGAAAGCGTCTATCAATGGTTGACTAAGGAAATCTTTGATAATTGAACTTGGTGCTACACAAAAGAAGTGTTGTTTGATAATTGAACATTCCGAATGAGAACAAAGATCAACAGAACAAGTTTTAACATATAGCAAGAGTTACATAAAGAAGACATAAACGACTCTTGCTCAAAGCCAAATTCTCGACTCTAGCCAGCCAGAATATGGATCTCTCTTTGGTTACTTGTTTTTAATAAGAGTTGTACAAAAACAAGTCTAGCATCCGGGTTGTATGATTGTTTTTTGTTTGCAACTGCTTTTATGATAATTATTACCCAACTGTCATGTTTAATTGTTAAGTACAGTATATAGGTTTCATGAACAAATTAGCTGGATTTTTAGAAGGCAGCCAAAGCCCAACCCACACCTATTGGTTGATGGATCATTACTCATAATTCATACCACACGAGCCCAGAGGTAAAGCTCAACAACAAGAAGTCTCAATCCTGGGTATGGGGGAGGTGAGATGTAGACAGTTTTGCTCTACTCGGAGGTAAAGACTGCTTCCATAAGGACCTCCGGCCAAAAGAGGAAATAGCAGGAGAGTGTAAAGGATTTAGTAACCATACATGTCAGCCGAGTATCACCTGACTACATTAAAAGTGGAGGTAAAGCTCAATGGTTAATAATGTATAAGACGCTATCTAATTCTTTATGCATATCAAATCAATAAAAAATAGAAAACATATATAATGAAAGAAAAAAAAGTTTCATTTATGTTGGCCTTGGATGAATGCAAAGTGCAAAAAGCCTGCTCTCATTGAACAACAAACTCATACATATAAGCAACTGATACTTAACCAATAAGTCTTTGACTAACAACCAAGATGTCAAGATGTGTATCTAAAAAGAGAATACAGACACAAAAAATGGATTTATCAGTTTCCTACTTGAAGAAATTTAGTACTAGTTCGATCCATGTCCAAAGACGAAAAGAACCATCCACCAAAGCATTTACTCTCCTTACCATCATATGGTATGTTGTCAATCAATGATGATGTGCAATTTTAAGTATAGATCATTGAAGGAAATGGTGTTCTTAATTTCTTCCATTTGTATATTGGAATCATTAAAGATGACGGCTGGTCAAAAAAATTCAATGTCTTGAAAGGCGTATGATCAGTTGTCGTACTTGAAGTGAAACTTCTGCAGAAAGCATTGATAGAATAAAACGTTTAGCTGTAGCATTAAATGGAAGGTGTATACGATTAATAGATTTAGTACAACCTGTATTTCAGGTGAGGGCCGAGTCATGTTTCTCATTCGGATAGGCAATGAAGGAGACTCAAATATCTACAAATTTATAGATGTAAGACACGATGCTATGGTTAACTTTGTCTTTAAATGGAAACAGAACTAAATTTATATGTCAGGTGGTCTTAAATACGCACCTTTCTATTCAATGGAAGTGCTTTGAAGGTATGCAGATTTGTTTCAGGATTACTATGTGACCTAAAACTTGAAGAAAGGAAATATATGTTGAATAAAATCATCCAATGTTCATTGTTTGCAGCTTGCATACGATAAACTTATTGAAAGTAAAGCCGCAGATTCTGACAAGAAATTATTACCTACGCCATTGAGCTCTTTCTTCTGTCATCAACTTTGGTTCTTTAGGGATGGTAGTTTTAGATCCAGGCTGTGGACATGAAGTGCATATTTTTATTATATCAAGTTATTTATTCACTTTCTCAAAGTCTATCTTTCCAAGGCTAAGTAATTTACCTTTGTCTTGTGCGAAAGTGAGGTTTGGTGCTTCAGTTGTGAAACCTATTTGTGAAACACAGAGAAATTAGCATATTATATATGTTGATGCTGGTATAGTAAGTTTCTTAACTGATTCCATGACAAGTAGTTACTACAAGTCTACAATATCATGAACATATGATAAATAAACATCAAACTGCATCAGCAAGGACACCGTTAGTCATATTAATATAACCTACAGAACATTTACATAGAGAAATGTTAATGACTTTAATGTATTGATGTGCTCCATCCACAAAATCATCATCAAACCTTGTTACGGGTAAAAGTTGACCAAAGGGCAAAAACTCGTACGTATAGGTTATGATCCAATCTAAAAATTTAGTCCAGCTATATGTGTATGTGTCTCTGCGTAATCGATTATATTCACTTGGATATAGCAGAAGCAAACTCTCGAGATAACAAATATAAGTCCAACAACGCACCTTACGCAAAAAGCCAATCTCTAATTTTTGTCTTTTGGTTTCTTCACTTTCGGATCCATTAGGGGTTTGAACCTTAGGTGACCTACAGAATTTGGAATTCAGAAAAAAATGAATTTGGAGAAGTGGAACACTAAATATAGGAAATTTGCAGAATATTAGAGTATAAGAGAAGCAGAAAAAAAGTGTTAAACAATGACTATGCATATATATAACTATATACATCAACTTGTCGATACAATGACTGTAATTAGACATAAAACATCAAAGAATAGAATCAATCGAGGTAAAGATAACCACCTTCCATCACTCCCGGTATGAGTATCTACCGTGTTGTCCAGCTTGGCCATATGACAGGCAGTAGGTTTCATAAATGTTTTACTACTTGAATTAGATGATCTACTCATGGACTTGAATTCAGCTTTCAGAAATTGAATATCAGCAAGGAGATTTTGACAACTGAAAACTGAAACAGTTGGACATACAAAGCTTTGTTAGTCTTCTGCACATAATTAATATGCTCAACAAAGTAGAAGCTAACGAAAGATCTACATTCATTTCTTTGTTTTTAGTAATTTCAGTTATATATCGACATTCGTTGGCAGACTTACTTTTATTTCAACAATGGATATGATATTTATGACAAACTAAATCCGTAAGTTACGCTTGATTAGTTTAGTGGAACATATGGAAAAAAAGAATGTCCGTACGTAGCATTTATAGTTGATTAATAAACGGACTCCAAGTTTTTTGTGGCACGGCTAGAGAATTAGAAGTCGTCGTGGGATCTAACAGACCACCATCATAAAATATATACTTGAACGCATTAAACAGTATGAAGTAATACACACCTTCATTTTTCTCATCTGAAGAGGACATGCCACAATCTGAAGGAGTAATTACGGAAGGACTAACATCTTCAACACCTTCTGTTTTGAGGGAGTTGGTGCTATAAACTTCATTTGCAGGAGTGCTCTTCAGCTTAATCTTCACAATGTAAGCTAAACATCCACAATATTTATTAATCATAAGAAATACATCAAAGAAAGTTCACATAGCTGTCAGTTACGAGTATATATAAAGTCCTTGAATACAAATAAGTAGTAACAAAAACCAAATAAAATAGTGGTGACATATATATAGCCCTGAAATTCAACAAGCTAGTTCACATGGATTCATTTACAATTGTTTAAGAGGTATAGATAATAATACATATATAGTTCATGAATTCAAAAATGTAACATCCAACCTCTATCGATTATAACGTTATTTATGTCCTTAAAAAACAACTAGGAAAATGTTGAAACTACAAGTAGGAAAATATTGGAGCACAAATCATCTTCATTATCATGTTTAAAAAGTTGTATGTAGCTTAACCTTCAGACATAAAACATATATAAACTAATACAAAATTGATAATAAACTCACTTTGTATCTCAAAACACTATTATTTAAGCAAGTTAGATCAGCATCAGCACACTTACTGTCCTGTATATTATTAGAAGGATATATAACACAGAGTTCAAATTAATCTGATCAACCTTTTAATACATGTTTTATAGTTATGGATATATATACAACAATAATTGAGATTCAAGTTAACGTTGCGCGCGCGCAACATGAATTTCCGAATGAAGATTTATAGTAATATACCAGCATATAAATATAGACATAATTTATAACAAAATCCAAACTACATTTCAATTTTTTAGAGCATTCTAACTAGTTAGTCATCTCAAACTCGTCCGTTTTCTAATCAAATACAAACTAAATTTAAAATCTATAGTACCTCTCCTCTTGATGAACCAACAATATATGTATAACAAAGGTGATAAGCACTATAAATCAACAAATCAAACAGCCTTACTAAATTAATATTATAAGTAAATCATAAAAATGAGAGATGCATGCTTACGAGCAGGCGGATATTCAGGAATACATCTGAACCATCCTTCTGCTTTTCGTACATCAGAATCCGTTTCGTTAACAGAAAAATCAAAGAACTGACATGCATCATACTCATAATCAAGATCAACATACGCATCATACAAAGGTGATGATGATGATTCATTTATAGCTAATCCTTCCATCATTTCCTTTATAACTTCATCCATTTTTTTTCTTTTTTGTATGTGTGTGTGACACTAAATCTATATTGTACTAACAACAAAATGAAAAACAAGAAAACCCTAGCTAGTTGTTTGATTTGGTGAAATTGTGAGATTTTTTTAAAAGGAAATGCAATCAATGTATACAGACAGGGTGGCATATATTTTGGTGCTGATCATTATATTGCGCCGAGAGCACGTACTACATTTGAAAATGTGGGCCTCACTTTCCTTTTGACTTTGACAAGAATGTCAAAACATTTAATTTAATTTAATAATAAAAAAGAAAACATCTGCATTCATTACTTTTTAAATTTAATGAACTTTTTAAACAAATGTGGATTTTATTTCGAATAGGAATGGTAATGGATCGGATATAGATCGGAGTTAAGTAATTTCGTACTTAGATTCGATTAAAAGTCTGCGTCCAAAATTCGTAGCTGGGTCCTCGTTCATTTACTAGCCGTGATAAGCGGTTTCTCATGGATAATGATTAAGGATCCTTTTTTTATAATCCTTTTATGTAAAATGTTCATTTGAAAACTAAATTTTTTGTGAAAACTAGAAAACTGGCCAAAACACACTGTGATCTAAATCTAACACAATGTGTTTTAATTGTGTTTTTTAAAAACACAATGTGTTTTTATTGTGTAATCTAAAAACACATTGTGTTAAGTTTTAAATCACAGTTTATTTTTGATAGCGCGTGAAAATCAGAAAATTGTTCAAACATACTGTGATATGAACTTAACACAATGTGTTTTCAAAATTTAAAAACACATTGTGTTAAATTCAGATCACAGTGTGTTTTGGCCAGTTTTCTAGTTTTCACAAAAATTTTAGTTTTCAAATGATCACAACCCATCCTTTTATTTACTATAAGTTTTCTTGTGATTTTTCTTAAACTAACACGAACACAATTAACGTTTCATGCTTATTAATATCTGGCCATTGGAAATAAAAAGATTAAAATGTATGTAGTATATTCGGCTCAGGTTAATGTGTTCAGACGGACTTTGGGACATATATGCGAGTTTTTATCCAAAACTGTTCTTGGACGCGAACCCTAGAAAAAAAATATCCTCATACTCAGTCTTGGACTCATATATCGGTCTCATAATATTGGGTTTCGGATTTCCCCACCAGATACAGTTTTATGTCTTCCCTAATTTTGAACAGTGTTAACTAGTATATACCTGTGCATTGGCTGCGGATAACAAATATAGTTTTTAAATTAAACCTTATACTAATAAATAGAAAACCTAAAATATAACACCCAAATCAAAAAGATAATTTCAAAGTTGCTTCAAAGGATCTTAAAATACTAATTGTAAAGAATTGAACTTATCATCTTAGCCTAATCCAAAATATCTAAACATACCACTAAACCCGAAAACTATTTAATGCTTATTTATGTTGAGTCAAGGATTCGCTGACCAGACTTGGTCGCTGACGTGGGTCGTCAGCGAGTCATCAGCGAGTCATCAGCGAGTCAATGACTCTTGTCAGCGGGTGGCTTACTTCCCAAGCTGTGTGTCAAGGCGGGAAGTTTTCAAACCATAAGAAGACAAGAAGTCACATGGTGGTTCTTCCAACTAAATATTACCTTATATGGCAAAGGTACAGTTGGGACCAAAACAAGAGTTTCTCTCTTTTATACCCGTTTTGGTAAAGAAGACAAAGGCTCCTGGATCAAAGTACAACGAGCCTATGAGGTGTCGACAACCACCATCACATCACTATCATTGTAAGGCTGTGTTGCCCTAATTCCTTTCTATATAAAGCAACACAGCCGCACCATTTACGTGGGTGTTTTATCACCACAAAGTGTGTGACACTTTATTTGTAATTGCTCAAGTTTCTTTCTTCCTTTCTAGGCTTAGCAATTATCTAGTTCATTTGTATTCTTGTAAGACAAGTTGTAATATCGACCATGTATTCATCGTTTAAATCAATGATACA
Source organism: Erigeron breviscapus (assembly GCA_034093135.1). Taxonomy (NCBI): domain Eukaryota; kingdom Viridiplantae; phylum Streptophyta; class Magnoliopsida; order Asterales; family Asteraceae; genus Erigeron; species Erigeron breviscapus. The sequence continues at coordinate 239,602,738 of CM067167.1, read as the reverse complement.
TATGATTAGACTTGCATAGTTCTCTTACAATTGAACTTGTTCTTGTTTATGTTCTTTACTTTCTGTTCTTAACTCTTTGTCTAAGATAAACTAAACATAAGTGTGCAAATCAAGGACTGTCAAGTGGTATCAGAGCCAACGTTTCTAAATTACTGAAACAAAGATCCGTTTGCATACTTATTTTCTTAAAATTCTCTCTTAATCTATTCTTAAACAAGAACATGACTGCTGTTCCCACCCTTGTTAACACACGTGACTTCGGTTACGTATCTGTCCCTCCAAGATTCGAGCCCGATGACTTTGGGTCTTGGAAGGAAAGGATGTTACTACATATAGTGGGTGTGGAACCCTATCTTATGTCTATTCTGACCGTCGGTCCTTATATCCCCACTCTGGTTCAAAGAACACCAGGAGCAACTGTTGATGCTCCTGAGATTGTGATTGACATCGTCAAACCAGAGGTTCAATGGACTGACGATGAAAGGAGACTTGTTAATCTTGATGCAAGGCTTAAAAACATGATTGTTAGCACTCTTCCCACTGACCTCATGAAAGTGGTCATTAGATATCCCTCTTCAAAAGAAGTTTGGGATAGATTGGTTAGCATGCATGAAGGCTCTGCTGCTACCATTGCCACTAAAAAGATAGACTTAAAAAGAGCCTATGAAAATTTCTTTTCCCTCCCCAACGAAGGTCTAAACGGTTCATATACCCGATTTAAAGGGTTGCTGAACGACATGACCACTGTTGGTATCTCTCATGATGATTTTGAGGTATGCCACAAATTTCTTGATAGTTTACCTATCAAGTGGCAAGGTCTGAGACAAATCCTCAGAACCACTGAGCGACTCAATGGGCTAAACCTTGAGTCTCTCTTTGGCATGCTCCAGTTCGAAGAAAGAGCTCTTGCTCAAAATCTAAGAGCTACCGCTGATGCACATCATCGTGCGGGTCCCTCTTCTTCTTCTGTTTCCTCTTCTTCTCATTGTGCTCTCGACCCCTTGGCCCTTATCTCTGCTGAGCCCAGTAATCTTAATACTGGTGCCAGCTCTTCTATTCTTCCACAACCTATTCAATCTCTTGTTGATGATCTTGATGCTGAAGAGAAACAAGAGATGTTCAGTAACTTTATGGATTTTGCCTTAGTCGCTGGTAAAAGGTACTCCCGGAAATGGAACAACCGTAGGTCGGTTGCTCCATATAAGCCTCCTGTTGACAAAGCTCAAGAGGAGTGCTGGAGATGTGGTAGAAAAGGCCACTACCAAAAGGAGTGAAGAGTTGCCCTACCAACTCCTGCTCCTCCTAAAACTAACTCTTCCAAACCTGCTGATGAGTACAGGAATAAATACTATCAGCTGAAGGCCAAGGTTGCTAAAATGGAAGAGGCCAAAACACCAGCAAAAGGGCTGGTAGCTGAAGAGCATGACTGGGCTGAATCAGACGATTCAGACAGTGAAGAATATGTTGACGCCATGTGCCTTATGGCGCTCGCTGATGGAGATGCTTTGACAAGAGATCAAGTCTCCTCAAGTCAGTGGGTGAATGTCACCATTAAAAAGGTTTGTGCTCACTCCTCTGCTTCTGAAGAAGATAAACCAAAAATCTTCGAATCTCTTCTTTGTGACTTTCAGTTCGTTGAATCTATACGAGCTGATGTCCAATCAAAGCTCGACTCTACTTCCTTGGAGTTAAGCGAAAAATCTGATAGACTCAATGAGCTGAGGAATGTTCATGTTGAACTCCAATCTCATGAGTTGCTGGCACAAAAGGTTCAACTTGAGAATGAAAAACTCAAGCTTGAAGTTGCCAATCTTAAGAAGATTGTGACCTCCTGGTCAAAAGCTTCCAGGTTTCACCACCAGTGCCTAAACGAACAAGTCCCTGCCCAAGTACAGGCAGTAATAGGCGGTGACTTTAATGCTGCTGCTCTCTCGCTGACTTGTTTAATGATGAGGTAAAGCCTGAAATTTCTATTCCTCCATCCGCTGTCATCTCTCCTGAAGAGATGAAGAAATGGTATTTTGTTAAGGGTCTTAACAATTACCACAATGAAATGGAAGCAGGTACTACCACTTCTACTACCAGCGACCCATCTAATCCTGCTGAGGAAAATGGTGCTGGCTCCTCAGTAAGCACTAGCAACCCATATCCTCATCTTCCCATTGTTGGCATGATGCCAAACGAAGGAAGAGTTCAATACTCTTCTGGGGAATCTTATGAAGGGGATATTGGTAGTGATGGTTTTAAACCCATTGTTCCTCAGCAAGTCACCATCAGACCTTCTGAACCCTTCAGAAGAAGTAAGGTTGCTGTTCCCTATGACTATAGCACGCCTCAGCGAGCTAATCATATTAGTCAGCAACCTCAACCTATTTCTCAACCCTCTTCTTCTTTACCTGCTCAGCAAGCTCCTACCCTTGCTGACTGCAAAACTGTGCAGGATGATCGTGTCATGCAGAGACGCGTCAGGTTTGGTGACGCTAGACTTCAGCAAGTTGGACCATCTAAGGTCCGACCTGCTGATAGACAAGTCCACCAGCATGTATCACAATCGATGCCTACTCCTATTTTGAGGCATAAAACTCCTAAAAAAGTGAGAATAACTAATACCCAAAATAGGTCTGTCACTCCTCAAAGAGGACACTTGCCTCATCAGCAAGTAAGACCTATCACTCCTCAAAGAGGACACTTGCCTCATCAGCAAGAAAGACCTATCACTCCTCAAAGAGGACACTTGCCTCATCAGCAAGTGAGATCTACTACCCCAAATAGGCAATACTTACCTCATAGGAAAATGAGGTCTGTAACACCTATTCAACAACCGAGATCGATCACTCCCAAAAGAGTGCATCCATCTCAGCAGGGTCCTTCTTCTTCCTCTCACCCTGCTGTCTATCAAGCATGGAGTGTAGTCAAGGGATCAAAAAATCCCTCTACCTCTCAATCAGAGGACCCAAAAGGTAAGTCCATTCTGGGTCCTGCTCCTAAGATGCTTCAGCTTCCACAAAAGCATAAGCAAAAGCCCAAGCCAAAGAAAAAGGCATCTTCCTCTTCTGACCCCAAAATTAGCGAGCTAACTCAGCAAGTTAATGACCTTTCCTCTCAGCTGAAGGAATTTTTCCTTCAAAATCAACAAGGCAACAACTCTGGTAAAAAATGCTACAAATGTGGCAGCAGAGGTCATGTTGCTTCTGATTGTGACAACTCCAGGGATGCTCCTGAAGTTGACATTCAACCTAATCCTTCTTCAGCGGTTGCTGTTAGAAATCCAAAAATAGTGATAAATTGTAATTAAGATTAGAAGACATTCTTGTTGTTAAGTCATAGATAAATGATTACTAAGGTTGAGGGGCTAATTGTGATAATTAGCATAGTTGTATTGTTAGACTATATATAGCCCTCATACCTTAGAAATCATAACAACAACAAACCAACACTTCATTCTTTACACACATTAATCCCAATCTTTCAGTTGAATCGATCATTCTCTCTCAAAAACACACACACACACACACACACCAAGAACACACACTATCAAACCGCCATTGTTAGATTGAATTCAGAGATAAAATCGTGTTATAACAAGTGGTATCAGAGCGAAACATCAATCTGATGACGATCCATAACTGAATTCAATCATAATTTCATCAAAATCAATTTTAATCTCAAATTCTGTTCGTAATAGTTCACCTACTGGTTCTTCAAAATTCACACATCTAATCTCATAAAATCACAGTTGTTTGTTCATCAATAGATTCGTGGTTATTGATAACATAATCCTGTCAATTTTCAAGTTCCAATTCGATCTAAAACTCGAGATTGAATTTTGAGTTTTGGCGCGTAATTTCAGGGATTTGAATCTGTTGTGTTTTGTGTTGAATTTTGTTCATAATCGTGTTGCGGACGTGAATTAAAACAGTTTGCAAGTGATTTCGTGATCTAAAACTCGAGATTGAATTTTGAGTTTTGGCGCGTAATTTCAGGGATTTGAATCTGTTGTGTTTTGTGTTGAATTTTGTTCATAATCGTGTTGCGGACGTGAATTAAAACAGTTTGCAAGTGATTTCGTGATCTAACTCCTAGAAATTCATAAGATATCAAAGTTTTTTAAACTTGTTAATGGAGTTTTTCTGGAAATATGTTCAGATGAAGAAGATGACCAAGACGATCTTCCAAAGATCGTTTTAGTTCAGTGAGTTGTGGCTTGATTAAGATGATCCTCACAAGATCGTTTTAGTAAAAAGTGTGTTGTGGTAGTGTTGATTCTGGCTAATTAATCCAAAAGGATTGGTTTGGTCATTTCAAGCACTTAGAAGTTTTGAAGAAAGAAAACAAGACGATCTTCATACCAAGATCGTCTCATTTCCTTCTTACCCAAGAACGCTCAAACCAAGATCGTTTCATTTTTTTCTTAAGACGATTTTCATCCAGATCGTGTCATACCTTCAAAACCCAAGACGATCTTCAACAAGATCGTCTCATTTCCTTGAATAATTTCAAACCAAGATCGTTTCAATTCCTGTTTAATTCAAGATCGTTTCATTTCCTGGTTCAATCAAGATCGTTTCAATTCTTGGTTAATTCAAGATCGTTTCATTTTCTATACTTAACCAAATTTTCTTTAAAGTTCCAAGACGATCTTGCTCAGAACAATTTTCAAGATCGTTTCATTTTCTATACTTAACCAAATTTTCATCAAGAGTTCCAAGACGATCTTACTTAAAGACGATCTCACCCAGAACGATTTTGTCAAGATCGTTTCATTTTCTATCCATTTCAAGATCGTTTCAATTCCTGTTTAATTCAAGATCGTTTCATTTCCTGGTTCAATCAAGATCGTTTCAATTCCTGTTTAATTCAAGATCGTTTCATTTCCTGGTTCAACCAAGATCGTTTCATTTGCCATTGTAAATTCAATTCAATCTTTCAATACAAATCAATCTCAAATGGCTTCTCGTGAAGCATTGGCATTAGGTTCTGATACAAGACCTCCAGTTCTCTACCGTGGTTCATACGGACTATGGAAGAAAAGATTCATGGACTATGTGGAGAGTCAAACAAATGGTCATATGATGAAAGATTCCATTCTGAATGGACTTGCTGTTCATCGCCATCCCACTACTAATGCAGTTATTCTAACTCATGAACTTTTGAATGCTGAGCAAAAGGATCGAACAGCTGCAGATAACAGAGCAAGGTCATGTTTATACAGAGCTCTACCGGATGAAATCTATGGGTCTGTTGATTCTTATGATACAGCAAAAGAGATATGGGATGAGGTGGCTAGACAGATGGAAGGAGCTGATGTGACTTCAACAATCAGATTGACCAACATTTTGACTGAGTTTGACAACTTCTCCAAAATGCCAAATGAATCTCTTGAGGCAGTTTACTACAGATTCTGCAATGTCATAAATGAACTAAGGAAGAACAATGTCAAGAAAACTGAGATTGAGTTAAACATCAAGTTTATCAAAGCCCTTGGTCAAGAATGGGAAGATTTTGGAACCCAAATCAAGCAACATCAAAACCTGACCAAGTTCACCATTCATACTCTATATGAATCCTTCAAGCTCAATGAAAACCAAGTCCTAAGCAAAGCTTCATCGAACAAAATGCCAGAAGTTGTATCTTCTGATCCTTTGGCATTGATCGTTGAGAAGAAGATTTCTGAAGCTCTTAAAAGGCAAATGGTGGTTGTTTCTTCGTCTGATGAGGAGGGAGATGATGTGATGGCTACAAGAGATGGTGTATCAGATAAACTATATCAAGCTCTTGCCGCAGTAACTAAGCATTTCAAGAAGAGATTCTATAAAGCGAGGCCAACAAACAACAATCTCCGCACTTCTTCAACAAGTGCATTTCCCAAGAAGGAACACTATCATCCAAGGAACAATGAGCAAGGTGAAGCCAATGGAACAAGGTATGGTGAAAAGAAGGATGTTTATGAGAAACAAGCAGTTGAGAAGGGGAAGACATCAGACAAAAGGTGCTACAATTGTGGAGTTCCTGGACATTTTGCTGTTGATTGCAAACAACCCAAGAAGCGGAACTATGAGTACTACAAGCAGAAGATGCTATTAGCCAAACAGGTCGAAGCAGGACATGCATTGCTTGCAGAAGATGACAAATGGCTGTTGCTCACTGATGATGAAGATCAAGATCTCTCCGCTAATGTTTGCTATATGGCGAGATTGGCCAAGAACAAAGTCCTTGAAGCAGAAAGCACTGATGATGAATATCCAGATGATGAGGTAAATCTCGACTCTACTTTTTCTTTGATTAAGGACAAAGAGTCTTGTAGATTAGCTTTATCTAAATTAACAAATCATATCAATTCTTTAGCCAACAAAAACAAAAAGTTGAAAATAGTATTTCATTTTCAAAAAGTGAATTTTCAAATCTTCTTGAAGAACACTCAAAATTACTTTTTGAACATGCTACTATTAAACAAGATTTTCAAACATACAAAGACAAAATGTTGGTTAAAGAATGTGAGATGAATGTCACTCCTGATTCTAAGTTATTACAAAGATGTCAAAATCTTGAAAAGACCATTCATGATCTTGAAAAAGCCAATCAAGATCTTGAAATTCAAAAGACCAATGAATGGCTTCGGGCAAATGCGCGACAAATGGACGTTGATATTCTCAATAAGAAGCTCCAAGAAGCTAAACCAAACAATGTTGAACTCGAAAGGAAGATTTCTGATTTAAATCATAATTGTTTTCTAAAAGGCATTGAGATTGCAAATCTTGAAAAACAAGTTGAGGAATTTAAAAAGAATATACTTTTCTATCAAGAAAAGTTATATAAAGTTGAACAAAATCCTCTCTTGAATTTCACTGCCTATTTCAACAAGTCAAAAATTGACAAACAGAACTTCTTCTCGGGTTGGGATTTGAGAATATCACACCATTACAAAAGGCCAAAGAAGAAATCGAACCCCTGTATGATGAAAAATTTATTCGCCTTGGTATGATACAACAATTTATTCGTCCATTGGATGACGAATTTGAGACTGATGAAGTTGAGAGAATACCTAATCAAGATTTTTTGGTTAATTATGATGCAATCAATGATTCATACAAAACAAAACAATCTTCAATTTTCAAATTGGAAGAAATTGAATCAAATTTTCAAAACCAAGAATCTATCGGTAATCCACCCAAACCAACTAAAATGTACTTTCCAACCACATTTTTGGAAAAACAAATAGAGGGTTTACAACAAAAGGTGGAATCTCAACAAAAAGTTATTAATCATCTCAAGTCTCAAAGTCCGAATCTAGAGGATAAATGTATTGTTGTTAATACTAAGAAAGTTTGTGAGAATGTTTCTACTCAAACTGACCAAAGTGCTTTAGTAGAAAATTCTACCCAAACTACCTGTGATTCATCTACCGATACCTCCACTCAGACCTTAACTGATTCTCTTGAATGTACTTGTCATACTGATGATTATGTGCAATCTGATTTATCTAATGAAGAACTTGCACATAGTTTAGTTTTGATATGGTACTTTTATAGGTTTTTCACATGCAAAAATATTGATGAGTTAGTTGTTAACCCTAAGCCTAGTGCTAGTATAGGTGTTGATACGTCTACTCAATTTTTTGGTGAAACCAAAGATGTGTCAGTTCAAGTTGACCTAATTTCTGAGACTACCCATAATGTGAAGTTGGACACCAAGATTCCTGATTTCTCAAAATTTTCAAATAAATCTCAATCTCCATTGAAATTTTCTTTTTCAAAAGATTTCACGAAGGTTGATTTTGATAAATTCATGGAGGGAGAATATATTTTTGATTCAGAAACTGAGAAAAAGATTGAATCTACCAAAATCAATGTGGAAACAGAAATGGAATCTCAAAAACCATCGTCCAAAGCTCCAACTTCATATTACTCAAAGAAACGAGTTAAGACCAAACTCGTCAAGAATGAACCAAAGACCATTAAGTTAGAAACCTTTGTGGCTACACCTGTGAAACATGTCATAGAAGAACAAGCTGAGATCCCACACAAAACAAAGTATACCAAAGTGAAACTTCCAAAAGACTGCTCAAATGCTTCTAAATCTAGCTCTCAATCTAGCTTTATACCTAAGGTGTCTAAGTCTAGCTCAGTTTCGCTAACTAAAGATACATCAAATGGTTCAACTAGATATAGAGATAGATATGGGTGGTTTTCTCATGATAAACCAAAGAAGCAAGAAGTTTCCTCACCTTCAAAAGATTCCAAAAAGATGAAAGTGTTTAAAACTCCTAGTTCTAATTTTCAAAGTTTCAATTCAACAGGTGGAAAGAGCTTAACTAGTGGTGCTAAATGGGTTGCTAAAACTTTAGTACCTAAGATCACTAGTAATCAAAAGAATGTTGAGAAAATGAAGAAAAGAAGGAGGAGAAATGCTGTTAAGAAGAAGAAAAGTGCTTTTGTTAAACAAAACAATTCATCTTTGTTAATAAATGTTGAATGTGCCAAGGCAAGGCCTTGTGAGCTTGTAAACAATTTTAATTCTTGTGTGGTTGATATGAATGCTTGTAGACATGTTACTTTTAATTCTCGTGTGAATGTTCGTACATTTTATTCAAATATGTTTGTTGATAATATGCTTGTTGATGCTTATGTTGATTCAATAACATGTTTGAATGCGCATCCTAAGTTATATACCCTGCCTGTTTTATCTAACCAAAAAGGACCCGTTTTCAAGTGGGTACCTAAAAACGGTTAAATTTCTTTGATTGCAGGAAATAACCATCTGTGTTTGGATACTCGATTCCGGGTGTTCGAAGCACATGACTGGAAATAAGTCTTTGCTGAAGAACTTTGTTGAACGATTCATGGGAACGGTTCGCTTTGGAAACAACAATTTCGCTCCTATCTTAGGTTATGGGGACATTGAACGAAATGGGATTATAATCAAGAAAGTTCACTATGTTGAAGGTTTAAGTCACAACTTGTTCAGTGTTGGACAATTCTGTGATAACAATCTTCAAGTTCTTTTTCGAAAATCTCTTTGCAAAGTCCAAACCTTAGATGGAGTTGATATTCTTTGTGGCGATCGTGACGATAACCTTTTTACCGTCAATCTCGATGATAACCAACGAACCGATAATATCTGTCTCATTTCAAAGGCTACTTCAAAGAATTCTTGGTTATGGCATAGAAGGCTCTCTCATCTGAATTTCCAAACAATCAATACTTTAGTCAATAAGCATCTTGTTGAAGGCTTACCTGACTATAAGTATGAAAGTGAGCATGTCTGTCCTTCTTGTGCTGTTGGGAAGATTAAGAGAGTTTCTCATAAACCGAAGAAATCTCCAAATTCTTTAGCACCTCTTCATTTGCTTCACATGGATCTTTGTGGGCCGATGAAAGTTCAAAGCCGAAATGGGAAGAAATACATTCTGGTTATTGTTGATGATTATTCAAGATATACTTGGGTTAAGTTCCTAGCATCCAAAGATGAAACAACTCAAATGTTGATAGATTTCATCACCAATACTCAAGTAAATCTTCAACTTCCAGTTCGTTACATCCGTTCGGATAACGGTACTGAATTCAAGAATGCTGTTTTTGATGAATTCTGTAAATACAAAGGTATTACTCATCAATTCTCAGCAGTTCGCACCCCACAACAAAACGGTGTTGTTGAAAGGAGAAATCGATCGCTGGTAGAAGCAGCAAGGACAATGCTTGCTTATTCCAAATTGCCATCCAATATGTGGGCTGAAGCTGTTGACACTGCTTGTCACACTCAGAATCGGTCCATTATCAATCAGCGGTTCGAAAAGACTCCTTATGAGGTTGTTAACAAACGGAAACCCAACATCAACTACTTCCACATATTTGGGTGTGTTTGTTACACGTTGAATGATCGGGAGAATCTTGGAAAATTCGAGAAGAAAGGTGATGAAGGATATTTTGTTGGTTATTCCAAAACATCTATTGCCTACCGAATCTATAATCGTCGAACAAACACAATTCAAGAGACGATGAATGTTTGGTTCGATGAGATGTCAGGCATGATTTTTGAGCAAGAAAGCTTGCTACCAACAAGTATGGATTCAAGTGCTTCAAGTACTTCTACAAGGAACTCTACCTTAGCTTCTAAATTCAAGAAGTTTCCAACTCCAACCAGTGATGAATTAGATATTCTTTTTGAAGAATTCTATAAGTCAAAACCGATTCATGATCAAGAACCTCCAGACATCGTTGAACCAATTCAAAGTGATGAACCTCTTCATAACAACGATCCAGTTCCTAACAACACTCATGAATCGTCATCAAATTCTTCTGAGCAAAAATCATCTTCAAATGATTCTATTCCACCATCCTCTCCTGAGAATCCTACTCAATTAAATGTTCAAGAACAACCTTCTCAATTCACTCAGACAACAACTCCCCTGAACACTCCAAATGTGTATGTCCCACTTGACTTTGATCATCCAGCATATGAGGAAAGGGTTATACCAAGTTATGATTCCATCTCTCAACAAACTTCAAGTTTCAATGATGGTGATGTTGATCTTCAACAACAAGATCCTCTTCCTCATGCTCACAAGTGGATTCGCATGCAGAAAAATCATCCTACTGATCAAATAATTGGAGATCCACAAGCAGGAGTAACTACTCGTACTTCAGTGAATGAGTGTCTCGTTGCACTTTCTCTTAGCAATATCGAACCCAAAACAGTATCTGAAGCTCTTCGAGATCCAGAATGGGTTAAGGCAATGCAAGAGGAACTCGCACAATTTGAAAGACTGAAGGTATGGAGATTAGTTCCAAATCCTAGAAAAGATGATCCAATTGGAACTAAGTGGATTTTCAAAAACAAAAAGGATGAGAATGGAGTGGTAGTAAGAAATAAAGCTCGACTTGTTGCAAAGGGTTATTGCCAACAACCTGGTGTTGATTTCGACGAAACTTTTGCTCCAGTTGCAAGAATGGAGGCCATTCGAATTTTCTTAGCTTATGCCGCATTCCGAAACTTCACTGTGTTTCAAATGGATGTGAAGACTGCTTTTCTGAATGGTGACCTCAAAGAAGAAGTTTACGTTGATCAACCTGAAGGTTTTGTTGATCCTCAAAGACCAAACCATGTCTACAGGTTAGACAAGGCTCTCTACGGTCTTAAGCAAGCACCCCAAGCATGGTATGATTCTTTAACTACTTTCTTACTTAAAGGTGGATTTACCAAAGGCATAATTGACCCTACCTTGTTCATTCGCAAACAAGGTAAGCATGTTCTACTAGTTCAAATATATGTTGATGACATTATATTTGGGTCAACCAGTCAAACATTTTGCCGAAACTTTTCATCTCTAATGGTCAATCATTTTGAAATGAGCATGATTGGGGAAATGAATTACTTTTTGGGTCTTCAAATCAAACAATTACCAACTGGTATTTTTATATCACAAGGTAAATACATAAATGACATGTTGAAAAAGTTTGATATGACTTCATGTTCTTCAATTTCTACCCCAATGGCTGCTCGAACAACCATTAATACTGATTCAAATGGGAAACCATTTGACCAAAAGAGATATAGAAGTATGATTGGTTCATTGTTGTACCTAACAGCATCTCGCCCAGATATAATGTTTGCAACATGTATGTGTGCTAGATATCAAGCTGCTCCAACTGATTTACATTATCAAGCTGTGAAACGAATCTTTCGTTATCTGAAGGGTACACCCGATTTAGGTCTCTGGTATCCAAGGGATACTGGATTCAATCTAACTGCTTATTCAGATGCAGATCATGCAGGTTGTAAACTTGATCGCAAGAGCACTTCCGGTACTTTACAATTTTTAGGAGATAAAATTGTGAGTTGGTCTTCCAAGAAACAGAACTGTGTTTCACTATCAACGGCTGAAGCAGAATATGTGGCTGCGGCTAGTTGTTGTGCTCAAGTTTTATGGATGAAGACACAACTGACTGATTATGGTCTGACATATGATCATATTCCTATCTATTGTGATTCTCAGAGTGCCATTGCCATTGCAGTCAACTCAGTAAACCACTCTCGATCAAAGCATATTGATGTTAGATATCATTTTCTCAAAGATCATATTGAGAAAGGTGACATCGAACTCTACTTTGTGGGAACTGAATTTCAACTTGCAGATTTGTTCACAAAACCATTGGACGAAAAGAGGTTTAATTTTCTGATCTCCAAGCTTGGTATGTTGAATCTTAAACCTTAATCTTTTTCATTTGAAGGAATTCTTGACACATTTCAGAAAACAAAATACAAAATTGAAAAATTACAAAAATTAACAAAAAGATTTTGTGATGGCTTGCATATACTATGTATGCAACCCGTTCTTAAATGATATATTTATTTTTAAACGCATTGTTATTATACATATAAATTGATATAAGAAAACAAGGAATCGAACGCCTTTGTGTACTTCCAAGTATTCTTATATGAATATGTATGTGTAATAGCAATCAAATTTTTTTATTCAAACAAACTTTTCAAACTCTCAATTAGTGATATGGGAAACGAAGGATCGAACGCCTTTGTGTACTCCCTTGTTCTCTCATATTGTACTAATTGATTGGATTTTCACTTTACTTAAATGTTTTTAATTGCCTCCAACATGTTGTTGTAAGATGCGACGGATTGAACGCCTTTGTGTACTTCCAAGTATTCTTATATGAATATGTATGTGTAATAGCAATCAAATTTTTTTATTCAAACAAACTTTTCAAACTCTCAATTAGTGATATGGGAAACGAAGGATCGAACGCCTTTGTGTACTTCCAAGTATTCTTATATGAATATGTATGTGTAATAGCAATCAAATTTTTTTATTCAAACAAACTTTTCAAACTTCAAATGTGTTTCAAATTGTTTCATGCACACATTTGATGTTTTTCCAATGATTTTTAATCAAATGGAGTTCGGTGATTAGTTTGCACATGAGCGATAGGTATTTCTCAAAATTTACTCCATGAATTTCATCATCGCCGATGAGTTCTAACCCCGGAGTATTCACTTCTTTCATTAGATAGTGAGGGTATTTTGAGTGATGTTGATTTCGTGCAACTAGAATGGAGGGAGTAAAGTCGAAAAAGTGAGAGGTTACGGTGATTTGTTGTGAGAAAAGGGATAAAAGAAATGATACCCTTCCCAAAATTCTCAAAAGCCGGGTAAAACACGTTTCTATCAGATGTCATTTGTTGATATCTTGATATTGAAGAAGTCTTCATGGACCCAGTGAAGCAATGTACATCTTTACCTAACCACTCAAGTGTTTCTTAACAAATACTTGTTTTATTCTCACGGAGATTTTCACACTTCTATTGACTCTTCTTTTGGAAGATGTTGATATTGAAAAAGGGCGACATTCTGCTCCAGTCCCCGACTTCATTTGTTCACTATGTCTAGAGCTATATTGATTGATCATTAAATTGATCATTGTTTATTCTTCTTAGAACACATTCGAGTCATATCTTTGTGATATAATTGCTTATCTTTGTGATATAGCCGGAACATTCGTAGTGATATCTTTATTGATATTCCACGATGATCGAATGGAAATCCTACCAATGCTAACATCTTTTCCAACGTTGAACGTAGGTCTCATAATTACATTTATGTGATTATTGAGCTAACGAGAAGTCTAAGTGACCTCGGTTTTTTCCTAAAAGTCTTTAAGGATAAAATTGTGGTTATCAAATGCTTCGGTAGTGTTAACCATGATTTATATTCTTTGAAGCAATCTAGTGGTTGAAAAGCCGCAGACCGAACTATGTTAGAGACTT
>CM067167.1:239575108-239578107 GCA_034093135.1 Erigeron breviscapus | reverse complement strand
TGCTAAATAACTCGAAAAGGGATCCCCATTGCTAAAATGAATAAACCACAAGGACCAATTTTGCAATTAATTCTTGATAATACATATCATTATTTATATTTATCTATTTTTATACATACTAAAAGACTACTGATCTAACCACTTATTAACCAACTAAAAAGCTTAATTAACCGCTAAAATTCTATATATGGACCCCAAAAAATAAGCCGGGGCACGGGCAGTGGCGGCGGGGGGGACAAAATCATGATCAGTAAAACAAATCAAGTATGGTTTGTGACAAACGTACAAGTTTCTCCTAGAGAGGCTCCCGGCCCGCTGCCATTACGATGACTGAGCAACGAAGATCAAGTGTAATCCGGATGACGCCCCACGAGAACAAGGCTCGGAACGAACTTGGTCACGATGCCATATTTTTATGTCGTAAAGCCCACGCCAAGTATCGTGTCGATACGGCCGTAACGGAGCCAAGTCGATGAAACGGGCCACTGGACCCGAAACGGGCCAAGGCGACCCGAAACCTACACGTGACACTTTTTAATGTAAAAGTCCCACATACCTAGCATATTCAAATAGGTGACACAATTTTGACATAAACGGGCCCGACACGCCGGGGGCGGGAGGGCCGCACCAATCGAACGGGCCAAACCGTACCCTTTTTAGATGACCGACAACGGTGGAGGGTGAGAGTGTATCAATAACATAATGGGTGCGGCAAAAGTACGGTTCGGGAGAAGAAACGGGGCTGGATCGCGGCCTGTGCAACGGGCGAAGTACGCAGGCCACAGTAGACCGTGATATACGGGCCAGCCGACCCAAAACCTAAAACATGACGTTTTTGTGACATAAAAGTGCCACGTACCAGAAAGCTTCCAAGAGGTATCACGTTGTTGAGACAAACGGGCCCGACGCGTCCTTACCGGGGAAACGGGCCACACGACCCGAAACGGGCCAAATGCGACCCAAAACCTAAACGGAGCCAAGTCGATGAAACGGGCCACGACCCGAAACGGGCCAAGGCGACCCGAACGGAGCCAAGCGATGAAACGGGCCAAGCGACCCGAAACGGGCCACAAGACCCGAAACGGGCCAAGTCGACCCGAAACATACGACATGACGATTTTTTGATAATAAAAGTCCCACGGATAACGTTGGTTGGAAGAGGTGCCACGTCGTTGACATAAACGGGCCCGACAAGTCCTTACCGTGTTAACGGGCCAACTCCCGGGAACACGGGTCCGTTCGACTAGAAACAAGTGAAGTGGTTCCAGAAGTTCGTTTTTCCATGTTGGCCAGGGCCAGCGGCGGAAGGGGGGGAAGACACGGGAGAAGGCCAGACACCACCCGAAACGGGCCAAGGCGACCCGAAACCTACACGTGACACTTTTTAATGTAAAAGTCCCACATACCTAGCATATTCAAATAGGTGACACAATTTTGACATAAACGGGCCCGACACGCCTTGGTCGGGAAACGGGCCGCACAAACCGAAACGGGCCAAACCGACCCGAGACCTACAACGTGATGTTATATTACAAAACAAGGTAGGTTCAAAGACGTCGTAGAAATAAACGGGCCTGACGCGTCCTTCACGGGGAAACGGGCCACAGAACCGAAACGGGCCAAGCCGACCCAAAACCTAAAACATGACGTTTTTGTGACATAAAAGTGCCACGTACCAGAAAGCTTCCAAGAGGTATCACGTTGTTGAGACAAACGGGCCTGACGCGTCCTTACCGGGGAAACGGGCCACACGACCCGAAACGGGCCAAACGGACCCGAATCGTACACCGAGGGGTTTATACTATAAAACATGGTACGTTGTTGCCACAAACGGGCCTGACGCGTCCTTCACGGGGAAACGGGCCACAGAACCGAAACGGGCCAAGCCGACCCAAAACCTAAAACATGACGTTTTTGTGACATAAAAGTGCCACGTACCAGAAAGCTTCCAAGAGGTATCACGTTGTTGAGACAAACGGGCCCGACAAGTCCGGACGGGGGAACGCCAACGCCCGGAACACGGGGCCGGGCGACGAGAAACAAGGAAGGGGCCAGAAGGCGGGGGGCCAGGGCCAGGATGTCCATCGTCTTAAGTTGTGTAAGACACGTTATAATGCCAGACACCACCCTTACAGGCAAAACGGGCCAAGCCGGCACGAAAACCGATTATATGGGTCGGAAGTCACTCCGTGTGTGTTAGGGAAGTCCCACGTAAAGTTTGGTGGCCATACGACGACGTGGGGTCTCTTTATGAGAGAAACAGTCCCCCTATGTCCCGACACGTCCCACCCCGGGAAACGGGCCGAGTCGGGCTCGAAACCGGAAAAATCTTTTTGGAAGTTCATTTTTCCATGTTGGGGAAGTCACACGCCAAGTTTCGTACAAATCCGAGTGGCGAGCCAGGGGGGCAAAAAAGGAGGAGGAGGCAAGAAATCAAGGGCGGGGCCGGGCACGGGAGAGAAGGGGAAAATGTCTGTTCCTGTCACTTAGAAATATGTATATATAGGGGGTAGGGAGGCTGCTGAGCCCAGACCAGGTCGTGACCGAGCAAAACCCCCCCGACGCCGCACACGCAGCCCCCATGTCCGAGATCGTGGCCGAGAAAAAGTTACGACCTAGTGAATTCTCGAAAATTATGATTTTTCAAGAATTCAATGTCCGTTCCTGGCACGGGAGAGAAGGGGAAAGAGGGAGAGAGAGGGGGGAGGAGGCGGGGGAGCGGGAAAGCAAGACCAAGGCGCGAACCAAGGAAAAAAAGCCCCGCGAGGGCGCAGACGAGCCCCAGGGCCGGGGGCGGAGCCGAGCAAAGGGGACGACCGAGGGAAGGCGCGAAAAGGAGGAGGGGGCAAGAAGGCAAGGGGCGGGGCCGGGCACGGGAGAGAAGGGGAAAGAGGGAGAGAGAGGGGGGAGGAGGCGGGGGAGCGGGAAACCAAGACCAAGGCGCGAACCAAGGAAAAAAAGCCCCGCGAGGGCGCAGACGAGCCCCAGGGCCGGGGGCG
>CM067167.1:239565108-239570108 GCA_034093135.1 Erigeron breviscapus | reverse complement strand
GGGCAGTACCGAGAGGCGAGGGGCCAGACGGAGGAGAAGGGGACAAGGAGGGGGGGAAAAAAAAAAGGAACCAAACGGGGGGGGCCGAAGGCCGGACGCGGGCGAAGCCGGGCACGGGCAGGGGCCGGCCGGGGGGACAAAATCATGATCAGTAAAACAAATCAAGTATGGTTTGTGACAAACGTACAAGTTTCTCCTAGAGAGGCTCCCGGCCCGCTGCCATTACGATGACTGAGCAACGAAGATCAAGTGTAATCCGGATGACGCCCCACGAGAACAAGGCTCGGAACGAACTTGGTCACGATGCCATATTTTTATGTCGTAAAGCCCACGCCAAGTATCGTGTCGATACGGCCGTAACGGAGCCAAGTCGATGAAACGGGCCACTGGACCCGAAACGGGCCAAGGCGACCCGAAACCTACACGTGACACTTTTTAATGTAAAAGTCCCACATACCTAGCATATTCAAATAGGTGACACAATTTTGACATAAACGGGCCCGACACGCCTTGGTCGGGAAACGGGCCGCACAAACCGAAACGGGCCAAACCGACCCGAGACCTACAACGTGATGTTATATTACAAAACAAGGTAGGTTCAAAGACGTCGTAGAAATAAACGGGCCTGACGCGTCCTTCACGGGGAAACGGGCCACAGAACCGAAACGGGCCAAGCCGACCCAAAACCTAAAACATGACGTTTTTGTGACATAAAAGTGCCACGTACCAGAAAGCTTCCAAGAGGTATCACGTTGTTGAGACAAACGGGCCTGACGCGTCCTTACCGGGGAAACGGGCCACACGACCCGAAACGGGCCAAACGGACCCGAATCGTACACCGAGGGGGTTATACTATAAAACATGGTACGTTGTTGCCACAAACGGGTCCCGACGCGTCCTTACCCGTGAAACGGGCCACAAGACCCGAAACGGGCCAAGTCGACCCGAAACATACGACATGACGATTTTTTGATAATAAAAGTCCCACGGATAACGTTGGTTGGAAGAGGTGCCACGTCGTTGACATAAACGGGCCCGACAAGTCCTTACCGTGTTAACGGGCCAACTCCCGGGAACACGGGTCCGTTCGACTAGAAACAAGTGAAGTGGTTCCAGAAGTTCGTTTTTCCATGTTGGCCAGGATGTCCATCGTCTTAAGTTGTGTAAGACACGTTATAATGCCAGACACCACCCTTACAGGCAAAACGGGCCAAGCCGGCACGAAAACCGATTATATGGGTCGGAAGTCACTCCGTGTGTGTTAGGGAAGTCCCACGTAAAGTTTGGTGGCCATACGACGACGTGGGGTCTCTTTATGAGAGAAACAGTCCCCCTATGTCCCGACACGTCCCACCCCGGGAAACGGCGAGCGGCGCGAAACCGGAAAAGCTGGGGGAAGTGCGCGTCCAGGGGGGGAAGCACCGCCAAGGGTTCGTTGACAAAGCCGATTGTCTAGCCATGGTTTCAAAATTATGATTATTCAAGAAATCAATGTCTGTTCCTGTCACTTAGGAGATTTGTAAATATGTATATATAGGGGGTAGGGAGGCTGCTGAGCCCAGACCAGGTCGTGACCGAGCAAAACCCCCCCGACGCCGCACACGCAGCCCCCATGTCCGAGATCGTGGCCGAGAAAAAGTCGTAGACGAGTGGGATAAGAGGGGAACCGGGGTGGGGAAAAAAAAGGCAACTGGAACCAAGGTGAAGCAATGACGAAAGGGGAGAAGAAGAAAGTGACTGAAAAAAAGGCCTTACAAACAAGGAAAGAAATGCCGTACAAAGCGGTGAAGACAAGAGTGGGAACCGTGGGGTCGCGGAAAAAATGCCAGCAACAAGACCAAAAAAAACCAAAAAAAGGGTGCTGCAACCAGGGGAAAAGGAGTGGGGGGTGAGAAGACACGGCCAAGGAAAGGGACGGAAGGAAGGTGGAAGTCGAGTGATTAAGAAGGTGAGACAAGGTAGTGGAGAGACAGATATAAGGAGTGCGAAAGGGAAAAAAACGAGAATGGGCAGATGCGCAAGAAATAGGGCGGGGCCAAACGCGACAAAAGGGGCAAGACTAATGCGAAAAGCGCAAAAGGTGAAGGCCAAGGAGACGGTGTGGGAAAAAGTGTGCCGGCGGACCGCCGGCGGCAGGAAGAATCGGGGAGAGCTCGAAAAAAGACAAAGCTAACGGCAAAATAAAAAAGTCAACCCGAAAGCCGAGCCCGAGGCAAAAGGGGCCAGACGGACGACGGTGGCGGCGGAGGAGAGAACAGTGGCCACCCAATAAGGGCCCGACACGGTCCCACCCGGAAACCGGGCCGAGTCGGGCTTGCTGAACCTGGAAAAAGGGGAAGGTCAGCTGCCATGTGGGAAGGCACCGCCAAGGGTTGTCGACAAATCCGGTGGCGAGCCATGGGGCAAAAATTATGATTATTCAAGAAATCAATGTCTGTTCCTGTCACTTAGGAGATTTGTAAATATGTATATATAGGGGGTAGGGAGGCTGCTGAGCCCAGACCAGGTCGTGACCGAGCAAAACCCCCCCGACGCCGCACACGCAGCCCCCATGTCCGAGATCGTGGCCGAGAAAAAGTTACGACCTAGTGAATTCTCGAAAATTATGATTTTTCAAGAATTCAATGTCCGTTCCTGTCACTTTAGAGAATTGTAAATATGTATATATAAGGGGTAGGGAGGCTGTTGAGCTTGAAATCAAGACCAAGTCGCTAACCAAGGAAAAAAGCCCCTCGATGTCGCATACTAGCCCCATTTCCTTGGTCGTAGCCGAGCAAAAGGCCCCTAGTGAAGCGTGCAAAAATTATGATTATTCAAAGATTCAATGTCCGTTCCTGTCACTTGAGAGAATTGTAAATATGTATATATAGGGGGTAGGGAGGCTGTTGAGCTTGAGACCAGGACCAAGTCGCGAACCAAGGAAAAAAGCCCCCCGATCTCGCAAATAAGCCCCATTTCCTTGGTCGTAGCCGAGCAAAAGGCCCCGATCTCGTGCACATCCAAAAATTATGATTATTCAAGAAATCAATGTCTGTGCCGGGCAGGAGGAAAATGGAAAGAAGGAGAGAGTGAGGGGGGAGGGGGAGGTGGAAAGGGGAGGCCGGAATCAGAGGGCTTGCCGGCGGGTGGGGGCTAGCGGAGGATGCCGAGGGGAACGCCCTCCGAGTGGGGGGCTAGGTTTTCGTCGTTTATGGTATTGATTTACGATATCATAAACGACGAAAAACGAACCCCCTGCGACGTGGGGAGACCGGGTAGCAGTCTCCTCACGGGACTGGCTCCGAGTGCGTAATTATCGGTCTGGAACGCTTGGCAACACAACATGTGTCTCCTTGTTAGTACGCCTTTCATTACAATCTTGGAGTCGGGACATCGGTGGGCGTGCGAGGCCAAATCGGTGCAACTGACCGTCAAGGAGTGCGTAGGGCCGGGAGTGGGGCACCAAGACCAGAGCGGCTGCGGCGACGTGTGCGGCCCGCGGGGAAGCCTCACAGGACAGTCGGCGGCGGAACAGCGGTCGCGATCCAGGCAGGACATGACCAAAAAGGCTGATCGTGCCGAGTTAGCCGGGTGGCCAGGGACTGCCTCCGAGGGTGAAGTGGGAGGAGAAGAACCAGGGAAAACCCAGTCCGTCGGCGAACGGGCGTCTGGGTGGGGAACGAGGCGTAGGAAAAGTGCAGTGACAGATGTCTCGGCAGGAACAGCGTGGGGCGTTGCCAGAGCTACAACGGGACAGGCGAACGGGCAGCCAAAATCGGCGAGGGGGGAGAGGCTGTACTCGGCGACGGGTTCGGATACAGTAAGCTGCGGGCCCACCGGGAGGCGGGCGAGTGGCTGTGCCCACGGGCGGGCAGAAACTGGGGGGACAGGGCTCCGGGGAACGCGTGGCGTGGAGGCCTGGCGGGCGGCGGGTGGGCATCTGCTGCGGGGAGGGAGCCGGAAAAGGGCAGACGGGGGTGTGGGAGGGAACGGTGCGTGGGCGGCTCCGGCGTGGCCAGGCACGACCAGGCGTCGCCGGTCAGATGGGCGGCAAGGCGTGTAGGGGCTGGACCGTACCAGGGGGGGCGGGGTGCAGACCGTAAAAGAGGGCACGACAGAGCAAGCAGGAGTGGGGGGCTGGCAGGGCGCTGTAGCAGTGTCGGAGGAACCAGGCAGTACACACGTCCCGATCGAACACAGGTGTACGGTGACTGTCGGGCAGGGTGGTCGTGGGAGGTGTTGGATGGCTCTGCCGGATGGGGAAGCGATAAGACCGCAGTAGGAGGGAAAGATCCTCGTAGACGCCCTCAGGGAAGCGTCGGTGCGCGTCGCACCCGACCGCCGGGGACGGGAGTGCACGCCAGCGGGAGGGGCCACGGCGGAGAGGGTAGCATGTGACGAGCGGTGCGACGTTTGGTCGCACACGCACCGCACGGCACGGTAAGTGGCACGTCCCAGGCCGGGAGGGTACGGCGGATAAAGCAGAATAGCGTAACCTGGGTGGAGCTGCCAGTGAGGCAGAGGCGGGCGCAAAGAGGAGCCAGGCAGGTGAAGGAGGACAAAGTGCAGACTCGGGGAAACGGCGAATGGCGCAGTAAATCATAGGGAGTAGGTGGGGGAGGTACCGGCGACGCGGAAACCGGGGAGGAATCGAGAGCTAAACGGGCAACAACCCCGAACGTCTGGAATCGGATGGCTATCTAAAGAGTGAAAAAGGGGGCTCCAGACGGGGTGCTACGGTGCGTGGTGTGCGTTGGGGGCCCCCCGGGCTGCGAGATGCAGTGGAAACTCGAGCGGACGCACGGCCCCGGGCCGGCGACGGCAGTGCATGCAAATCGGCCCGATCAACGTCGAGGGAGGAGAGGCTACTATGGGGACGGGGACGGAGAAGGTAGGGGTTCGATGCCGGAGAGGAGCCTTGAGAAAACGCGACCACATCCAAGAAGCACAGGCGCTGTGGCAATCTACTCCCAAGTGCCAACTTCATGACTAATTTAAATCCTGACACGGGGAGGTAGTGA
>CM067167.1:239545108-239547608 GCA_034093135.1 Erigeron breviscapus | reverse complement strand
GCCACACACAAGAAGGCAAGCCAACTCATGATTTACAGGCATCACCTTTCAACTCACACCTCCCCCCTATATATACAGAGGGACAAAGCGCCGAAGGGACAGGAACGGACAGGGAAGGCGGGAAAAAGCAGAAGGGGCGAGAAGGCACGAGGGCGGAACAGGGGGCGCGGCGACGACCAAGGAAAGGGGGCGAGGAGGCGACAGCGAGGGGCGGGGGGCCGGGGGGAGCGACGGGGGCGGGAGGGCAAGCGCAACAGCCGCCCGACCCCCGAGAGAGACAGAGGGACAAGGCGCGCAAGGGACAGGAACGGACAGGGAAGGCGGGAAAAAGCAGAAGGGGCGAGAAGGCACGAGGGCGGAACAGGGGGCGCGGCGACGACCAAGGAAAGGGGGCGAGGAGGCGACAGCGAGGGGCGGGGGGCCGGGGGGAGCGACGGGGGCGGGAGGGCAAGCGCAACAGCCGCCCGACCCCCGAGAGAGAACAGATGACAAGCGGCGCGCAAGGGACAGGATACGGGACAGGGAAGCGGGTAAAAAAAAAGGAAAGGGGAAAAAAGCAGAAGGGGCGAGAAGGCACGAGGGCGGAACAGGGGGCGCGGCGACGACCAAGGAAAGGGGGCGAGGAGGCGACAGCGAGGGGCGGGGCGGGGGGCCGGGGGGAGCGACGGGGGCGGGAGGGCAAGCGCAACAGCCGCCCGACCCCCGAGAGAGACAGAGGGACAAGGCGCGAAAGGGACAGGAACGGACAGGGAAGGCGGGAAAAAGCAGAAGGGGCGAGAAGGCACGAGGGCGGAACAGGGGGCGCCGGGGCCCGGGGCGGGGCGGGGGGCCCGGGGCGGGGCGGGGGGCCCGGGGCGGGGCGGGGGGCCCGGGGCGGGGCGCAGCAGCCGCCCGACCCCCGAGAGAGACAGAGGGACAAAGCGCCGAAGGGACAGGAACAGACAGGGAGGGCGGGAAGAAGCAGAAGGGGGGAAACCAGGCGAGACAACGCGGAGGGGTACGAAACGGGCGGACGGCCCCAACAGGGAAGAAGGAACGGCCAAAAAGAGGGGCCGGGGGGCCCGGGGCGGGGCGGGGGCCCGGGGGGGACGGGGCGGGACAGAGGGGGACGGGGCGCGCAGAAAGAGACCCCACGGCGGCGGAGGGCCACCAAACGGACGGGGGACGGCCCGAACACACACGGAGGGACGGCCGACCCAGAGAAGCGGGGGGCGGGCCGGCGGGGCCCGGGGCGGGGCGGGGGGCCCGGGGCGGGGCGCAGCAGCCGCCCGACCCCCGAGAGAGACAGAGGGACAAAGCGCCGAAGGGACAGGAACGGACAGGGAAGGCGGGAAAAAGCAGAAGGGGCGAGAAGGCACGAGGGCGGAACAGGGGGCGCCGGGGCCCGGGGCGGGGCGGGGGGCCCGGGGCGGGGCGGGGGCCCGGGGCGGGGCGGGGGGCCGGGGGGAGCGACGGGGGCGGGAGGGCAACGACGGGGCACCGCGGCCAACCAACGGGAGCCGGGACGGGGAGGAGCAAAAAAGCGGCAGGGGGAGGGGGGGCGGCGGGGCCCGGGGCGGGGCGGGGGGCCCGGGGCACGGTGGAAGGATCGCGGGCGGGACCGGGGGGCAACAACGGACCAGGGGAGAGGAGAAACCCCGCGGGGCGAGCCGGGGCCGGGGGCCCGGGGCGGGGCGGGGGGCCCGGGGCCCGGGGCGGGGCGGGGGCCCGGGGCGGGGGCCCGGGGCGCAACAACGGGAGACCGCGGGGAAGCGGGCGGGACGGGGCACGGGGAGGGCCACAAAACGGCAGGGGGAGGGGGGGCGGCGGGGCCCGGGGCCCGGGGCGGGGCGGGGGCCCGGGGCCCGGGAAGGACGCGGCAGGCCCGGGGAGGGCGACGACGGCGGGGACGACCGGGGGTAAGGTAGACAGCACGGGGGAGGGGGGGCGGCGGGGCCCGGGGCGGGGCGGGGGCCCGGGGCGGGGCGGGGGGCCCGGGGCCCGGGGCGGGGCGGGGGGCCCGGGGCCCGGGGCGGGGCGGGGGCCCGGGGCGGGGCGGGGGCCCGGGGCGGGGCGGGGGCCCGGGGCGGGGCGGGGGGCCCGGGGCGGGGCGGGGGGCCCGGGGCGGGGCGGGGGCCCGGGGCGGGGCGGGGGCCCGGGGCGGGGCCAGGGCCCGGGGCAGCGACGGGGCGCCGGGGCCCGGGGCGGGGCGGGGGCCCGGGGCGGGGCGGGGCGGGACGACAGAAAAGAGGGCAGCGGACCAAGGGCGGGCCGAGCCGGGGGCGCGGGGGGCGGCAGCCGGAGGACACGGGAGCGGCGGGGCGCAGGCAGCGGAGGGCAGGCGGGCCGGGAAGCCGCGCGAGGAGAAACGGACGGGGGGCACAAACCAGACGGGAGGGGGGGACGGGCCAGGACGGGGAACCACCGCAGGCCACGGACCGGGAAAAGGCGGCGCACGCGAACGCAGCGGCAACCAACAAAGCCAGCGCGGCGGATGGGGGGGCCGGGGGGGGCCAACACG
>CM067167.1:239495296-239521511 GCA_034093135.1 Erigeron breviscapus | reverse complement strand
GACTTGTATTTATAGGCAAAGTTAACATTTGGGATGTTAACTTTAGCCGTACAAATGTGGTTGAGATCATTTAAGGAATAGCATTTAATTCCTTAAAAAGTAGTGTAAAGTCGCATGATAAAGCAACTTTACTCAACCACCTTTATGTACCTTTTATTACTTAAATAATAAGATAAGGCTTATTATCCGGGTAAAAGTACATAAAGCATATAAGTCAATTCCTCGTAATCAGTGTAAAGCTTTGTAAGAGCTTGTTAGTGCACGTTTTGGTGCACATTTGTGTCCGATGCATCTCAATTAATGGGCTGTTTTGCTACATGTGAATAGTGACACGGGTTTAGACTAAACACGTGTGAATAGTGTCACGTGTTTAGACCAAACACGTGTTACTGTAGCACGTGTCCGATGCATCTCAATTAATGGGCTGTTTTGCTACATGTGAATAGTGACACGGGTTTAGACTAAACACGTGTGAATAGTGTCACGTGTTTAGACCAAACACGTGTTACTGTTTACACGTGTTTAGACCAAACACGTGTTACTGTTTACACGCGTTTGGAAGCCCACGAGTTTAGACCAAACACGTGTTACTGTTTACACGTGTTTAGACCAAACACGTGTTACTGTTAGTGTTCTTAGGTTTCGGTTTTAGGTAATGATTTTAGTTGCAACAGATTTCATTCACGGCAGGCTGAGGTATGCGCAAACCTCAGTCCGTAAGTCCACCATATTATTCGATTATCAAGAGTCGTCTCGTTGATTGTAATCCGTAATCATCGTAGATGTATTGTAAACGGATTTATTCATTGTAATCATTCGACTAATGATAAAGGAATTCTGTTTTTATCTCCTGTTCTTATTGATTTCGTGTTTGTTTCATTCAATTACCTCAATAACGATTATGTTTGGATTCCGCACTTACATAGTCGTAGGAATCTTGAATCGATCGATCACCCTGTACTTTCAGAGCTTTCCACTGATGGTCTTCAGTTTGTAACTGACTAGAATGTCAACTGGGCTTCGCTGCCATTGTCATTCTCTATCTTCCATTTGTTGTCTTCGACTTCAACTGGAATGATTCTTCAACTTGGTCAGTTCTCAACTGGAGGAAGTCTTCAGTTGCGTTGACTGTGCGGTGCAACTGGACTTCAATATATTTCTCGACAAATCATCTAGGTCTCCAGTTTCACTGGACAGTTTCACTGGGTCTCCAGGTGCAACTGGACTTCAATATATTTCTCGACAAATCATCTAGGTCTCCAGTTTCACTGGACAGTTTCACTGGGTCTCCAGGTGCAACTGGAGACTGGACAGTTTACCAGGTGAACTGGTCCTAACACATCACAACTCCTCTGCCCATAATCCTTTCTTGCCCGTTAACCTTTTCTTAAGATTATTAACAATAATCTTATTGCTTGATTCTGCTTGACCATTAGCTTGTGGATGGACAGGAGTAGAAGTAATCATTTTTATACCATAACTTTCACAAAATCCAGTTGTTCTTCTTCCAATAAATTGTGAGCCAATATATCAAATGATCTCAGCTGGAACTCCAAATCTGGTTAGTATATTGCGTTTGATGAAAGAGATTACTTCTGTTTCCTCAATTTGAACAAAAGCTTCTACTTCTATCCATTTCGAGAAATAATCTGTCATTGCTAGCATGAATCTCTTTCCACAAGGTGCCTTTGGCATCGGTCCCACTATATCCATCCCCCACTTCATGAAGGGCCAAGAAGAAACAATGGGATACATTGGTTCAGCTGGCTGATGATATATGTTACCATGCCTTTGACAACCATCACACTTCTTCACATAATCCCTTGTATCTCTATCCATAGTAGGCCAATAATATCCTGTTCTGACTATTTTGGTGCGTAATGCTCTGGCTCCAGAATGATTTCCACATTCTCCATCATGTATCTCTCTCATTACTTCTTGTGCTTCTTCTTTTTCTAGGCATCTTAGATATGGACCTGCAAGTGATCTCCTATACAATCTATTTTGTATAATAGAGAAGTATGATATCTTTGTTTTAAAAGCTCTGTGATTTTCTTGTTCTGGGATAATTCCTTCTTGAAGATATTTCATTATTGGATCTATCCAAGATTTCGAATTGTCCCCAAAACTTGATTCTTCTGATTCTTGATCATCTACTGCTTTACCTTGTAAAGTTTCTATAGCTGGTTTCATGATCTTTATAATTGGTATTTTAGTGTCAGGCGGGATATTAAGTGAGGATCCTAAATAAGCTAAGGCATCTGCTTCTATGTTTTCCTGTCTTGGGACCTGTTCTATGCTAAAGAATTCGAAGTTCTCTGCTAAACTTTTCACAATATCTAGATAAGCCATTAATTTTTCACCTTTAACCGAATAAGATCCATTAAAATGATTAGCTAATAACAAAGAATCTACATAAACTTGCAAGCATTTAATACCCATATTTTTAGCTAACTCTAATCCTGCTATTAAAGCTTCATATTCCGTTTCATTATTAGTAGCTGCAAATTCACAATTAATAGACTGAGGTAACATATCCCCCTGTGGCGATTTTAGTATGATTCCTAATCCTATTCCTCTTACATTAGCCGCACCATCAGTATGTAAGATCCATTTTTCAGTGTTTTCAGTTATCATTTTTACTTCTAAGTTTGCCTCTGTTTGTAAATCACTAGTAAAATCAGCCACAAAATCAACTAAGGCTTGGGATTTAATAGAAGTTCTAGGTTCATAGGTTATATTAAATGCACTTAACTTTACAGACCATTTAGCCATTCTACCCCATAACTCTGGTTTCCTAAGTACATTTTTTATAGGATAATTAGTTTTATATGGATAGGATGTGTTTCAAAATAATGCCTAAGTTTAGTAGAAGCCATTATTAAAGCTAATATCAATTTTTCTAAGTGTGAATATCTAGTTTCAGCATTTAATAAACTTTTACTAACATAATAGACATGATGTTGTTTACCTTCGTGCTCTTTTACAAGCACAGCGCTTACTGCCTCTGAAGATACTGATAGATACAAAAAGAGTATCTCACCCTTTTCTGGCTTCATCAACAAAGGTGGAGTTGATAGATATGTCTTTAATGCTTTAAACGCTTCTTCCTGTTTTTCGCCCCATTCAAATTTCTTATTTTTCTTCAACATATCATAAAATTCTTTGCATCTGTCTGAAGATCTTGATATAAATCTGTTCAGAGCTGCTAATCTGCCGGTCAGTCTTTGAATATCTTTGACATTTGAAGGGGATTTCAACTCCATTATCGCCTTTATCTGTTCAGGACTCGCCTCTATTCCTCTTTTAGTTACTAAGTAACCTAGGAATTTTCCTGCACCTACTCCAAAATTGCATTTTGCTGGATTCAGCTTCATATTGTAGCGATCCAGTATATCGAAGGCAACTTCAAGATCTCTGAGATGATCTTCCGCCTTTTTTTATTTTACCACCATATCATCAATGTAGACTTCCATCGTATCCCAGTTGATCTTTAAACATCATATTGACCAATCTCTGGTATGTTGCACCTGCATTTTTCAATCCAAATGGCATAGCAGTATAACAATATATACATGTGGGAGTCATGAAAGCTGTTGCTTCTTGATCTTTAGGTTCCATTTGGATTTGCTGAAATCCTGTCATGTCTTCTTGTTTCCAAGCAAATGTAGATTTTCTTCCGCTTAGGAATCCAATAAGATCTTTTTCAAGATCCTCTGGTATCTTTTTTCCAATGAACACCTTGACGTCGGGATCTTCATTTGATATTGATATTTCTTTTACATCTTGATCTTTAAATTCTTCGACATCAAAGATGTTCTTCTTTAATTTCTATGAGTAGGCTTGGTTGTAGACTTCATTGATGCCATATAGCATTCTTTAGCATCCTGCTGATCTCCTTTTATCTTCACAACCCCCCAAGGAGTTGGGATCTTCACACACTGATGGTATGTTGAAGGGACAACTTTCATCTCATGTATCCATGGCCTACCTAAAATAATATTGCAACCAGGTAAAGAATCAATCACACAAAGTTTTTGCATCGAATTTATCCCTTTGACGTAAACTGGCAATTTGATTTCGCCATAGGTGCTTTTTGTTTCACCACTGAAACCAACGAGGACGGTAGATTTTCCACCAATTTCCTCTTCAGAGATCCCCATCCTTTTCAACGTCTCTAATCTTATGATATTGACTGAACTGCCATTATCAATTAAGATCCTGCGTACAAAATGGTTAGCAACATATAAAGTAACAACCAAACCATCATGATGAGGATCCTGAATGCTATCTGTTTGATCAAAGATCGCATGGACCTTCGATCGGGAACAAGGAGGGGTTTTGACCAATTTATTGGCGATTCCTGTAAAGCTTTGAGAAGCTTAACGCCATTAGATCGGAGGTATTTGATGTGTTGGCGGTGGAGACGACTCCGTAGAGAAGCCGGCCTCCTTAGGTATTATGAGGGTGAAGAGAACATGTCTCAATTATTGGGGAGGACCTCTATTTATAAGAGGAGCTTACCTTGGGGGATAAGCTAGGGTTTTAGGGGATACCCTATCATTTAGGAAGAGATTTGGGTAAATCCCTTTTCTTTAGGAGGAAGAAATAAGAGATTTCCTCCATATTTGGCGGAGCTCCGTTCTAACGGATGAGCTCCGTAATTCTGACTGAGGTGAGCTCCGTAATCCTGACGGAGGTGAGCTCCGTTCTGACGAAGGTGAGCTCCGTAATTCTGGCAGAAAACATCCTTAAGCAGCCTCCGTAATAGCAGATTCACATACGGAGGTAGGGCTCCGTATATGGTATATCATCAGGCCTCCCAGTCTAATAGGGGAGACTGGCAAGAGGCTGTCGTATTAGACTCCAAGAAAAATCAACTGGCTGCAGATCCAAGTAAGCTCTCCGTGATTGATGTCTTTCGTCTCGTTCCGCCTTTGTCCTTTGGCCATTAAAACATTTGATTACCCGGCTTTTTCCTCTACCTCGATGTCATGGCTGGACTGCTGGAAACTTTTGTCGGCATGATGATCTGCAGATGAGACTTCCATGTCCATCGGGGTTGATGTTTGTCATCCTCGGCTTTCTTCGTGGTACTCTGAGGTTCCTTTTACCATACCTTTTTCGGAGTTTCCTAGGTCACTTCAAAATCTATGTATCCCTTGTGTACTTTATAGCTTGTTCCAATACTTATATCCGTGATGATGGGTCTAAGCCTTGTAACTCGCTGGGATCAAATAGGATGCTTCTTTATGTCGCCCAAGTGTCTGTTTGCTCGCGTATGCCATGTCCGTAGGTGATGAAGAAGCTTTGTGTGTGAACTCAATGTTTTCCTTAATTGCGTCACTTTTTCTTGAGAAGGTTCTGATGGTGGGTTGGTGATGCTGTGATGTAGTATATAGCTTCAGCTCTGCTATAGGTGAAAAAAAAGGGGGGGTCTTTATGTAGTGGATGGATAATCGGTTCTTGACCTGCGTACTTATTTAGTATTCTTGCGAATATATATGGCTTGTGTGACGGTAGTAGGGTGGATGTTGGGGCGGGGTTTATCCGGGATCTTGTTGCTGAAGGTAGTATTGCTCCTGATATCTTCTTCTAACTGCGCTCTCCTTTGCAGAAAATGTGTTTATATCAATGTTGAATCGTCGTCTGAAATGTGTTTGAAGTTTATTCTTCCGTTTAGCTTTGTCGAACCAGCACAATAAAACTATTTGTGCATATTTCTTGTTATCTTCGCCATGTGTAGACTATGTTATCTGACCATCATCTGAGGCCATTGGTTGTTCCGGAAACTACTTAGTGCTCGGGGTGCTCAGAAGTTGGCATAGGATGCAAAGACAAACTTGGGCCTTTAAATTCTTCAATATGTTGATGTGTAAAGGCTGAGCTGAAAGTGTCTTCGTTTGTTGAAGTCTTCAGGAAGATTTTAAAATTATTCCTTCAGCTAACATGCTTTATCTCTCTGCAATTGCTTCGTAATAAATGTCGTGCTAGAAAGTTTCAGCATGGTCTTGTACTTCTGTTCAAATGGCTCTCTATCTTTTGCTTTTCACACCTCGACAGCTTCGCATATAGTCATTACGAATTTTTCTTAAAAACTTTTTACAAAGTTTCTAAGAGCTGTCGATTTGCATCGGCTAAGATGTAAGAGACGCTCATTCGTAATAATCGATTACTACAAATCGGATTCTCCTTTATCTGTATCACTGGAGGCCCGTGTCTTGAATTGTGTCTTCCTTGGTAGCTCCGATGAGTAACCGTCTTCTAGAGATGCGGCCTTTATTTTGGATTATCTAATGGCGTGCCTTTTCAAGATGCTGATCAGGCTATCTATTGGCTTTTGCCTTTGCAAGACTATTCCGTAAGGCTGAAATTCGCACAAGATTTGCCTTATTGACTTTTTGTCGCCAAGGCTTTATCTGTGATATATACCGGGCTTTTTATCTTAATTAAGATTTATCCACAGTATCGTTGGATTTTATGGGCATCCCCTTTAATTAGATAATTGCACGTGCTTATTCATAATATTTGCGAAGGGTAGCGACCCAACTTCGCTTAACTACTTAGTGCCTACGTAGGGTCTTATAGTTGTGACAGAGATGTGTACCTTTCAAGCAGCTTTGTGGTCGGAAGGTTTCGGCTCCGTCGTCTTTTGATATGATCGTTGGTTGCGGTTATTGTGGCTATCTGCTGATTGAATGCTCCTCCTTTGGCGTGCTTTGCAAATATTGCGCCAATTGCTTGATATAGTTTTCTGAAGCTTTGGAGATAATATAGCCATCGTTATACACAAAGCTATGCCAGAATATCGAAGAGTAAGTGTAATGTGGTCGTCCATTGTTGGTGTTACGGTCGCCTTTGTACACGTATTGGCTTCGATCCGTGCATTTGAAGATGACATCTCTCTTGTAGATATAATATGTTTCGGCTGGAGGTACGATATCGAGATAAATATTGTGGTTTTCTGGATGTTGTAGTGTGCTTGCGGAGGATCGTATGTGCGTCATCGAATATCCATTCTTATTATGTCGATAGTATCTTCCATTTGCTTCATAGCAGAAAATCACTTTCTCTCCTTTAGCCGTTATCTCTGGCAAGCTTGGGTAGGTTGAATACATCAATTTCTCCAACGATCTTTTATTTTAATCATCGCGATATATTATCTAGCGATGTCGTCGGGAGCAAATTCTCTACCGATGGACTCTAGGGCTTAGGTATCCCAATGCGAGTTTTAATAATTCCCTATTCGCATGTTTGCGATGGGATGAAAAATATCCCAGTGGTGCATTACCTTGTGGGATATATTTGTGACGTTCCTCCTGAACGAACACAAGTAAGATTATCTTCAATATATATCTTCAAATAGATGTTTGTACTTTGCGAGCATCGTTGTTGCAGGGGCTTCTATCTCCATAATATTTGATGGGCAATGGCCTCGTTGTACGGTAGAACTATCTCGTGTCCGTTGATGAGATGTTTCCCTTTTGACGAGTTTTGCGAGTGGTGTGCGCCAACTATTGATCTATCTCCACAAGTATAGCCTTCGTAACTTGTGGAGCTTCTGGCAACATATCGGAGAGTTGTGTTGTTGCTTGTGCTTTGCGTCATGATCGCCATTTAGGAATATTGCCTCCGTTGTCTCGTGCTTTAAAAGGAGCTCGTACTCGCCAAAATTAATTTGTCATGAGTTGTCAATGAGTTTGCTTTTACTTCTGTTAGTGGGTCATTCGTTCGCCATGTATTCATCCCATGAGACACATCAATATACCTTCCATGCACATATTGAATTATATTTCCATGCATATATTGGATAGGATATTTCCATTCTCATTACGTGACCATGGAATCTTCATATATCTCTGCCATGCAAATTCACATATTTGGTAGTGTTAGCAAAAGATGTCGAGGTGATTGCTATTCGGTTGGATTTTGTGAGGCAGGAGCTATGTTTATCTCTTAGCCGCTGCTACTCGGTTGTAGTTGTAGTATAATAGATGTCTATTACAGTGGTGGCTAGCGGTGGCGGATCATCGGAAGTGGGATTTTTCGTTGTTTCTCATTTTTTCGTGTACTCTCATGGACCGAGGCTACTATTACTTGAATCCCATTCTTCATGCACATCGCCAACAGCCCCTTTTGATGGTAGATTTTGCCTCCACAGCGGTGATTGATTGTCGCGGAGCTATTGCTTGCCGATGAAGAGTACTGTTCCACTTGAATCTTTGCGTTTGAAGAATCAGCAGAACCCGCGGCCTGCTGGGGTATCTGAATTGCAGCCTTGGCTATTTATGGTGGTTGTGCGCCGGCTATATGTTTTTCGTCTTTTTCGAGGGCTTCGGTACGCCTCTCCGAATCTTGTTCTTCTATATCGCCAGGGACTTCATGTTGAATTTAAGCATGATTCGATCCATTTAATAACGTACCGGTTGATCCTGAGGAACCTGTGAGGGCATTAAACATTGATGCCATTGATTCGGGTTCCCAAAATAAGATGATTGAATTAGGATGGAATGATGAATTCGGTTTTGATGAATTCAACAGAGGAAGGAGAACGAAATTAGATATGAGGGAGGCTGTGATTATGTGTGTTGATACACTTAAAATTAGGTTAATTACTCTCTATTTATATAAGGAGCGTATTTTCACATTTAGTCCCTCTGGTGTTTAATTCGTGCCTCATTAGTCCTCTTAAGTCCAATCACCTAATGGGAAACCCTATAATACGTCTTTAAGAGTAAATACGTCCATCGAATATTTACTAGACATAGGGATTTCAGTTATCGTCAATTATCATATCAGGAAGGATAGATGATCAGTGACGGTCACACTAACGTGGTTCCAACATTCTCCCACTTGACCAAGCGATCATTTATCTATGAGCATTTAATAAGTCCGGCCGGGATAATACTCATTTTTTGTTTTAAACCGAAATCATAGCCAATAAGTACAGTCGTAGAGAAGAACATCAACTCAGGACCCCCACTAGTCAAACTATGACTCAAATTTAAAACTAATAAGCAATGATCAATTGACTAAGACAAATTTTGTTATATAACGTCTTTACACTATTATGAGCTCAAAGTGTAACTAATAGACAAACAAAATCTGAATAAGGAGGAAAATTTTCATTAACATAATAATAATAATAATAAAAATGACCAGTAAAAGTACAATATGCTATTAAATTAAGTCCTTAGTAAGCCCCATCTTCGACACGTGTCCTACGAAGACATTAGGAGGAAGACCTTTGGTCATTGGATCCGCTAGCATATCATTTGTACTTATGTACTCAATACAAAGAACATTTTCCTCAACTCGTTCGCGTACAAACAGATACTTTGTATCGAGATACAGACCAGCGCCAGTCGAACTGTTACTGTTCGAGAAAGTTACGGCAGCTGAGTTATCACAGTAAAGCTTCAATGGTCTAGAAATAGAGTTGACGATTTTGAGTCCACCGACCAGGTTCCTTATCAACATCCCATGACAAGTGGCATTGTAAACAGCAATATATTCAGCCATCATGGTGGACGTTGCAGTCAGTTTCTGCTTATGACTCCG
The DNA here is from genome assembly GCA_034093135.1 of Erigeron breviscapus. Classification (NCBI taxonomy): domain Eukaryota; kingdom Viridiplantae; phylum Streptophyta; class Magnoliopsida; order Asterales; family Asteraceae; genus Erigeron; species Erigeron breviscapus. Next base: position 239,511,950 of record CM067167.1, on the reverse strand, counting down.
CCAAGAGATAGGTCCGCCAGCTAACATAAAAATATACCCAGAAGTAGATTTCTTATCTTCCTTGCTTTTAGCAAAGTCGGAATCAGAGTAACCTACTACTTCTAGATTGTCACTTCTTCTATACGTTAGTTTGTAGTCTTTGGTCCCTTGCAGATATCGTAGAACCTTTTTAGCCGCTTTCCAGTGTGCTAATCCTGGGTTAGATAAGTAACGCCCAAGCATACCGGCGATATAAGCGATATCTGGTCGAGTACAGACCTGAGCGTACATAATGCTCCCAACTACAGACGAGTAAGGTATCATCCTCATTTGCTCCTTCTCAACTTCAGTGCTTGGACTTTGGAAAGTACCAAACACGTCTCCTTTAACTACTGGAGCTACAGTGGGTGCGCATGATTGCATTTTATAGCGTTCTAAGATGCGGTCAATGTAGGCCCTTTGAGAAAGACCCAGAACACCATTACGCCTATCCCGGTGTATTTCGATACCTATGACATAAGAGGCATCACCGAGATCTTTCATGTCAAAATTCTGCGAAAACATTCGCTTCGACTCATGCAGCATATCCAAGTTGTTACTTGCAAGCAGAATGTCATCCACATACAAAACAAGGATTATAAAGTTACTCCCACTGATCTTGAGATAGGTGCATTGATCCACTTGATTCTTTAAGAAGTCTTGTTCTTTCATGACTTCATCAAACTTAAGGTACCATTGCCGTGAGGCTTGCTTCAACCCATATATCGACTTCTTCAACTTGCAGACCATGTGCTCTTTACCTTTAGGAATGAATCCTTCAGGTTGCCGCATGTATACGTCTTCATGCAAGTCTCCATTTAAGAAAGCAGTTTTGACATCCATCTGATGTAACTCAAGATCAAAGTGAGCTACAAGTGCCATAACAATCCTTAGGGAATCTTTACGAGAGACAGGAGAAAAGGTCTCTTGATAATCAATTCCAGCCTTTTGAGTATAGCCCTTCGCAACCAATCTGGCCTTATAGCGTTTGACATTTCCTTTTGGGTCTAATTTGGTTTTGAAGACCCATTTACAACCGACAGTTGTGGATCCTTCAGGAAGTTCAACCAATTCCCAAACGTCATTATGCTGCATGGAATTTAGCTCCTCAATCATAGCCTCATTCCATTGAGTGGCCTGATCACTATTAATGGCTTCTCGATAAGAGGTGGGATCAACAAGCTTTCCAATGTCCTCAACTTCAGTCAGATAAGTTATGAAATCATCAAAATTAGTGGCCCTGCGTTCCCTTGATGATCTCCTGAGTTGATTTTGGGGTTGAGCAACGTGAGGCTCGGCAACATGAGGTGCTTCTTGGTTTTGAGGTTCTTCATGGTTTTGATTAGGAGGATTTGGATCAGTGACATCAGGAGCAGCATCGTGTACAAGAGGAATTATCGGAGGAATCGACGAGTGGTTCCCCCCTGCTTCTTGTACTTCATGCAAATCGAAGTTAGGATTTGTTGTGCTCTCACTGATCTCTGAGTTCTCGAGAAACGTCGCATGCTGCGTGTCAACGATGGTAGTAGTATGGGAAGGACAGTAAAACCGATAACCTTTTGAGTTATCAGGATAACCGATAAAGGAACATGAAATCGTTTTAGGATCCAGTTTCTTTAAGTTAGGGTTATAGACTTTTGCTTCGGCAGGGCAGCCCCATACTTTCATATATTTTAGACTCGGTTTCTTACCTGTCCAGATCTCATGAGGAGTTTTAGGGACAGATTTTGATGGAACCCTATTGAGTATATGAACGGCTGTTTTTAAGGCCTCAGTCCAAAGAAAGGTAGGTAGGTTAGTGTTGGCAAGCATACTTCTCACCATGTCCATTAAGGTTCGGTTTCTCCTTTCAGCAACACCATTTTGTTGAGGAGAACCAGGCATGGTGTATTGGTTAATAATGCCATGTTCCTTACAAAAATTATGGAAAGGACCAGGAGCTTGACCAATGTCAGTATGTCTACCATAATACTCACCTCCTCTATCTGATCTCACAACTTTTATTTTACGATTAAGTTGGTTTTCAACCAAAGTTTTAAAATCAGCAAAAGTTTGTAAGGATTCAGATTTTTCTTTGATCAAATACAGGTGCATGTAACGAGAATAATCGTCAATGAATGTAATAAATGATGTATGTCCCGTGATGGATGCGGGATAGGGGCCACTTATGTCAGTATGAATTATTTCCAACAAGTTGGAACTTCTTGTGGCTCCTTTCTTATTCCCTTTAGCCATCTTCCCTTTGAGGCACTGTATACATGTTTCAAAATCACTAAAATCAAGAGAGGGTAAGATTCCATCCTTTACGAGTCGTGTCATGCGATTTCGTGAGATGTGGCCAAGACGTTTATGCCACAACATGGAGGAATTCTCTCGTTTAGGTGATTTTGTCTTTGTTTTAGTTATATCATCAACATTAAGAGATAACAAAGAATGTGAGAAATTATGATCTAGTTCTAACTTATACAGCAATCCATCCAAAAAACCACGACCAAGCAATTCATTATTACGAGTTATGGCAATCTTGCCGAAACCATGAATCGTTACATAACCTTCAAGGTCTAGTCTAGAAATAGATACAAGGTTCCGAGTAATTCTCGGTACAAATAAGGTATCTATTAGTCTAATGCCTTTTCCGGTGCTCATATGTAAAACATAAGTTCCAATGGCTTCGACATTTAAGAGATCACCACTTCCAACTCTAAGCTTTCTTTGGCCCTTTGGTAGCTTCTGGATTGTAAGGAACCCCTGTAATGAGTTGGTTACATGAACCATAGAACCAGAGTCACCCCACCATGTATTAACAGGTACATCAGTAGTAAAGGAATCAAATATTACATAAAGTACGTTACCTTTCTTAGCTAGCCACTCCTTGAACTTAGGGCAATCCTTCTAACGGTGTCCTTTGTCACGACAGAAGTTGCATTTAAGTTTGCCAGTCGAGGAATTAGAGCCAGAGGCAACTGCACCATGATTAGTCTTTTGGACTTTGTTCGCAGTTTGTTTACCGTTGTTTCCCTTCCTCTTCTTGGAGTTAGCGGTGGTGGTCAGGTGAACAGCTTCAGGTTAGTAATAGTGACATTATCAGCTGTGTTATGCAGACAAGGTAATCTCTCCTAAAGTAATGCCTAAAATAAGTAGGCTCAATAATAATAGAGAGATGATAAGTTATCTAAGGCAGCCTAAGTAATGTCTCTAGAGTAATGGAACTAAAGTAATGACTAAAATAAGTAGGCCTATTAGTACTGTTCCTTAGAGTAATAAGACTATGACCATTATAGTAATGAAGCTAGTGATAAGTAAGCCTATTGTAAACACCAAAACAATAAGCTAAAGTAAGGCTCTACTTACATGTTACATCACCTTTGGGCAGAAGTAACTAAGATCTAAGCAAACATGAGCATTAGGTCATGCAACACAACGCTTATCTTTTGACCTTTGGGCACAAAATTAAGAATCGTGTATTTTAGGCATGAAAAGAATCCCTTTGCTACACAAAACATATTAAATCACCTTTGGGCAGAATTAATATACTAAGTGTTAATTATGCAAAAGAGAAAAGAGCGCAACATGAGAATCACATTTGACCTTTGGGGGCAAAATGTTGAGACCATATATATTTAGTGCGAACTATGCTTCATGGAAAAGTCACTTAGATCTGACTTTGGGAATGTATGACCTTGACTGCGCTATTCGTCATGATGAACCCGCTGCCCTTACTGCTGAATCCACTGCTGATCAGAAGGCGAACTTTGAAAAGTGGGAGAAGTCGAATCGCCTGTCGCTAATGTTAGTCAAGAATTCCATTGATCTGACTATTAGAGGAGCCATCCCTGACTCTGAAAAAGTCAAGGACTACCTCAAATCTGTTGAGGACCACTTCAAGGGATCGTCTAAAGCGCATGCAAGTGGCTTGATGTTGCAGATGCTTACATTGAAGTATGAAGGAACTAGCGGTGTCCGTGAGCATATTATGAAGACTCTAGAGATGGAAGTCTCCGATAACTTTCTGGTGCACTTCATCATGACCTCCCTGCCTGCTCGTTTTGACACTTTCAAGGTTAACTACAATGCTTTGAAGGATAAATGGTCAATGAGTGAACTTATTGGGCACTGTGTTAATGAGGAGGAGCGTCTTAAGCTGGCTCAACCTGAAGCTGTTCACCTGACCACCACCGCTAACTCCAAGAAGAGGAAGGGAAACAACGGAAAACAAACTGCGAACCACTCGTCGATTCCTCCGATAATTCCTCTTGTACACGATGCTGCTCTGATACCACTTGTTGAATTTAAGCATGATTCGATCCATTTAATAACGTACCGGTTGATCCTGAGGAACCTGTGAGGGCATTAAACATTGATGCCATTGATTCGGGTTCCCAAAATAAGATGATTGAATTAGGATGGAATGATGAATTCGGTTTTGATGAATTCAACAGAGGAAGGAGAACGAAATTAGATATGAGGGAGGCTGTGATTATGTGTGTTGATACACTTAAAATTAGGTTAAATACTCTCTATTTATATAAGGAGCGTATTTTCACATTTAGTCCCTTTGGTGTTTAATTCGTGCCTCATTAGTCCTCTTAAGTCCAATCACCTAATGGGAAACCCTATAATACGTCTTTAAGAGTAAATACGTCCATCGAATATTTACTAGACATAGGGATTTCAGTTATCGTCAATTATCATATCAGGAAGGATAGATGATCAGTGACGGTCACACTAACGTGGTTCCAACACTTCAGACCCTCCCATGGTCTTAGTTAGTCCATTTGGGTCTTGGTGGTATTCTGGTGGTCGATTTGCAGCATCCGATGGTGGCTGAATGACGATTGATAATATCTTGGTTTTCAAGGTTTTTCGTATTTTTGATACGAGCACTTATATTAGCTTTTCCTAACAATTTCTTCGTAACTTCTTCTTGACCCTTTTTTGTTGGTCGGCTATATATAGATGCTTGCTCGTGGCTGAGATCCGTTACCTAGTGACTTAGTCGTGGCTGAATTTTTTTCTTTTTTTGTGTAGATCTTCGTTTGCGATGAGTTTTTTGACACTCGAATACGAGATCTTTTTCTTAATTAAGATCTGAAATAACGAATGTAACTCCATCCTTTTCCATCTAGCCCAAACCCTCTTAGTATTATGGTGGTTATCGCCAGCCACTTTTAGTGACTGTTTTGGATTTGACAACTATTTTTTGCGGTTTTCGGTTTTATCGAAGGTTGAGATATATCACTTTAAATCTTGACCGTGGGCTTTTGGATTTGAGATCGAAGTGAGAATTGATTGTTTGTAAATCATCTAGAGATGAATCGAATCATGACTTTGTGTTTGTATGCCAAACGAAATTCAAAGGTGGCGACTTGAGGTTAAAATTTTTTTGAATGGGTTTTCGATGTATTTCTCTTTTACCCTTTTTTTTTATATCTGAACGGCGGTGGATCCCTACGGCTTTTGTGTAAAAGTTTTTGTGGTAATTAAATTACCACATAGTGATCAAAATAAGGAAAAGATGGTCTTAAGATTTAACCAATCTCTGGACGTATATGCGGAGACTATTGAAAGTGTTGAAGTTGTGAATTATCGAAAAAAGTTAATCGAATAATGATCGGCTGGGTAGATTTCGTGAATCAATCAAGATAACATCTTGAGATGAAAATTTGTTTTTGTGATCGTGACTCATGGCTCAAGAAAAAAAGATGTGTGGTTTTTATTACTACACATGTGATCAGAAGGATCTTCAGTTGATGCCAACGAGATTTGAGCAGAAAAATTGATGGAAAAAATTAATGATTCATCTTAAACAAATATTTGATGAGTCATTTGTTAAAGAATTGTTTGGGGGATTTCGATGGAGGTATATTGAATGTGATGGGCTGTATGTTTATTTTTTGTTTTTGGTGATTGGTGGGATAGTGTATATTGAGTTTTATGAGATCTGGAATAAAAAGAAAGTGTTAGAATTTTGTGATTATCGATGGTTGGATCTAACCCGACGGTAGGGGTGGGAACGTTTAGTGTATTGTCTCACAGATGGCGCCAATTTGTTTGATCAAAGATCGCATGGACCTTCGATCGGGAACAAGGAGGGGTTTTGACCGATTTATTGGCGATTCTCTACCGGTGTAAAGTTTTGAGAAGCTTAACGTTATTGGATCGGAGGTGTTTGATGTGTTGGCGGTGGAGACGACTCCGTAGAGAAGCCGACCACCTTAGGTATTATGAGGGTGAAGAGAACATGTCTCAATTATTGGGGAGGACCTCTATTTATAAGAGGAGCTTACCTTGGGGGATACCCTATCGTTTAGGAAGAGATTTGGGTAAATCCCTTTTCTTTAGGAGGAAGAAATAAGAGATTTCCTCCATATTTGGCGGAGCTCCGTTCTGACGGATGAGCTCCGTAATTCTGACTGAGGTGAGCTCCGTAATCCTGACGGAGGTGAGCTCCGTTCTGACGGAGGTGAGCTCCGTAATTCTGGCAGAAAACATTCTTAAGCAGCCTCCGTAATAGCATATTCACATACGGAGGTAGGGCTCCGTATAGGGTATTTCATCACTATCCATATCATCTTCCTCAAATGTTACTTTATCCATGCGTAACACACTGGATCTCTGGATTGGCTTATCTCCTCTTTCAGATTTTGCTTCCTTTGCATTCCTCTTTGCCGCTGAAAAAGATGTTCCACACACCTCTGATCCTCCTGCAATATAATTAATGATTCGTGCGTTGGCTGGAGGTGATTTGGGTCTGGATGGCTGTTGTTGGCTTTGCTTGCCCAAATCCTTGACATCAATATCCTGAGCTTTCTTCTTTCCAAAGAGTTCTGTTAGATATCCTTTACTAAGGAGTATCCCGATCTCGCGTCGAAAGGCATAACATTCTTCTTTGGTATGCCCAAAATCTTCATGATAAGCACACCATCTTGATTTATCTTTACCGGCATCTGGCTTCGAATTCCTGGGAGGCCACCTGGCTTTGTCCCCAAGATTTTTCATGGCTGCTACTATTCCTGCAGTGTCAACAGAAAAACAATATTTTGATACTTCAGGATATTGAGGTTCTCCCTGTCTTTTTGTTGCTACTGCCCTCTGCTGTACAGCTCTCGTATAGGGTTTATTTTTGCTGGGTCGGAACAATGGAGTTTCTGCTCTTCGATTTGGACGTTCATACGTTGAGGGTGCTTCCATCCTCTTCCTCATCAATTCGTCTTCCTCGAGTCTGATAAATCTCAAGGCACGATTTCTAGCTTCATCCAAAGATTTGCAAAGTGTCATGACAAGATCCTGATAGAATAGAGAATCCTTACTTAACCCCATCTTTAAGGCCTGAACTGCAGTGGTCATATCTAACTTTGGAATTTCCAACGATTCTTTCGTAAACCTGTTAAGATATTCTTTTAAAGATTCGTTAATTCCTTGGGTGACTTGATAAAGATCACCCGTTATTTTCTCAAAAACCCTACTGCATGAAAACTGTAAATTAAATTGATTAATAAGTTGTGCAAAAGAAAATATAGATCCAGTGGGTAAATTGAGTAACCACTTCAGGGCTGCTCCTGATAACGTGGCCCCAAAACCTTTGCATAAACATGCTTCTCTTAAATCTGTTGGGATTGGAACTGTCTCCATCTTCTCCAAGTATTGAGCCACATGTTCCTGAGGATCTGTTGTTCCATCATATGTTTTCATATGAGGCGCTGAAAACTTCTTCGGAATTTCCACATTGGCTATGGCAGGTGCAAATCTGGAAATTCTGTATGAAGATGGATCTGCTTCTGGAATTGGTTGACAAAATCCCGGAACTGTCGAAATTAGTTCCTTGATTTTCTGTAATTCTCTCGCCACGTATGCATTCGCCATATTATCCTGCATTTGGTTAATATTATTTTCATAATTAAAGGAGGGAGGAGTGAAACCTGGAACCCAGAAGATGATGGAGGGGTTTGTTCGTTATTTTTTGAGTTATTTCCTGCTTGAAATAAGGAACCAGATCCAGATTTTGGAGGAGGAGTAGAGAACATGTGACCCATTGACTGAGTCTCTGGAACTCCCGTTCCTCCAAAATTAATACTCCTATTGTTTAAAGGAGAGTTTTCTGGTCTCTCAGGATCTTGGATTCTGATCTCTTGAGTCCTAGGTTCTTGGCTCCTGCTTTCCATCATCCTTGACTCCAAGCTATCGAATCTAGAGATGTTGTCTCTCTGTGCTTTCTTCATTTGTTCCTGAAGAACCCTAAACATAGAAAAAATATATGTGTCAGCACTGGATTCATGATGAGTAGTTTTTACCTGTGAATCCAGAGATGGTTCTGGATATGGTCGTGGCGCTTGAGGCATCGGGCGATTTGGATCATATCCTGCAGACGTATCCTCAATAGCCTTTCCAGTATTTTTATTATTATTATTTTTTGGAGGCTTATTAATTAGATTCTTCAGAGTTACAGATCCGGAAGCAGCAGAGGAAACATTTTGAGAAGTCGACATTTTTTGTAGATTGGTTTGAGAAAGTTTTTGAAACTAAATATCTAGGATTGTGATAAAATTGCAAAAACACCTTTTTGCCCCACGGTGGGCGCCAAATTATTTCAGGCAAAAATTACCTAAGATAATTTTATAAAGGATTCAAGATAATTTAAGAACCGAAGATTTGTAAGTGAGGTTTGGTGTTTTAAGATCTTCAAATAAAAGCAAAGTTTTCTTAAAGATAACGAATTAAAGTAAGAGTTTTTGCGAAAAAGAGTTTTATGAAAGCCTTTGAGACAGAAATACTTTGAGCAACTAAGAAAACTATTGAAGATAAAGATAAAGTACTGAAATGTAAAACTAGCATCTTAAGAATAAATGAAAATGACAACGACACCAGAATTTTGTTGACGGGGAAAAACCCTTGATTCAATTAAGAAATCTTAGGTAAAAAACCCCGGGAGGATTCAATCGATCCTACCTCCTGTTCTTTTATTATTATTATTATTCTTGAACGATTACAATGATATGAACGAATGAAAATGAGAACAAGTAATAGCTAAGAAACAAAGTGTTGTGTGTTTGTAGAGTGAATGAGTGTTTGTATGATGAATGCATGTCCTCTTATTCTCGATCAATCACCTCTTATTTATAATAGAAATCCCTAACTAATTAGCCGAAATATCTGGGATCTTCCGTGTGGTGTTGTTCAACATGCAAAGGATGAGAAAGTGAACGTTGAGTCCTCTTTGACACGTTTATTCTTCAAGTTCGTTCCGATATCTAAGGTAATACACGTTTCTTTTCTTCCTTAAGAGGCTGGATATTTGTTGATATTTATTTTCGACCGTTAGCACGTTCCTGAATATCCTGGATGATGATCCTTAATTTAGGATCCTGCAAAACACAAAAGCATTATCGTGTACAACAACATTTGTTAGTAATATCTTTAATCAGGATCATAGCACTAAAAATCTGACCCCAAACAATTGTCCCCAAATTTATATTTAACCCCACATGAGTCAAATATAAATTTCTAAGTTGTAACCAAGAAGCATCCAAACTAGTGTTGCATCTAGACTTAATTGCGTATCCAGTTGATTTGCTATCCAGTTGGCGCGTTGCAGTGAGATCAGTCAAAAAATGATGAGTAAATTTAATTTACTCGTCTTGATGAGACGTTTAACCTATCACTTTGTCTCCCATGACTCCTTATCTCTTCGCCTATTTAAACTCCCCAAATCCTCAACCGTCTTCACAAAAAATCTTCCACTTTGTATCTTAACAAATCTTTTCTCCATATTTCTCAAAAATACTCTCTTTTCAAGAAATCTTTTCAAAAACTTTTCTTTTCAAAATAATGTCTTCATCCACAGAACTGGTTTGGAAAAACAAGGTAAAAAGTTTATTATTTAGTTATTTTATAAAAGTTTTTTCCTAATTGTTTTTATTTCTTCAGCATCTACAGGAAATCATCAATCGTTGTGAAGAACAGGCGAAACTCAATGACAATCTTCTCTTAAACATCAATTCTTGCTTCATGTCTTCAATGGCTATCTGCAAATCTCACCAACAACTCACTCTGGATGTCATCAGCAAGTGGGGTGACGACCTTAGTGCTTTAAAGGGGGAAATCCTTCAAGCATATGATGAACTCAACCGCGCTCAAGAAGAATTGAAGACCGCTAAGACTGATCTGGTCTACTTGAAGTCGGTTGTGTCGATCTTGAAGAAGAAATATCCCGATGTTGACGCCAAGATTGCAGATGAAATCCTTGAAGGCGGGTCTTATTTCTAGGTTTTTTAGTGGACGATGATAGATAAAATGAAAAGGCTTGAGCCCACTACTTCTAACTTAGTAGCAGTTGTATATATATATCTTTTGTAAGCTACTACTCTTTTGGTGATAAATAAAATTAGTATTTTGTTTATATGAATGAGCGTACCTTTATTTCCATATTTCAAGCAAAACCTGCAAATTCCAGCAAGATTTAGAGTTTTGAACCACATACCTTTGTGATGACCATTATTTATTAATTCTCATTTTCCTGTTTCAAGAAAAAGACACTAAAAAGAAACTCATTTGTCAATTCATTAACTAATCCTTTTTGTCAATCAGTTGTATTTAATAGAGAGATTATCCCTATTCTTTTTGATGACTGTTTATTAGTAGTCAAAACCAAATGAGTTGATTGTAAAATCAACAACCCTTTGAAAATTCCCAACCATGAGGGTCTACCCACAATCAAGAATTTTTTATGGCGTGCTCCCCGGGCGAAATGAGGTATTAATGTTAACCTCGGTGTTCGAGAAGGTGATCCCTTCAACCTAGGATTGAATTTTTAGTTCAATCCACTGTAGTCCGTTTAAGGACTTAGACTTAGGAGAATTTGCTTCTGTTCAGGATCTGTACCTTGGATATATGCTTGTGACCTTCATCCACCAAGATCCTAAATGTTGACAATCCTACATAAGACCATAAGACAAAACATATGCCAAGGGTTGATATTAGCCCTTTTGGCTAATGCCACTCCGACGCTCAAGTCAGTATTATTGTTATAAAGATTTAATAAAAATAAAAATTACTTATTGATAATATGCTTTAAGGTGAATCGCATTCCAAGCTCTTGGAATCATCCTACCATCTGGTTCTTGAAGCCAGTAGGATCCCTTACCTGCTTCTGCCTCTATAAAGTAGGGACCTTCCCATTTTGGAGCAAGCTTCCCATCAGATTTTTTAGTTGTATTCTTAAAAGCTTTTCTCAACACTAGGTCTCCAACTTCAAACCTTCTAATCCTTATATTCTTATTGTATGCTCTTGTAACTTGATATTGATAACCAGCTATGCGAATTTTAGCAGCTTCCCTCAGTTCGTTAGATCTTCAAATAAAGCTTGATTATTATCCTGAACTGTCTGCAAACTGGATCTTGCAGTTGGCACCATCATTTCTGCTGGAAGTACTGCTTCAGTTCCAAATACCAAAGAAAATGGTGTATGTCCAGTAGCATGTTTGACGGTGGTTCTATCAGCCCAAAGCACAAATGGCAACTCCTCTGCCCATAATCCTTTCTTGCCTGTTAGCCTTTTCTTAAGATTATTAACAATAATCTTATTGCTTGATTCTGCTTGACCATTAGCTTGTGGATGGACAGGAGTAGAAATTATCATTTTTATACCATAACTTTCACAAAATCCAGTTGTTCTTCTTCCAATAAATTGTGAGCCATTATCACAAATGATCTCAGATGGAACTCCAAATCTGGTCAGTATATTACGTTTGACGAAAGAGATTACTTCTGTTTCCTCAATTTGAACAAAATCTTCTGCTTCTATCCATTTCGAGAAATAATCTGTCATTGCTAGCATGAATCTCTTTCCACAAGGTGCCTTTGGCATCGGTCCCACTATATCCATCCCCCACTTCATGAAGGGCCAAGAAGAAACAATGGGATACATTGGTTCAGCTGGCTGATGATATATGTTACCATGCCTTTGACAACCATCGCACTTCTTCACATAATCCCTTGTATCTCTATCCATAGTAGGCCAATAATATCCTGTTCTGACTATTTTGGTGCGTAATGCTCTGGCTCCAGAATGATTTCCACATTCTCCATCATGTATCTCTCTCATTACTTCTTGTGCTTCTTCTTTTTCTAGGCATCTTAGATATGGACCTGCAAGTGATCTCCTATACAATCTATTTTGTATAATAGAGAAGTATGATATCTTTGTTTTAAAAGCTCTGTGATTTTCTTGTTCTGGGATAATTCCTTCTTGAAGATATTTCATTATTGGATCTATCCAAGATTTCGAATTGTCCCCAGAACTTGATTCTTCTGATTCTTGATCATCTACTGCTTTAACTTGTAAAGTTTCTATAGCTGGTTTCATGATCTTTATAATTGGTATTTTAGTGTCAGGCGGGATATTAAGTGAGGATCCTAAATAAGCTAAGGCATCTGCTTCTATGTTTTCCTGTCTTGGGACCTGTTTTATGCTAAAGAATTCGAAGTTCTCTGCTAAACATTTCACAATATCTAGATAAGCCATTAATTTTTCACCTTTAACCGAATAAGATCCATTAAAATGATTAGCTAATAACAAAGAATCTACATAAACTTGCAAGCATTTAATACCCATATTTTTAGCTAATTCTAATCCTGCTATTAAAGCTTCATATTCCGTTTCATTATTAGTAGCTGTAAATTCACAATTAATGGACTGAGGTAGCATATCCCCATGTGGCGATTTTAGTATGATTCCTAATCCTATTCCTCTTACATTAGCCGCACCATCAGTATGTAAGATCCATTTTTCAGTGTTTTCAGTTAGCATTTTTACTTCTAAGTTTGCCTCTGTTTGTAAATCACTAGTAAAATCAGCCACAAAATCAACTAAGGCTTGGGATTTAATAGCAGTTCTAGGTTCATAGGTTATATTAAATGCACTTAACTTTACAGACCATTTAGCCATTCTACCCGATAACTCTGGTTTCTTAAGTACATTTTTTATAGGATAACTAGTTTTTATATGGATATGATGTGTTTCAAAATAATGTCTAAGTTTAGTAGAAGCCATTATTAAAGCTAATATCAATTTTTCTAAGTGTGAATATCTAGTTTCAGAATTTAATAAACTTTTACTAACATAATCAACCTATAAGCTACAACAAAGCATAAGTGCTCAACAAGGAAATTTCAGCACGTTTCCAGCTTTGCGCCATTCACTTGCCAATGACTTTTGGCAATCAAGAAGACTAGATACAACAAAACTCAGTTCTGGACATTTGCAGGGAACTCAAAGACCTTTTCAAAAATTTAAGGTTGGACTCTTGAAGAGCTCTAATGAATGAGTTATGATGTCTGCAAAACAGGCCTGCAGGATTCGTCCAAAATTCGACCACTTTTGGAAATCAACATTTTTCGCCAATCTCTGGGCAAAATCAAAAGAAACTTTCTTCACATCTAATTTAGAGGACACATAGAGCTTTTCGAAAATGTAAGATTCATCTACTAACTCGTTCATATAAGAAAGATATGATTTTTGCAATATGACAACAGTTTCAGGTATGGAAATCCAATTCGTTTTGAAAGCAATTCGACCATCAAACATCCATGGCTGATAACCACGACCTCTACAGTTCATATATACCAAAATATGAATCATTTGACATTATGAAATCATCAATTGATTTATAGATTCATTAGACACATTATACAATCGATTTGACACCCCAAATGACCTAAATCGACTCACAAACGCAATCGAATCCAAATCAAACCTCAAGACCAGATGTGAACCCTATTTTGGTTCTATTAGAACATAATATTGACATTAACAATGATTTCATACCTGTAGGAAATCTTAACATACCAAATGATTGCAATAATAATCACCGAATAACCCGAAATCATCAAATCTAACAACAAAAATGTTTCCTATCAATCAATACTCAACATGTCCAGGTATGGACAAAATATATAGATTAAAATGACCAACATTCAGTAAGGATTTCAATCATTACCTATATGGATGATTATAGAATCGATTTCAAGCCCTAGATCACTCCGAATCGACCCGAAATCAATGAAAATCAAGCTATGGAGGTTATGGAGGCTCACACCATGAAACACACACATACTTCTGAAGATAATGAGGGATTAGGGCTGCCTAAACCCTATCAAAACCGTCCCCCTCTTTGCACAATGACTAAAGTGCCCTTGTCTTAAATCTAACGACCGTTAAGGCTCAAATTAACAAACCGGAAGCTCAAACGACCAACGAGCACCTTAGTGACTAACCAAAAACTATAATAACATCTCATGATCAGTAATAACTTATTCAAGTATCACATTAATCATTTAGATAACAACAGTTAATTACTTAGCAATTTAAGCAACTAACAGCATCAAAGTCAACTAACGGTCAAAGTCAAAGTCAAAGGTAGAAAAGTTTAGGATGTTACATCGCCGGAGTCTCCTAGCTGCATGGACTAAAGCAAGAGTTAGCTTTTCGATTTCTGGGTACCTTGTTTCCGGGGCCTGCAAGACTCTGTTGACATAATATATTGGCTATTGGACCCCTTTTCTGCTTGCTATCAATACTGCACTTATGGTTTCACCGGATGCTTCTAGGTACATCTGGAGGGTTTAGCCCGGTTTCGGATCCGTCATTGTTGGCAATTGGCATAAATAGTCCTTCAGCTCCGTGAAGGCTTTTTGAGCTTCCTCTGTCCATTTAAAATGTTGTTTTTCCAGGCAACCCTTCGACGTGTTGAAGAAAGGCAGGGATCTATCTGCTGACTTGGAGAAAAAGTGATGGAGGGCTGCTAGCTTTCCATTGAGGCTTTGGACCTCTTTGAGAGCCTGCGGCGGCTTCATATTTTGGATGTCTTTGATCTTTTCTGGGTCTGCTTTAAATCCTTCTTTTGTAATGATGTGCCCCAAAAATTGGCCTTCTTCCACTCAAAAAGAACACTTTTTTGGGTTCAATTTCATATTGATGGCTCGGAGGGTCTTGAAAGTTTCTCCAATGTCTAGGAGCATGTCTTCTTCACTTCTACTTTTAATGACCATGTCGTCTACATAAGCCTCCAAATTTTGTCCGATCTGTCTCCCAAAGGCCTTATCCACCAGTCTCTGATATGTTTCTCCATCATTTTTTAAACCAAAGGCATCTTTTTATAACAATAAATTCCTTCGGATGTGTAAAAGGTTGTTTTGTCTTCGTCATCCGGGTGCATTTGTATCTGGTGATAGCCTTTGTAAGCATCTAGAAAGCATTTTAGCTGGAAGCCTACGAGTGATTCAACTTTCCAATCAATCTCCGACAAGGGATAAAAGTCTTTAGGGCATGCCTTGTTGATATCAGTGAAATCGACACACATTCTCCATCCTCCGTCGTGCTTTTTCACCATCACCGGGTTGGCTACCCAGCATTGGTATTTAACTTCTCTGAGGATGCCAGCTTTTACCAAATCTTCCACTTGCTCCTTCGCAGCCTTACTCCTGTCTGGAGCTAGGCTCTGACGCTTTTGCTTTATAGGCTCCAGATGGGGTCTTGTGTTCAGGCGGTGTTGTATGTCAAAAGTTTCACCATTTATCCTCAACTCTCTGGGGACGCCCGTCATGTTCACAGGTGTCCAAGCAAACACATCTTTGTTTTTGTCTAACACATCTTTTAACTTTCTTTTGTACTCAGTCGGTAGTTGCTTGCCGATGAGTATGTGTTGATCTGGATATTTGATGTTGATAAACAATTTTTCTGTCTCTACTTCAATGTTTTCATTCTTCTTTGACGACTCTCCGACCTCCGGAGCTCTAATTTGAGCACATTGTACCTCCGGCCGAGGTTCGGTTTTGACGAAACCGACCCCCCTTGGAGTTGGGAACTTTACTACTGCATGAACTGGAGATGGCACCATACCCATTTTTCTCATTACCGACCGGCCAAGTATGACATTATATGGCGATTCCCCCCTTACTATCACAAACGTCAATATCTTTGTTCTCGTCCGCGGAGCCATTTCTACAGTGACATTCAATGCGACCTCTCCAAGTGACCAAGTTCTTTCTCCTGAAAAGCCTACTAGGGGACTTATGTTGTCTTTCCTTGTCTTTCTTAGTGTTGCTTTTAGCTTCAAGAAACAATGCTCATACATAATCTCGCATCCACTTCCCGTATCCAAATGAATTCGTTTCACCGGGTGATTCCCTATGATGGCTCCGATTATAATTGGTGCTCTGATGCTTCTTCATCTTCTACCGGTGGAAAGCTTATGGCTACCTTCTTCCAGGCTTTGGCTCTGACTGGAGGTCTTTCTGGCACCGTACGCTCTGGGATAACTGCTGCAATTATGTCTTCCAGTGGCTCCGCTTTTGCCTCCGGAGCCTCAATCACTGGGGGTTTTGCCATTGTTTTGCCTTGGGCCTGGCTCTTTGATGCCTTTCAGTATCATTGAATATTTTCCTGACTTCATGGCTTCTTCTACCTTGTTCTTGAAAACTTTGCATTCATTTGTCTCATGGCCATAGCGATTGTGAAATTCACAATATTTGGTCATGTCTTTGTTCCGGAGTCCTCCTTTCATCGCAGCCTTCTCCATTGCTAATATGTCACGAGAATTCTTTGGGGCATGTTGGAGAGTAGAGTGGCTTCCGGAGGCTC
>CM067167.1:239461449-239494296 GCA_034093135.1 Erigeron breviscapus | reverse complement strand
TTAACTAATGGTGTTGTTACGAATCCATATCATTACAATAGTATAAGATAATCCAGAAATGACAAATCATAAATGTCATCATAACAATACATAACATATGTCATAATAAATGTAGCCAAACGACATAAATGGCTAATTAAGATGATCTAGGTAAGGGGAAAGCTAATTGTCTTCTTTTAACCATCTACCCGCCTCACCAAGCTAAGTCTTTCACTAGCTCAATCCTGCTTAACCTGAGGGTACAACGTTTTTCAAAAGAGCAAGTGTTAGCTTTAAAAGCTAAGTAAGATAACATGTATTTAGAAAACGTTTACCGATTCGTTATATATTAACAAACTCATTTCATAAATGTTAATATCACGTAATCATCATAACATATATCATATCAAATAAGAGTTATCACCTACATAACATAAACGTAAAACATTAGGATTCATCGTATTCCTAATTGTGCCTATCCTTTCATACTTTACATTCCTTTCTTTACTTTATTTTCTTTCTTTACTTTTCTTTTGCCTAAACGTAGGCTAAGTGACATAAGCCACTTATCTTAGGGATGTGGGGTTGTGTGTAGGCGGCCATAAGACCTTACATGGAGTCCTCACACCCGACTTGATGGGTAGACCTTACGTTGGTCCATCGTCGTCGTTAAGGAAAGACAAAGTCAATCCAACTGAGTATACCGTTTAACCGTTGCGCGTGTAGTGGTTAGTTACTCCACCCGGATACACTCAAACATAACTATGCCACGGGGAGGTATCTAGATTCCCACACCACGTGACCACATACACACTAGCTCCGAAGAACTAGCATGAGTTAAGCTTAACACAACTTTGTACTTATGCTCGATACTTCTTATCTTTATTAGCTTAGGCTAACTTTCACCTAAACTAATCACATAAATCTTTTCTTTACTTTAGGGACCTTAATCGTGCACGTGTCATGGCAAACCTATAGAAGTCTAGTGACTAAGTGATCAAGCCATGCATATAATCATGTAACATACACATACATATAATCATATCATCATAACATGATAATAACACGTCGTAATATCATTTCATTATCATATCATCAATGCATTACAACATCATATCTTTATATCATCTTAGCATCATATCGTGTTAACATCGTATCGTCTTATCTTTACATCATATACATTTCATGTTGTCATCACTACATAACATATACATATTATCATTTCATCATAGCATGCATAAGCTTACCCTTCGTCATCAATGGTAATTGTTTCGGGCAAAAATTACCTAAGATAATTTTATAAAGGATTCAAGATAATTTAAGAACCGAAGATTTGTAAGTGAGGTTTGGTGTTTTAAGATCTTCAAATAAAAGCAAAGTTTTCTTAAAGATAACGAATTAAACCAAGAGTTTTTGCTAAAAAGAGTTTTATGCAAGCCTTTGAGACAGAAATACTTTGAGCAACTAAGAAAACTATTGAAGATAAAGATAAAGTACTGAAATGTAAAACTAGGATCTTAAGAATAAATGAAAATGACAACGACACCAGAATTTTGTTGACAGGGAAAAACCCTTGATTCAATTAAGAAATCTTAGGTAAAAAACCCCGGGAGGATTCAATCGATCCTACCTCCTGTTCTTTTATTATTATTATTATTCTTGAACGATTACAATGATATGAACGAATGAAAATGAGAACAAGTAATAGCTAAGAAACAAAGTGTTGTGTGTTTGTAGAGTGAATGAGTGTTTGTATGATGAATGCTTGTCCTCTTATTCTCGATCAATTACCTCTTATTTATAATAGAAATCCCTAACTAATTAGCCGAAATATCTGGGATCTTTCGTGTGGTGCTGTTCAACGTGCAAAGGATGAGAAAGTGAACGTTGAGTCCTCTTTGACACGTTTATTCTTCAAGTTCGTTCCGATATCTAAGGTAATACACGTTTCTTTTCTTCCTTGAGAGGCTGGATATTTGTTGATATTTATTTTCGACCGTTAGCACGTTCCTGAATATCCTGGATGATGATCCTTAATTCAGGATCCTGCAAAACACAAAAGCATTATCGTGTACAACAACATTTGTTAGTAATATCTTTAATCAGGATCATAGCACTAAAAATCTGACCCCAAACAATTGTCCCCAAATTTATATTTAACCCCACATGAGTCAAATATAAATTTCTAAGTTGTAACCAAGAAGCATCCAAACTAGTGTTGCATCTAGACTTAATTGCGTATCCAGTTGATTTGCTATCCAGTTGGCGCGTTGCAGTGAGATCAATCAGAAAATGATGAGTAAATTTAATTTACTCGTCTTGATGAGACGTTTAACCTATCACTTTGTCTCCCATGACTCCTTATCTCTTCGCCTATTTAAACTCCCCAAATCCTCAACCGTCTTCACAAAAAATCTTCCACTTTGTATCTTAACAAATCTTTTCTCCATATTTCTCAAAAATACTCTCTTTTCAAGAAATCTTTTCAAAAACTTTTCTTTTCTATATATAGCGGTTATAATCAGATATATATATATATATATATATATATATATATATATATATATATATATATATATATATATATATATATATATATATATATATATATATATATATATATATATATATATATATATATATATATATATATATATATATATATATATATATATATATATATATATATATATATATATATATATATATATATATATATATATATATATATATATATATATATATATATATATATATATATATATATATATATATATATATATATATATATATATATATATATATATATATATATATATATATATATATATATATATATATATATATATATATATATATATATATATATATATATATATATATATATATATATATATATATATATATATATATATATATATATATATATATATATATATATATATATATATATATATATATATATATATATATATATATATATATATATATATATATATATATATATATATATATATATATATATATATATATATATATATATATATATATATATATATATATATATATATATATATATATATATATATATATATATATATATATATATATATATATATATATATATATATATATATATATATATATATATATATATATATATATATATATATATATATATATATATATATATATATATATATATATATATATATATATATATATATATATATATATATATATATATATATATATATATATATATATATATATATATATATATATATATATATATATATATATATATATATATATATATATATATATATATATATATATATATATATATATATATATATATATATATATATATATATATATATATATATATATATATATATATATATATATATATATATATATATATATATATATATATATATATATATATATATATATATATATATATATATATATATATATATATATATATATATATATATATATATATATATATATATATATATATATATATATATATATATATATATATATATATATATATATATATATATATATATATATATATATATATATATATATATATATATATATATATATATATATATATATATATATATATATATATATATATATATATATATATATATATATATATATATATATATATATATATATATATATATATATATATATATATATATATATATATATATATATATATATATATATATATATATATATATATATATATATATATATATATATATATATATATATATATATATATATATATATATATATATATATATATATATATATATATATATATATATATATATATATATATATATATATATATATATATATATATATATATATATATATATATATATATATATATATATATATATATATATATATATATATATATATATATATATATATATATATATATATATATATATATATATATATATATATATATATATATATATATATATATATATATATATATATATATATATATATATATATATATATATATATATATATATATATATATATATATATATATATATATATATATATATATATATATATATATATATATATATATATATATATATATATATATATATATATATATATATATATATATATATATATATATATATATATATATATATATATATATATATATATATATATATATATATATATATATATATATATATATATATATATATATATATCTAAATGGATTATATATATATATATATACTATATATATATATATATATATATATATATATATCTTTTGTAAGCTACTACTCTTTTGGTGATAAATAAAATTAGTATTTTGTTTATATGAATGAGCGTACCTTTATTTCCATATTTCAAGCAAAACCTGCAAATTCCAGCAAGATTTAGAGTTTTGAACCACATACCTTTGTGATGACCATTATTTATTAATTCTCATTTTCATGTTTCAAGAAAAAGACACTAAAAAGAAACTCATTTGTCAATTCATTAACTAATCCTTTTTTTCAATCAGTTGTATATAATAGAGAGATTATCCCTATTCTTTTTGATGACTGTTTATTAGTAGTCAAAACCAAATGAGTTGATTGTAAAATCAACAACCCTTTGAAAATTCCCAACCATGAGGGTCTACCCACAATCAAGAAGTTTTTATGACGTTCTCCCCGGGCGAAATGAGGTGTTAATGTTAACCTCGGCGTTCGAGAAGGTGATCCCTTCAACCTAGGGTTGAATTTTTAGTTCAATCCACTGTAGTCCGTTTAAGGACTTAGACTTAGGAGAATTTGCTTCTGTTCAGGATCTATACCTTGGATATATGCTTGTGACCTTCATCCACCAAGATCCTAAATGTTGACAATGTTGGGATTTTTGGGTTTTTATCAAAGTAATATTATCCTTATAATATTAAAACGCAGCGGAAAATTGAACCATTTCAATGTGACATATGTAGTTAAAATCAAATTTTAACTTATAAAAGAAAACCCAAACAATAAGGATCCATGTATATGAATAGCATACATACAAAACAACAACCATAGGGTGTTTAGAAGACTACCTTCTTCCAAGCTAATGAGAAGGTTGAATGAAGGAGATGATGTCTTCAAATGGCAAGTCTTCAACCTAGAAGAACCTCAAGCTTGTATACCCCAAGCTTCCAACAAACACCCAAAATTATGCTAGGAATTAAACTTGAAACCCCTTTCTTCCTTTTCCCTTTGGCTGATTTTTCAAGAACCAAAAATAAGAAGAAGAAGCTTTTTGTTCTTGAGAGTTGAGAGAAAAATCCTTACAAGAAGTGTAAGAGTTTTTGTGTGTGTTTTTGATACACTCTATGTTGAGTGTGAAGACCCTTATGTCTTGTGAAGCATGCAAGACAACAAGTGTCTCATTGCATGTCACACCACATGGGGAGGGGGTCCGGCCCCTTAGCCCATCACATGGGTATTAACCCACTGCGCCGCAGTGGGTCTGATACACTCCCACTGCGCCGCAGTGGGAACTCTCTGGCCGCGTGGGTCGAACCTCCCACTGCGCCGCAGTGGGTGATAACTCCCACTGCGCCGCAGTGGGTCTGATACACTCCCACTGCGCCGCAGTGGGTGATAACTCCCACTGCGCCGCAGTGGGTCTGATACACTCCCACTGCGCCGCAGTGGGTGAAACTCCCACTGCGCCGCAGTGGGTGAACACTCCCACTGCGCCGCAGTGGGTGATACACTCCCACTGCGCCGCAGTGGGTGATACACTCCCACTGCGCCGCAGTGGGTGAACACTCCCACTGCGCCGCAGTGGGTCTGATACACTCCCACTGCGCCGCAGTGGGTGAAACTCCCACTGCGCCGCAGTGGGTCGAACACTCCCACTGCGCCGCAGTGGGTGATAACTCCCACTGCGCCGCAGTGGGTGAACCTCCCACTGCGCCGCAGTGGGTTGATACACTCCCACTGCGCCGCAGTGGGTCTGATACACTCCCACTGCGCCGCAGTGGGTGATAACTCCCACTGCGCCGCAGTGGGTCTGATACACTCCCACTGCGCCGCAGTGGGTGATAACTCCCACTGCGCCGCAGTGGGTCTGATACACTCCCACTGCGCCGCAGTGGGTGAAACTCCCACTGCGCCGCAGTGGGTCGAACCTCCCACTGCGCCGCAGTGGGTGATAACTCCCACTGCGCCGCAGTGGGTCGAACCTCCCACTGCGCCGCAGTGGGTATAACTCCCACTGCGCCGCAGTGGGTGAACACTCCCACTGCGCCGCAGTGGGTAACACTCCCACTGCGCCGCAGTGGGTCGAACACTCCCACTGCGCCGCAGTGGGTATAACTCCCACTGCGCCGCAGTGGGTGAACACTCCCACTGCGCCGCAGTGGGTAACACTCCCACTGCGCCGCAGTGGGTGATACACTCCCACTGCGCCGCAGTGGGTAACACTCCCACTGCGCCGCAGTGGGTTGAACACTCCCACTGCGCCGCAGTGGGTAACACTCCCACTGCGCCGCAGTGGGTCTGAACACTCCCACTGCGCCGCAGTGGGTATAACTCCCACTGCGCCGCAGTGGGTCGAACCTCCCACTGCGCCGCAGTGGGTGATAACTCCCACTGCGCCGCAGTGGGTCTGAACCTCCCACTGCGCCGCAGTGGGTATAACTCCCACTGCGCCGCAGTGGGTGAACCCCCACTGCGCCGCAGTGGGTATACACCCCTCTGCGCCGCAGTGGGTCTGACACGCTCCCACTGCGCCGCAGTGGGAACTCTCTGGCCTTATAAACATATTCTCTCAAAATAAATCATCCATATAATTTATTTACATATCTCAAGTGCAATTATTTAGAAAACCACTTTCTAAATGTTTCAAGTATTGATATTTATTTAAAGATCATATCTTGTAAATAAAATCATTAGTGTTTGTCTAGCTTGTTATTGGGTATGACCCGACTTGGATCATCACGTACTAGCCACGTCAATTTAATATGTGTCTTGGGCAGACGAATTCCAACAATCTCCCACTTGCACAAGATTCATAGAAGATTGACGCAAGCAGCAAATACCGCCTAACAACGGTTTGCTACCCCTAATACGTATGACGTAGTGCCATTCAATAACATCATCCTCTTCAAGTCCCTTACTTGAAATGATTTAGGTGAATCGATCATTTATCCTTTTGTCACAGATGTCATGTTAAATCCTAGAGACACAGAGTGATCATTCTCTATTGATTTAACTTTGTAGCAGGCCTTAGACATCTTACTCTCAACGAATAAGAGGGACAAATTCCATCTCGACTACATACGTCTCTCACAATCACCTTATATCATACCTGAGCTTAGTCTTATGTACTGCCATGTTTCAGAACAGCGAAGAACTAAGTCAAAGTATAATATTCAGTGAATATCAAGACCCAATATGTATCTCAGGTCTGAGGACACAATGATATTCGCCTTTTAACTCAAGATTACTTATGATCAATCACAGAGATTCCATGTAGTAATGCTTGATTGCAGGTCAGTCCAATATTTGTATCCCACAAATATCTATGAACCTTGGTAGCAACACTTTGCTCTATATTCAAACCCTTTTGAATATCTACCAATCCAAGTTCATAATAATCTTACATTCATATTTGTTCCCACAAATATGATCGACTACGGACATTTAGAATAATTAACTTATTCATGGATTTAAACATGCAAAAATGGAACATAACACAATTTAAATGCAAAATACCAATATTCATATAAATGTGTTAATAACTACAAGTGTTCCGATATCCAAATACATAAAATAGATCAAATCCAATCACTAGAATATCGAAGTCCCATGGCACAAGTATGACTCTCATGCTTAGGCCTTTCAAGGAGCTTCGTGAGTGGGTCCGCAACATTTTGATCGGTGTGAACTTTGTGAATACATATCTTTCCCTTTTCAACTTCATCCCTTATGTAGTTGAATCTCCGCTCAATGTGCCTAGTCTTTTGATGTGCACGAGGTTCCTTGATTTGAGCAATCGCACCCTCGTTATCACAAAGAATTTCTAGGGGTCCTTGAATGGAAGGAACAACCCCTAGATCGGCAATGAATTTCTTCAACCATGCAGCTTCTTGTGCTGCTAGAGAAGCGGCGATGTATTCCGATTCTGTAGTGGACAATGCAACCACATCTTGCTTTGAGCTTTTCCAAGAAACAGCTCCTCCATTTAGAATGAAGATATACCCCGATTGTGATCGAGAATCATCTCGATCAGTTTGGAAACTCGCATCCGTGTAACCCTTTACAACGAGTTCCTCCTCACCAGATCCATATATTAAGAACATATCTTTAGTGTTTCTAAGATATTTCAATATATATTTGACAGCCATCCAATGACTATCTCCTGGATTTTGCTGGTATCTACTTGTCATGCTTAAAGCGCATGACACGTCCGGTCTCGTGCATATCATAGCATACATGATGGATCCTATAGCAGATGCATATGGGATTCCACTCATTCTCTCTTGCTCAACTTTTGAGCTGGGAGATTGAGAAGTACTCAATATAGTTCCTCTTTGAATAGGCACCAAACCCTTTTTGGAGTTTTCCATCTTGAACCTTTTCAAGATCTTGTCTATGTATGCACTTTGATTCAAACCTATTAAGCGCCTTGATCTATCCCTATAGATCCTTATTCCCAAAATATAGGCGGCTTCACCAAGATCCTTAATGGAAAAGCAACTTCCAAGCCAGGCTTTTACACCTTCCAAGGTTGGAATGTCATTTCCAAATAGTAGAATGTCATCGACATATAATACTAGAAAAGTAATGATGCTCCCACTAGCCTTCTTATACACACAAGCTTCATCGGCATTTTTGATGAAGCCAAATTTCTTGACTTCTTCATCAAAACGACGATTCCAGCTTCTTGATGCTTGTTTCAATCCATAGATTGATTTCTTTAACTTGCATACTTTATTAGGATGTTTTGGATCGACAAAACCTTCAGGCTGATCCATATAGACATCTTCCTCAAGATATCCATTTAGAAAAGCGGTTTTGACATCCATTTGCCATATCTCATAGTCATAATATGCGGCTATGGCAAATAATATCCTAATAGACTTTAGCATTGCCACAGGCGAAAAAGTTTCATCATAATCGACCCCTCGAGTTTGAGTGAAACCTTTTGCTACAAGTCTAGCTTTATAAGTACTCAAGTTTCCATGCATATCGTGTTTCAATTTGAACACCCACTTACTTCCAACTACTTTGGAATTAGGAGGTTCAACAACCAATTCCCAAACTTGGTTGTCATACATGGATTGCATCTCAGCGTTCATGGCCTCTAGCCATTTGTCCGAATCTGATTTGGACATAGCATCATGGTAGGTGGTAGGTTCATCAGAAACTACCATGTAGCATTCATCCACGAGAAATCCATATCTCTCAGGTGGATAAGTAGCTCTACCAGATCTACGAACGTTTTGTGTGTCTTGATCAACCCTTTGATCATCTTCAACAACCTTTTGTTGAATGCTAGTGTCACCCAAGTGTGTATCTGTCAGTGGTTCTTGATCTTCTTCAAGTTCCACTGTTCTGGAACTAGTTCCTTCCATAAGGAATTTAGTTTCCAAGAACTCAGCCTTTCGAGCAACAAATACATTTTGCTCATTAGGATTGTAGAAATAATATCCCAAATCATCTTTGGGATACCCTACAAAGATACACTTAGTGGATCGGGGCTCTAATTTGTTTGAGGCATCATGTCTTACATAAGCCTCACAACCCCATACCTTTAAATATGACAAAGATGGAACTCTTCCATGCCATATTTCAAAAGGTGTTTTCTCCACTTTCTTGGTGGGAGCCATATTTAAAATTCGGGCAGCAGAGATTATGGCATATCCCCAAAATGATAGAGGTAGTGAGCTTCTGCTCATCATGGAACGAACCATATCTAATAGAGTTCGATTCCTCCTTTCAGACACACCATTATGTTGTGGTGTTCCAGGTGGAGTTAGTTGTGAGACAATCCCACAACTTCTAAGATGATCTTGAAAAGCATCACTTAGGTATTCACCTCCTCTATCAGAACGAAGAATTTTTATTGTCTTACTGAGTTGGTTTTCTACTTCATTCTTGAAAATTTTGAACATTTCAAAAGCTTCACTCTTATGTTTTAATAAGTATACATAACCGTAACGACTATAGTCATCGGTGAATGTAATGAAGTATCTTTCACCATTCCTAGTCATTGGCTTAAAAGGACCACATACATCCGAATGTATGATACCTAATAAATCTTTTGCCCTTTCATTAGTGCCTTTGAAAGGTGCTTTAGTCATCTTGCCTTGTAAACAAGATTCACATACATTAAATGAATCATTCGATTTTGTTTTCAAAAGACCATTCTTTTGAAGTGTTAGTATGCGATTCTTATTTATATGGCCAAGACGACAATGCCAAATATAGGTTTCACTTAAATCTAATTTAAGTTTCTTGGTGGTAGCTTGGTACATTGAGTTATCATATGTGGTGTTTTCATGAACCAATTCATAAATACCATTTAAAGGCATAGCTTTAAAATAAAATACATCATTCAAAGAAACATGGATATCATTGTTAACAAAATTAAAATCATATCCAACATGTCTTAAACGGGAAACTGAAATAATACTCCTAGTCAAACTAGGTGCATACAAAACATTGTTTAATACAATTTCCAAACCATTTGGAAGTTTCAAAAGATAGTCTCCTTGGGCTTCAACATGCACCAATGCACCATTGCCCATAAAGAGACTAATGTCCCCCTTCTTGATGTTCCTTTTTCTTATGAACCCCTGTAACATATTACAAATATGAGTTCCACATCCGGTATCCAATACCCATATGTAAGAAAAAACTGTATTAAGCTCAATATATATCATAAATATTGTACCTGAGGTTTGCCCTGCATCCCTCTTAGCTTTTAACTCTTTGAGGTAGGTTGGACAATTACGTTTCCAATGTCCTACCTCCCCACACTCAAAGCATGGGTCATTGACAGCAACCTTTTGCTTCTTCGCCTTTTGGGTATCCATTTTTCCCTTTCCTTTGCCTTTAAAATTCCCTTTGAAGTTACCCTTTCCCTTAGCAACATTTGCCTTGGGTCCGGAGTAAGCCCTTTTCTTTCCGCCTTCATTGATCATGAGAACGGGTTGAACTTTTCCTCCCATACTAGCCTCGGCCGTTTTGAGCATCAATGCCAAATATAGGTTTCACTTAAATCTAATTTAAGTTTCTTGGTGGTAGCTTGGTACATTGAGTTATCATATGTGGTGTTTTCATGAACCAATTCATAAATACCATTTAAAGGCATAGCTTTAAAATAAAATACATCATTCAAAGAAACATGGATATCATTGTTAACAAAATTAAAATCATATCCAACATGTCTTAAACGGGAAACTGAAATAATACTCCTAGTCAAACTAGGTGCATACAAAACATTGTTTAATACAATTTCCAAACCATTTGGAAGTTTCAAAAGATAGTCTCCTTGGGCTTCAACATGCACCAATGCACCATTGCCCATAAAGAGACTAATGTCCCCCTTCTTGATGTTCCTTTTTCTTATGAACCCCTGTAACATATTACAAATATGAGTTCCACATCCGGTATCCAATACCCATATGTAAGAAAAAACTGTATTAAGCTCAATATATATCATAAATATTGTACCTGAGGTTTGCCCTGCATCCCTCTTAGCTTTTAACTCTTTGAGGTAGGTTGGACAATTACGTTTCCAATGTCCTACCTCCCCACACTCAAAGCATGGGTCATTGACAGCAACCTTTTGCTTCTTCGCCTTTTGGGTATCCATTTTTCCCTTTCCTTTGCCTTTAAAATTCCCTTTGAAGTTACCCTTTCCCTTAGCAACATTTGCCTTGGGTCCGGAGTAAGCCCTTTTCTTTCCGCCTTCATTGATCATGAGAACGGGTTGAACTTTTCCTCCCATACTAGCCTCGGCCGTTTTGAGCATCAATGCCAAATATAGGTTTCACTTAAATCTAATTTAAGTTTCTTGGTGGTAGCTTGGTACATTGAGTTATCATATGTGGTGTTTTCATGAACCAATTCATAAATACCATTTAAAGGCATAGCTTTAAAATAAAATACATCATTCAAAGAAACATGGATATCATTGTTAACAAAATTAAAATCATATCCAACATGTCTTAAACGGGAAACTGAAATAATACTCCTAGTCAAACTAGGTGCATACAAAACATTGTTTAATACAATTTCCAAACCATTTGGAAGTTTCAAAAGATAGTCTCCTTGGGCTTCAACATGCACCAATGCACCATTGCCCATAAAGAGACTAATGTCCCCCTTCTTGATGTTCCTTTTTCTTATGAACCCCTGTAACATATTACAAATATGAGTTCCACATCCGGTATCCAATACCCATATGTAAGAAAAAACTGTATTAAGCTCAATATATATCATAAATATTGTACCTGAGGTTTGCCCTGCATCCCTCTTAGCTTTTAACTCTTTGAGGTAGGTTGGACAATTACGTTTCCAATGTCCTACCTCCCCACACTCAAAGCATGGGTCATTGACAGCAACCTTTTGCTTCTTCGCCTTTTGGGTATCCATTTTTCCCTTTCCTTTGCCTTTAAAATTCCCTTTGAAGTTACCCTTTCCCTTAGCAACATTTGCCTTGGGTCCGGAGTAAGCCCTTTTCTTTCCGCCTTCATTGATCATGAGAACGGGTTGAACTTTTCCTCCCATACTAGCCTCGGCCGTTTTGAGCATCCATATGACAAAATAAACAAACAACCACACAAATATAATAAGTGCACAACATTAGCCAACTATTTTGACCACACTTGTTAGCCGAAACAAGTGGGCCAAAAGGTCTCAACCTAAGGGACAAAGTAACACAAAATATTGTGTTAGTTGAGCTCCCACTTGATCTTGCATCCAAATGCTTCAAGTAACCTTTTGTGATGTGATTTGAATGATTTTCTTCATTTTGATAACCCACTGCGCCGCAGTGGGTCTAATACACTCCCACTGCGCCGCAGTGGTAAGTCACTGGTCTCGGTTGCATTATCCCCCACTGCGCCGCAGTGGGTTTGACATATTCCCACTGCGCCGCAGTGGGAACTTACTGGTCAGTTCATCAGCCCTCCAACTTTTAGCCCCAAACCTTTTGATGCCTTCTTGGAGATTACATTTATAATGAAAAATGCAACTAATCTACTTATTACATACCAAATGAAATAAATAGATTACATAACCAAATGAATGAATTAAAATCCTATTTAACTATTACAACCATTGAATAATTAAACAAACACATCCAAACATCACAAACATTCACAAGGTCTCTTGGCTAAGTTGTGACACTAAAATACACAAGAAAAAGGAACCTCCTTTTTGTGTATTTATTTTGGCCATAACCAAATGACCAAAATATTGGATTTTGTCCAAACAAAATATCAACTTTTGATGTATGTATCCATATAACCGGCTCTGATACCATTGTTGGGATTTTTGGGTTTTTATCAAAGTAATATTATCCTTATAATATTAAAACGCAGCGGAAAATTGAACCATTTCAATGTGACATATGTAGTTAAAATCAAATTTTAACTTATAAAAGAAAACCCAAACAATAAGGATCCATGTATATGAATAGCATACATACAAAACAACAACCATAGGGTGTTTAGAAGACTACCTTCTTCCAAGCTAATGAGAAGGTTGAATGAAGGAGATGATGTCTTCAAATGGCAAGTCTTCAACCTAGAAGAACCTCAAGCTTGTATACCCCAAGCTTCCAACAAACACCCAAAATTATGCTAGGAATTAAACTTGAAACCCCTTTCTTCCTTTTCCCTTTGGCTGATTTTTCAAGAACCAAAAATAAGAAGAAGAAGCTTTTTGTTCTTGAGAGTTGAGAGAAAAATCCTTACAAGAAGTGTAAGAGTTTTTGTGTGTGTTTTTGATACACTCTATGTTGAGTGTGAAGACCCTTATGTCTTGTGAAGCATGCAAGACAACAAGTGTCTCATTGCATGTCACACCACATGGGGAGGGGGTCCGGCCCCTTAGTCCATCACATGGGTATTAACCCACTGCGCCGCAGTGGGTCTGATACACTCCCACTGCGCCGCAGTGGGAACTCTCTGGCCTTCGTGTGCAAAAACCCCCACTGCGCCGCAGTGGGTTTGACACGCTCCCACTGCGCCGCAGTGGGAACTCTCTGGCCTTAGAAACAAATTCTCTCAAAATAAATTATCCATATAATTTATTTACATATCTCAAGTGCAATTATTTAGAAAACCACTTTCTAAATGTTTCAAGTATTGATATTTATTTAAAGATCATATCTTGTAAATAAAATCATTAGTGTTTGTCTAGCTTGTTATTGGGTATGACCCGACTTGGATCATCACGTACTAGCCACGTCAATTTAATATGTGTCTTGGGCAGACGAATTCCAACATGTTGACAATCCTACATAAGACCATAAGACAAAATATATGCCAAGGGTTGATATTAGCCCTTTTGGCTAATGCCACTCCGACGCTCAAGTCAGTATTATTGTTATAAAGATTTAATAAAAATAAAAATTACTTATTGATAATATGCTTTAAGGTGAATCGCATTCCAAGCTCTTGGAATCATCCTACCATCTGGTTCTTGAAGCCAGTAGGATCCCTTACCTGCTTCTGCCTCTATAAAGTAGGGACCTTCCCATTTTGGAGCAAGCTTCCCATCAGATTTTTTAGTTGTATTCTTAAAAGCTTTTCTCAACACTAGGTCTCCAACTTTAAACCTTCTAATCCTTATATTCTTATTATATGCTCTTGTGTCACTTGATGTTGATAAGAAGTTATGCGAATTTTAGCAGCTTCCCTCAGTTCGTCAACTAAATTAAGATCTTCAAATAAAGCTTGATTATTATCCTGTACTGTCTGCAAACTAGATCTTGCAGTTGGCACCATCATTTCTGCTGGAAGTACTGCTCCAGTTCCAAATACCAACGAAAATTGTGTATGTCCAGTGGCATGCTTGACGGTGGTTATATCAGCCTAAAGCACAAATGGCAACTTGATACAGAAATGTCCAGGTTCACTGAACTGGAGACACCCAGCGAACTGAAGAAGCTAACTGAACTGAAGGAAACTGAACTGATAATGCCATCTGAACAAGCCATGTTGATTCTGCCAGTAGTGACCCATTTCAGACAAGTCTTTACTGAACCAGTCCAGTGACCAGTAGTAACACTTCTCCAGTTACAAGATTCTCCAGTGACCACCAGTGAAGATATCCACTGAAGCACTCCAGTGACCAGCTCCAGTCTAGTCTCCAGATGAATGCTCCAGATTTTGTCTCCAGTGGAAGTCCAAATTTTTGTTTCCAGTTTCCAATCAATAAAGTCCCCACTGAAGTCCCATGTTTGTGGACCCAATAAAGAAGAATGACAGCTGTTGACAGGGATAAGGAAGGCACGTATGACAACGATATTTCTAACGGTATTGTGGGACCACTTGCAGGGGAATGTTTCTAGAAACCTATTCTGTCCATTTCCTATTGGCCAAAAACAATTAGTGGCTTAGCACATGACAGCTTTTTATGTATTTTATTATTGTATTTTCTTTTCCTAGAAAATAGCATGTGGCTATAAATAGAGGCTTTATTTCTCATTGTAAGGGAGTTTTTGATGTTGAATGAAATTAATAGAGCAGCCTCTATTTCTTACAAAAATCTTATTTTACCTTTAGAGATCTTTGATCTTGGTGGTTAGGAGTAACCCCTTTATCGATATTTGTGGTGGTTCGACCTTTATCAAATATTGTGATGAGGTCTAAATCTTCGGTTTCCTTTATCTGTAATCATGGTGGCTAGACCTTTATCGATTATAGTGGTGGGGCGGAGTGTTTCCTTTATCCTTGATTCCGGTGGCTTAGCCTTTACGAATCTTGGTGGTGGATTCTTTTATCTATCTTTTTACTTTGTTGTCTCGTGTTTGTTTATTTTATTTCATAAAATCCAGAAAATACCAAAAATAGTCTTCCGCTGCCGTTTGTCGCGTGATTTACGCATCAAATTTGGTATCAGAGACAGGTTTGAAAAAGGTTTCTTGATCTTTTTGTCCGTTGGGGTATTGTTTGTCTAGATCCGTTCTAGATCTGTTTAGATCTCATTTCGATTTAGTCAGATCTGAGTTTGGTTTTATAGATTTATTAAGTTGGTTGAATATAACTGGCTTTTAGAAGAAATATGACATTAGAAGAAGCTCATAATGCTAGGAGGGATAGACAAATAGAAGATCTACAAGAAGCACTTGGTAGAGTTGTTCATATGTTAGAAGATGGTGGTTTAAGGTTTAATAGAGACCATGTTGTTGCCAGTGAAAGAGATTCTGAATCTCAAGGATCTAGTGAAAGATCTGATAGTACACCCAGAAACTCTAGTGATTCTGATAACCCACATCCTAGAGAAAGACGAAGGAGACATAAGGTTGATGATACTAAAGATATTAAGATAGATCCACCAGATTTTATTGGTTCTTCTAACCCAGAAGAAAATTTGAATGAGTTCAGGTTATGGATAGGATTATGGAAATAAAAGGTTATGATGATAAAAAAAGATTTAAGGTTGCCATTATTAAGCTTAAAAAGTATGCTTCATCTTGGTATGGCAATATGAAATCTGAAAGGGAGTATAAGGGTAAGAGTAAAATCAAGACCTGGTCCAAACTGAAGGAAGTTATGCAGAAAAGATTTGTTCCTCAGTCGTACAAGCAAGATCAGTATCTACTGATGAATAATCTGAAGCAAGGTGCTAAAGAAGTTGTGGAGTATATTAGGGAGTTTGAGAAACTGAAGACAAGAACTGGTGTCAAAGAAACTGAAGAGCATACTATCACCAGATTCCTTGGTGGGTTGAATGCTACTATTACTGAGAAGATAGAATTGCAGCCCATCTGGACTTATGAAGGTGCATGCACACTGGCCCTCCAGATTGAAAAGCAACTGAAGAAGAAGGTCCAGTACTAACCTTTCACCAAGGTTACTTCCAGTTCCAGTCAACCAGTTACCAGGCCCAGTGAAACTGTTCAGAAATCCTTCAGAGGAAAG
Organism: Erigeron breviscapus; assembly: GCA_034093135.1. Taxonomy (NCBI): domain Eukaryota; kingdom Viridiplantae; phylum Streptophyta; class Magnoliopsida; order Asterales; family Asteraceae; genus Erigeron; species Erigeron breviscapus. The sequence goes on along the minus strand of CM067167.1, from coordinate 239,477,138 downwards.
GAGAAAGAAACTGGAGGATCCAAAGAACCAGTTGGAAGAAAATGCTTTAAATGCCATGGTTTTGGTCACTTCCAGGCGCAGTGTCCCAACCAGCGAGCACTCACTGCTAAGGAGATTGAAAGCTTACCAGATGTTGATACTGAAGAAGGTGAACCAGTGTATGATGATGATGAAAGTGAAGAGGCATATGTAGGTGCAGATGTCGGAGAAATGCTGGTAGTCAGAAGAGTGATGCTGATGCAGAAATGTCCAGATTCACTGAACTGGAGAAGCCTAGCGAACTGAAGAAGCCAACTTAACTGATAATGCCATCTGAACAAGCCATGTTGATTCTGCCAGCAGTGGCCCATTCCAGACAAGTCTTTTCTGAACCAGTCCAGTCACCAGTAGTAACACTTCTCAAGTGGCAAGATTCTCCAGTGACCAATACTGGTATTCCACCAGTGAAGTTCTCCACTGAAGCACTCCAGATGACTAGCTCCAGAATATTCTCCAGTGACCAACACTGAAGCGCTCCAGATGAATGATCCAGATATTTGTCTCCAGTTTCCAATCAATAAAGTTCCTACTGACGTTTGAGGGCCCAATAAAGAAGAATGACAGCTGTCAAGGAAGGAGCGTGTGACAACGTTAAGTCTAACGGTATTGTGGGGCCACGTGCAGGGGAATGTTTCTAGAAGCTTTGCTTCTCCATTTTCTATTGGTCAATTAATTAGTGGTGGTTCATAGCACATGACAGCTTTTTGAAAATTTTATTGTATTTCGTTAATTCCTAGGTAGAGCATGTGGCTATAAATAGGGGCTTTATTTCTTATTGTAATTCAGTTTTGGATATTGAATGAAATTAATAGAGCAGCCTCTATTTCTTACAAAAATCTTCTTTTACCTTTAGAGATCTTTGATCTTGGTGGTTAGAAGTGACCCCTTTATCAATATTTGTGGTGACTTGTTCTTTATCAAATATTGTGGTGAGGTCTTTTAAATCTTCGGTTTCCTTTATCTATAATCGTGGTGGCTAGACCTTTATCGATTGTAGTAGTGGGGCGGAGTGTTTCCTTTATCCTTGATTCCGGTGGCTTGGCCTTTACGAATCTTGGTGGTGGATTCTTTTATCTATCATTTTTATTTTATTGTCTTGTTTTATGTGTTTGTTCCATTAAAACCCAGAAAATACCAAAAATAGTCTTCCGCTGTCGTTGTCGCGTGATTTACGCATCAGATGCATACTGATGAAGTTGCAACTGATACTGCTCAGAGAGAAAACATTTTTCATTCCAGATGCACTGTTAAAGGCAAGGTTTGTAATCTGGTCATTGATGGTGGAAGTTGTGCTAATGCTGCTTCAACTTACATGGTAGAGAAACTGGAACTACCTACAGTAAAGCACCCTCGTCCTTACAAGTTGCAATAGCTCAGTGAAGGATCTGAGGTAAAGGTTAATCGACAAGTTACTATTCCTTTTTCCATTGGATCAGTTTATCAAGATAAAATTGTTTGTGATGTCGTTCCTATGGATGCTTGTCATATATTACTGGGTAAACCATGGTTATTTGATAATTATGTATTTCATAATGGTCGTATGAATTCTTATTCATTATTTGTAAGTGGGAAGAAGGTCACTTTGACTTCTCTGAAACCCAATGAATTACTGAAAGTTAATAAAAAAGACCAGCCCAACAAGTCTTTGTTTATGTCTCAAACTGAAGTAGAAGAAGAGTTAACTAGAGGCTCTCTAGTTATGATGTTACTGGTGCTTGAGCGTACTGAAGAGAAGGAGTTCACTGGAGTCCCCAGTCTCCTGAAGTCTCTACTGAAGGAATTCACTGATGTTTTCCCAGAAGACCTACCTAAAGGTTTGCCACCAGTAAGAGGAATTGAACACCAGATTGACCTGGTTCCAGGTTCAGTTCTTCCAAACAAAGCTGCTTATAGGTGTTCACCTACTGAAGCAAAGGAGTTGCAAAGGCAGGTAGATGAGTTGGTTGCCAAAGGTTATGTCAGATCAAGTATGAGTCCTTATTCAGTCCCAGCTCTCCTCGTCCCAAAGAAAGATGGTTCAATGAGAATGTGTGTTGATAGCAGAGCCATAAATAATATAACTATTAAGTATAGATATCCCATTCCCAGATTGGATGATATGCTTGATGAGTTACATGGCTCCAGTGTATTTTCTAAAATTGATCTCAGAAGTGGTTATCACCAGATCAGAATGAAGGATGGAGATGAATGGAAGACTGCTTTCAAAATTAAAGAGGCCTTTATGAATGGTTAGTAATGCCTTTTGGTTTATCTAATGCTCCTAGTACTTTCATGAGATTAATGAATGAAGTCCTCAGGCCACTTATTGGTCAGTTTGTCGTTGTTTATTTTGATGATATTCTAGTATATTCGAAAACTGAAGCTGAACATGTTAACCATTTAAGAAATGTGTTTGAATTACTGAGAAGGCACCAGTTGTATGGTAAACTGGAGAAATGTGATTTCATGGTTGAAAGTGTAATATTTCTGGGGTATGTTGTTTCAAAAGAAGGTATTTCCATGGATCCTTCAAAGGTAGAAGCCATCAGATCATGGCCAGTTCCAACTACAATCATTGAAGTTGGGAGTTTTCATGGACTGGCATCTTTTTATAGAAGATTTATCAGAAATTTCTCTACAGTTGTGGCTCCAATCACTGCCTGTCTGAAGAAAGGTGTATTTGACTGGCCTAATTCAGCCCAGTTGGCTTTCGAGTCACTGAAGGAAAAGCTTAGTTCAGCTCCAGTTCTATCCTTGCCAGATTTTGATCAGTTGTTTGAGTTAGAGTGTGACGCCAGTGGAGTAGGTATTGGTGCAGTTCTGGTACAAGCAGGGCGTCCAGTTACATATTTCAGTGAAAAGCTCAATGGTTCTAAACTGAAGTATAGTCCTTATGACAAAGAATTTTATGCAATTATTCGTGCTATCACTCACTGGTCACATTATCTGAAGCCAAAACAGTTTGTCTTATTTTCTGATTATGAAGCACTAAAGTTCATTAATGGTCAACACAAGCTTAATGCTAGACATGCAAAATGGGTGGAATTTTTGCAGTCTTATTCTTTTGTTTCTAAGCACAAAGCTGGAGTAGCTAATGTTGTTGCTGATGCACTGTCAAGGAGATATTCACTGTTATCTATTCTGGAAGCAAGAGTTCTTGGATTTTCTTTCATCAAAGAATTGTATGCTGCTGATCCAGATTTTTCTGATCGCCTCACTGAAGCTCACCAGAAAGGACCGTTTGTTGTTCAGGATGGTTTCTTATTTAAAAATGGAAAGTTGTGCATTCCCAGGGGTTCGATAAGAGATTTACTGATAAGAGAAGCACATGGAGGAGGTTTAGCTGGCCATTTTGGCATTAACAAAACTAGAGAGAACCTCATTGGACACTTCTACTGGCTAAGTCTACTGAAGGATGTCCAGAGTATCATCAGTCGCTGTCCAACTTGTCACCAGGCGAAGGCAACTTTTCACAAAGGGTTGTATACTCCTCTTCCAGTTCCAAGCCAACCATGGGAAGATCTCAGTATGGATTTCATTATTGCACTGCCCAGAACTCAAAGGGGTAAAGATTCAATAATGGTGGTTGATCGATTTTCAAAAATGGCACATTTTGTTCCCTGCAACACCACAAATGATGCTTCAGCAGTTGCAAATCTATTTTTCAAGGAAATTGTTCGTTTGCATGGGATTCCAAAAACAATTATTTCAGATAGAGATGTAAAGTTTCTGAGTTATTTTTGGAAGACCTTATGGAGACTGATGGGTACCAGATTATTGTTCAGTACGTCTCACCATCCTCAGACTGATGGACAGTCTGAAGTCACAAATAGAACAATTCGTATGTTATTAAGAACACTGGTGAAGAAGATACTGAAAGATTGGGATCTGAAGCTTGCTCATGTTGAGTTTGCTTTCAACAGAGCTCCAAATTATTCAACCAGTATGTTAGGTCCAGATTTACTGGACTCGCTCCAGACTCGACTACTGGAGCCTTACTGAAGATCTGTCCAGAAACGTGTTCTACTGGACCTACTCCAGACTTGGAATCTAGAGTCCCTCTGAAGATTTGTCCAGAAATAATGGAAGACCAGTGAGCAAATACTTGTATAGGAAATCTGGAGTATTCTCCAGATTAGCTCACTAGACTTCACCCCAGTCCAGATCTACTCTACTGAAGACGTTCTCACTGAAGTCAAAGACTGAAGTCAGAATAAAGAAGACTGACAAATGGCGGAGTCCACTGGAAGTCTTACCAGATCTGTACACTGGAGGATTGTCAGTGTTCTAGACCTTACAAGTCTGAACACTGATATCGAGGAATTGACTTTTGCCTTTACACACTTTCCAAAGGACAATCCACTTGTTCTTTACCAAAGTTTATACGTGTGTAAAGGTGGTTGGTTAAAAGAATAAAGTCATATTGATGTGACTTTATCCTTGTACCCTTAACCAATGCATTTAATGTTCTTGTCGGATCATTAAATGCATGCAACCATATTTGTACGGCACAAAATTCACTGGTGAATTTTATTGCCTATAAATACAAAGTCATTTCTTTGAGAAAATTACTTTAAAGCATACATTTAGCATTAGAGTGAATTTGTCTAAATACTCTCAATCTTAAACAGGGATACTTCACAACTTTAAGTATCTCGATCCAAAAGAGTTATTTGACAAATATAGATCATTTGTAATTCATAGGTTATTAGGATACATACTTATTTGTATTATCTTGATTCCGCACAACCTTGTATTTTATTTAACATCATAAATAAAATACACCTTGAAAAATACATAATGTTCCACTTTACTTGTTTATTGCTTTAAGTCGTATATTACTTTATTTATATACTTGCATTTATATTTAAGTAATACTAGTCAATTCTAGTGATTATTAGACTTGTTGTATTTTACACTTTCGGGGTTAACCATCGTATTTGGGACCTCACATTTGGTATCAGAGCAGAAGGCTAAACATTGCCTAGATCTGCTTCTTTGATTGCCACCCCTGAAAATACACAAGGAAGTTTTAATTTTGGTCCCGATCCTAATGTTAATGTTAATGATCAAAATAATGAACCACCTATTGTTAATAACACTAATCCACCACCTCCTCCTGCTTCTCCACACGTGCATGTGCACTATTCAAATAATCCTGTTTCCAAATTCAGTTGGAACAGTGATGAATTTGGTACGTGTAAGGCTAGGATGATATTGCATATCACTGGTATTGAGAGGAACATGATGAAAATCTTAAATGAAGGTCCTTATGTCCCTACATCACCTCTCAATCCCCTTCTTGATCCTTTTGGATCTAGAAGAGGAAGGGAAAAAAGGGAGGAACATTGGTCTGAAGAGGAGAGGAGATTGGTGAATCTAGACACCCTTCTCAAAAACATGATCCTCGGGGTCGTTCCAGAAACCCTAATTCCCGCACTAGTTCTTTTTCCTAGTGCTAAAAGCATGTGGGATGAACTTCTAAACCAGCATGAAGGAGGAGATGACACCATTGTCACCAGAAAAGTCTCCTTAAACAAGAGGTATGAGTCATTTTTCGCTCAGCCTAATGAGTCTCTCACTGGTACTTACACCAGATTTATGAGTATCATAAACCAGTTGAGAGGTCTTGGGGTTGAGAAGTGTGAGTCCCTCGATAGCTGCAGATCGCTCTCGAGATCATCTATTATTATGTCGTGAGTGCGGAATCCTCACGAGATAACTAGTTTGATTAGTTATCGAATATATTGCTAATTATATGTATATAATCAGCCGTATGTGGTCTATCTTCGTTTTCTATATGCTAGAAACGAACTTAGTCGCCGTAGGTGTGTGAGAGTGGAACTTATTTTTTTTCTTTTAGGGTTTCCATTCATTTATATATGTTTCTGATCGATATTGGGCCTGCTGGGCTTTGTTCTTACGAACTTAGCAGCCCAGCCCATATAACGAAGATTATCTTCGTTTGTTCCTAACGAAGATCATCTTCGTTAGTACAACTTCCATCAGCATCTATGCCTAGTTATTTTCCAAGTACTTCATGTACAAGAAACCTAACATATATTATGTTTGTACTTGTATAACACACATAAAAACATCATATATAAACATATATATAACACCAAAACATGTAATCGATCATTACCAAAACATGAAGTCCATAATCTATCAATTACACATATATAAATAAGACATAAAATAACATAATGTCTTAATCTAAAAGACTAATCAAATCTAAGTTGTTGTTGTCACATCAACATGCATCAACAAACTCCCCCTTGACAGCAGCATCTTCGATTTCTTCAGTCTTCAAAAAAAAAAAAAAATCTTCATCATCCATCAAATAACAATCGTTTGCTATTTGCATGGATATTTTCGTGTAAACAGACTTGGAGAATCTTACGATATCGACCTTCTTCATTCTTCCAAAATGGTAAAAATGAACATTCAGTATCGTATAATTTTCTCTGATCATTTCTTGAAAAGTTAACCAACTGCATTGGATCATACATCCTTCTCAACAATATCTTCTTCTTCGAGTCTGCATACATCTTGGCTTCACCAGAATTCCGATCAATCTCCCAATTATCCATCTTATCCAAGACATCTTGTGCCCACTTCTTGGCAGGGACTTTGATCATACACTTGATATCATGTTGAATATACTCAACGCTTTTATCTGGCTTAATCACCTTCTTCTTCCGTCTTGGTTCAATATGAAACTTTGGTTTCTCAGAGTCTTTCATATTCGATCTCAACTTGAAATCTTCATGAAGATTCTTACCAACCACATAAGCAAGTCCATAACCACTTGGATTGATAATCCTGTAATTTCCTAGTTCATGTAAATCTTCTTCACACAAACTTCTGAAGTGTCTCTCACGCCATGCTAAATACTGACAACCTTCTGGTCTTTTAAGAACGAACAACTTCAATTCTTCGTCATAGAACCAACTCCAGATTATTGTCTTATATTTTGCAGCATCTTTATCTGAGATGTGAGTCCAATACATAATGGGTTTCATAGTATCCCATGTGACTATATATTCATTAATTCTTTGCCCAGGCACAAGTCGATCAATCTCTTGTAGTGGATCATCTTCTCTGAGTGGAACTGGATAATCATTTGGATCAAAAGGTCTTGTCAAGTTAATTTCCCAGTGGAAAGGAATCAATGCATTATCAATCTTAGCATATACCACAAAGTTTAAAACTTTAGTTGAGCTACTAATTGAAGCTTGAAGCATTCTTTCCTTAACTTCTTTTCTCTTTATCTCTAACTCTTTTCTTTCTTCCAAAGATGGATCTTCAGGAGTTGAGTCCCAAACATCATCAAACCCATAAGGTTTCTTGAATATGTTTAAATCCGGTTCAGGAACAAACTCACCCTCCTCAAGTTCATCACCATCAAAGAATAATTTTGCATCATCTGAATCATCTATTAAGATTACACAAAATGAACACCAGAATACAATGAATAATCATGATAATAATAATAAAGATGAAATATAATTGCATTGAAATAAGATAGATTACATTCACATGTCGTAAACTTATTACATGCAACCTAATATACACTTTATCAATCTTTATCAGAATCATAAGTTGAATCAGAATCAGAATCAGATTCCAAGGCTGTTTGCCTTTGAATCTGTAATTCTTTTTCTCTTTCAGTTTCTGCTTCTTGCTGTTTATCTAATAAGTTATCAAATACAGAATGAAAAGCATTTTCTTCGGTATTACAATCATGTCCAAATTTTGCCTTAACTTCACGCTTTAATCGTTCAGTTTCAGCTTCAACCTGATCATCACTTAAATAATCAATCGATTTCGAAGAATTACCTGAGTCAAGTGCTTCATTAACTTCAGCATCACGAGGAGCACTTGATCCACCCGCACCAGAAGTACCAATCTGGGTAGTATCCTTTCCTGTCTCCCCCTGAGTCTCAACACCTTTTCCTTTGTCAGAAACTGGGCGAGAATCAAACCTATTACCAGCATTATCAGCATCATCATCATCATTCTGACGTCTTGGCTGAACTACTGACAATCTGCAAACTTCTTCAGGAACATCTCCCCCTTGATTCTTGACCCAGTTTATTAAAAAGGTCAAAGTATCTCGAACATTCGTAAGATCAGACTCTAATGTATCAACACGAGCCTGAAGAACATCGATACGCCTAACTAGGGAGTAATCTGAAGGAAGAGGAGGAAAAGTAGGCAATCTGGGCAATATTGGTAAGGCAGGAGGCAACAGTGGACGCAACGTTACACTACCGGCAACAGAAGCAACCGGTGCTGTAGAGACAGCAGGAATAGCAGCAGCAGCTGTAGATACTGAAGTAGCCTCAGAAATTCGTGCACGCTTAGCTCTGCGATTAGTAAGAGGAGCATCCAGTGTTCTCTTAGGTCCAACAGTACTTGTACCTTCATGAATTGGACTTGGTGCCATATCTCTATGTTCCACTTCTTCTTGATAATGAAGTACAGCTTCTTGTAAAGCACCATCATCCTGATTAACTTGAGTATCATGTTCATCATGAACGGATTGATCCGTATCAGAAAGAACAGGAGAAGAATGACATGCCTTACTCCGACGCTCTCGGCGTAAAGCACCAGGGATACCTTCTCGAGAAAAGTGATGTGAATGATCACTTCCTGAATCAGCAGGGACATCATGAGCCATCTTAGTTCGATGCTCATTACTAGAATCAGCAGCGACACTATCATTCAACTACATCATCACCACCATCATTCCCATGATCAGAGTCATCAGAATCAGAATCACCATCAAAACTCTCTTCATCCTCATGATCAGAATCGTCATCATCATCCACTAACATATCATCCTCAAAACGGGATCGATAGTTTGGATTAATCAAATGACCAAAAAGTGGTGGATCATTAAGACCAGCCACATTTCGAGTGTTGGCTTCTAGATCAGCAAATAGACGTAAAGGCCAAGCATATGGTGCATAGCGAGGACCTTGATCAAATACCAAGTTCGGACAAAAATGTCTAACGATTGCCATAACAAAAGAGAAACCTCTTTTTCGCTTTGGCATTGATTTGATCAATAAACTCTTGATATAAGTATGCTGAAAAAGGATAAGGTCGATTATAGACTAAGGCTACCATCTGCGAAGAAATCTGAGCAGAAAGCTGATCAAATCCAGCCTTACGATTGCTCAAACTTACCAACAAAGCGTAAGCAATATATCTCTAACGTCCTTGAAATCCACTTTTGTCAAAAGGAAGCTTAATTTGACCAACATATCCCATTCTTTGAAAACATCTACGAATAAGGTCAAAGTCATAAGCCAAGTCCACTGCTTCGTCTGGTTCTTCACCCAAATGCAGAGTATCACAAAGCATTGCAGCATTGAAATCAAATGTGATTCCTTCGACAGTAGCACGAACAAAACTACGACCATTAACCATGACCTGATGAGCAGTCCTCCAGAAGGCATCAATATACTGCCTAATGAGTCTAGGTGAATCACAAAATGCAAGAGAAAGCCTAGAGCGAGCAATAAAATCAAACATCTCATGATAACGTTCACAATTATGCTGATCTGGATCAAGATTTAAGGCAAGATTGTGCTTCTTAATGAACTGACGTGGAGCAAGAGCCATTTCTGCAAAACAAATCATAATATACAAACAATTATAAGATTAGCACATTAAATGAATTGCAGGCTTAGATGAACTTAATCAATAATTTCATAAGGTTAAACTGTACGAAATTACTCTTTAAGTTCGTTAGGTAAAGCTGTACGAAAATAGGCTTTAAGTTCGTTAGGTAACAATAAACGAAATAGGCTTTGAAGCATAACTAAATTCGTTTGTCAACAAGAACTCCTAAATTCGTTAGTTGAAAAGAGAGACTAAGTTCGTAAGCTCTGCTTCAGAACCTAAGTTCGTAGACAATGAACGAAGGATAAGTTCGTAACAATTCTGAACAGCATGTTGTCCCAAAATCAAACATTCAATTTTAAAAAAATTGATTAACACTTGATTTGCCCGAAATCAATTACAAGACATTTGTATCAATTAAATGAAGCATAACCCACTTCGATTTTACAGACGTATTAAAGATCCAACGGGTTAAAATCTAAAAACGAAATTAAACCCTAGAAACCTAAATTATGTATAAAACCGATTGAGTTCATGCAAAAATTGGGCAAAATAACAAATTAGAATTGGGGATTTGTGAATGACGATGCTCGATAATATACCTGAATCACTGATTTCAATATAAATCGAAACAACAAGCAAAGAATCGAGTTTAATCAAGTGATTTGATTGATGAAAGTATAGGGGTTTATTCAGAAGAAGAGACTTAAATTCGTTTTTCTTTAAAAATTTTGGCAATGTAAAAGAGAAAACGAATTAAGTTGGTATATATATAGATGGTTAAAAACGGGTCAAAACGGGTCGGTTAGGAACTCAGTCAAAAATATGTTAGAACGAAGTTAACCTTCGTAAGATCAACAGGAACGAAGATAGAGGTTATCTTCGTTAAAACCAAAGAAAACGAAACTAGATGTGACGAAAATAAGTCCAATTTTCTTAAGAGCAATTCTGAACGAAGTTAAAACTATCTTTGTAAGAACAATTTTGTACTTAGAAATTTTTTCCAGATTCTTCATCACGAAACTTTCCACGATGCGACCCTTTGATCTAATCCTGTACATAGCAAAAACTCGTTAAAAGCAACTTGTTCATACCTTGTACCACGAAGTACCATCATCCAAAATCATCATCATAATGTAAGTATTTTGACAAACATTATAATCTTGAATAAAAAAACCAAAGTGTAAAACCAACCATCAACAATCCTGAAAATAATCAATTGTCATATTAACAGCGTTACCAATCATGACCATGATACGGAGAACCTTTCTCTAATCATAGAGATGCTTGACGGCAAACCATCGTGAAACACTTAAGTCCCATATTAGAAGTCGTCTACAAAACTAACAAACAATGAATAATCCAAAAATCCAATGAAGAACTTTGTAAAGTTTCCGAAATCATGTCATAAGTCAAGGTACGAAAATCAAAAGAAACAAGCATCAAATCTGATTATTTTCACTAAATACATGAAATGAAAAGCAAATAAATACTCCAAAGACAGGTTCATGTATTCTTCCTTCACGTGCTCATATCTACATCACAATATTGTCACTTCACACCAAAAATCTTGTCTCCACGATATCATCAGTATGAATAACACTGTATTGCAACAAAGATCAGCACTCCAACTTTATCTTCTTAACCTGAACACTGCACACTTACCAAAAACTCATTAACGCAACAAGAGCAAAGGCATAATAATGCAGAAAATTCAAGCTAAAACACACAAAATTAGGGTTAACAATTACGAAATACTCAAGATTCTAACAAAAGATCAAGGAAGGTCATTCCATTGTCAAACCCTAAAAGGTCACCAAGTTATTAATTAAATTCGTAACTTGTAACAACTTAACCTTGTGAGATTTCAAATAACTTTGACTTTTCACATAAAATTTAAAAGATCATTTTCTAAACTTAAACAAATTAATGTCCATATCAGAAAATCTTCTTTTGTACTAATCACATAACCTCATTAAGAATTCAAATGAATGAATTCAGCAAAACATATACTCAACAGAATTTAAGTAGAATCTCTCGTGCAATAAGAACTTATGAAAATACTATTTTGAGTCAATAAAATGAAAAATAAATTGGAATAAAAATTACAGAACAATAAACTAATCTAAACACTAGTTAACGTAATTTATTCATTATGCACATGTTACTTGGTTACTACTGATCAGATCAGATTAGCATTTACATAAGCCTACTAGCGAGAAATAATTCTCTTATTATTAGTTATGAACAGTGATCCAAAAACGATTACCAATATGTTTGTCCTCTTAAACACTCGGTACTTCCCGTCTCCTTTTTGGTTTGTGGCACTTTCGTATTACTTGAGCCAAAGACAGTCACCATGTAACCTAGTAAGTTACTCATGCCACAATTTTAGTTTGCGAAACTTATGTGCCCCATATTCAGATACACTCTCACAATCGAAACAAGCACTAAGATTAAGACATTTGGTGAGTAAAGTGAGAAAGTCTTTAAGAATCAAGTCAGCGGTGACAGGTCGGTGATTCCTCACGCGTAAAGCGACTTAACTTGACTCACGTACGGAAATATACTCAATATTGCATAATGCCAAGTACTTGCATATTTGTGACATTATTTTAAAGCACTTATGAAAACCCGTGACTTTCTATGAGACCCGTGTAGCGAACTTTCTAACAACCTATCCCAAATTGGAAGCTTTAGGTAGGCTAGGTATACAAAGACACCCCAAGGACTTACTTGTTCGAATCTCAAAGGCCACATTAGCTTCATATTTTAACAGATTTATAGTTTTATTAGATATTTGCATATCTTGTCACAAATATACATCCGAAAAAGCAATACATACACATATATGTACCCGAGACCTTCTTTATAAAGACCAAATATACATAATTATAATGCAAGATCTTTCATAAGATTTAACGGACTTGTCTATTTTAAGAACAAGCATTCTCAGCCATATATCTGAATACGTTTCCCATAAGAACATTGTATACATTTAAGTTCAGATTATAAGGAAACCTTGGTACTTTGTGCCTATCGATACATCATATAATGGTATCACTGAACTGAGCATTTTAAAGTACAATTAAGTAGACTTAAAAGCTAAAGTATCGTCACGTCTAATCATGTAGTGCAGTAACCCTTTTTTTTTTTATGACTCTATCTATGTACGACTTAAACTACTAAGACTCGAAAAGAAAATTTAAGTTCTTTGAGAGAAACTACTCGGCATTCTTCATACCATTGAGTTGATATAACAACTCATGACGAGGTCTATCAAAAGCTTTAGTATAAAGATCAGCAAGGTTATCATCAGTAATAACCTTTTCTAAATGAATAAGCTTTTCTCAAAACAGTCACGTAAAAAGTGATGCTTTATATCTATGTGCTTGGTGACTTTAAAGTTTTTCGGATTCTTAGTAATATCTATGGCAGACTTATTATCAATACAAATAGGAGAGTCTGAGATATCCATACCATAGTCGCGCAATTGTTGTTGTATCCAAATTACCTGAGAACAGCATTGACCAGCACAGGTAGACTGTGCAACAGATGTCTGCTTCTTGCACTACCACGATATAATTCTCCCCCCTAAAAGCTGACATCCACCTGACGTTGATTTCCTATCCGAACTGCAGCCACCATAATCCGAATCAGTATAAGCTTTGAATTCAAAGGAACCATGCATGGGATACCAAAGCCCTAGACGAGGCTTAGCTTTCACATAACGAAGAATCCTTTTCGCAGCTTTCAAATGTGACTCTTTCGGATTAGCCTGATATCTAGCACATATACAAACAGCAAAGGTAATGTCTGGCCGTGAAGTCGTCAGATACATCAAGGAACCAATGATAGCCCGATATTGAGTTGCATCGACTTCTGGATCATTAGTCTTATCAGGACACAGCCCATGATTAGTCTGAATGGGAGTAATTGCATCTTTGGCATCGGTCATTCGAAACCTAGTAAGAAGATCTTGAACATACTTGGTCTGATGAATAAAGAACCCATCCTTCAGTTGATCCACTTATAGTCCAAGGAAGAAAGTTAATTCCCCATAGCACTCATTTCGAACTTAGCCTTCATGCTATGCTCAAATTCCTTGCACATATTCTCATATCAGATGAACCAAAAATAATATCATCGACGTAAACCTGTACAAGTAAGTAGTCCATTCCTTTCCATTTGATAAACAACGTGCTGTCAATAGAACCTCTAGTAAAACCATTTTCATGCAGATGAGTAGACAGTTTTTCATACCATGATCGAGGAGCCTGATGTAAACCATATAGAGCCTTATCAAGACGATATACTCTATTAGGGAAGTCTGGATCCTCAAACCCGGAGGTTGATCTACATACACTTCTTCTCTTATTTCCCATACAAAAAGGCACTCTTTACGTCAAGTTGATACACCTTTATACCTTTATAACTAGCATATGCCAGAAATAATCGAATAGCTTCAAGTCTAGCTACTGGTGCAAATGTCTCATCGTAATCGAAGCCTTCTTGTTGCTCAAATCCTCTAACCACCAACCGAGCCTTATTGCGAGTGACTACACCTTTGTCATCCTTTTTACAACGAAAAACCCATCGCGTTGAAAAGGAGATTCACCCTGAGGTAAGTCAACTAACTTCCATACATCAAGCTTCCTAAACTGAGCCAATTCTTCTTGCATCGCCTCAACCCATGACGGATCTTTAAAAGCCATTCCAACATTTTTAGGCTCAACCTGAGAGATGAAGCAAAAGTACAAGTACCAAGTAATTGCCCCAGTATCCTTAATTTCAGCAAACATACTTGACAAATTTTCCTATTCTGATTTCTCGTGCGAACAGAGGCAGAAGCATCACCAATGATTTGCTCTACTGGATGATCCTTGTTGAATCTTGTTTGAGGAACCGTGTCGACTGTAAGATCATTCCCCAAGTTAGTCTGGACATGTTGCTCTGGAGTTTTAGGCTCCTCCTGATTTTCACCTTCCGTGTCGTCAGTATCATAGAAGGGAGTGTCAGGTAGAGGTATATGTAAAGGATCTTTAGGAGCAGTCTCTAAGGTAGAAACTGCTTCTTTGGTCCCACTTGATTCTCCAGATTTGGAAGCAGGCTCATAGAATGGTGAGGAAACCGGAGAAGAAACAGGAACCGGCCCACCATCAAGTGGATCATGAAGAGTAACTACATCCTCCATAATCGGAACACCTGTAAAAGAAACAGGACCACGAAAAGAGGTGAAAACACCATCATAATCGAAGTCATTAGCAGGACCAATGTGTACAGCAGGTTTATGACTGACAATTACCACATTTGTACCAAAATACTTTGCCAGTTTTCTGATTGTACACACGCCGAATTGGTGTACTAGGTATAACCTAAAAAGAAACCCTCCTCAGATTTAGGATCAAATTTCCCTGAGGAAGAACTTTAAGAAAGTACAAGGAACACCAAAAGGCTCAACATTTTGCAAATTGGGCTTTGTGTTGTGCAAAAGTTCATAACAGGTTTTCTTAAACCGTTTAAATGTTAAAACCCGATTTAAAATGTGACAAGCTGTATTCACTGCCTCCCCCCAGAAAGTAACAGGAAGCCCTGAATCAGCAAGCATCGTCCTAGCCGTTTCTATCAATGTCCTGTTTTTCCTTTCAGCTACTCCATTCTGCTGTGGCTCATGCGGTGCACTGAATTGATGTTGAATACCCTTGGTCAAGCAAAAAACCGTAAGAGTATTATTCTTGAACTCAGTGCCATTGTCACTTCTGATTCTCTTAACTTTAAATTCATGGACATTCTCAACTTGTCTAACAAAATCCATAAACCGGTTTGCGGTCTCGTCCTTTGTCTTCAAGAAAAATACCCATGAGTACCTTGAGTAATCATCAGTGATCATCAAACAGTAGGACATCCCTCCAATGCTTCTTACATTCACAGGACCAAAGAGATCCATATGAAGTAGTTCGAATGGTTTGGATATAGTGTTGTGCACCTTTGGTTTATGAGGATTCTTGTGTTGCTTTCCTTTCAAACACAGTACA
>CM067167.1:239444721-239460449 GCA_034093135.1 Erigeron breviscapus | reverse complement strand
CTGTTGTTTCGATCGGCAGACTGGAGTTGTTCACGATTGATTTTGAGTGAAGTATCCAGAGGAATGAATGTGCTCAGATCTGCATCTTTAATTGCTTTGAGCTGTTTGGCAGTAAGCTTAGGTAAGCCAGTCAATTTCTTTCTGTACTCTAACTCCAAAGCACCAACATTTTTCCTTATCTTCTTCTGGAGGTTCACCAGTTCCTCCTTCCTCTGCCTGATAAGTTCTGGTACACTAACGCCATAAATTATTGAATCATAAATTTGTTCTTCTTCAGCGTAAAAGGAGCGTACATGAACATCATTCAATTCATTCAGACATTGATGAACTCTGGGGTCTTCCTTCATCTTTTTGTACACATCAATGTTTATGCCTAACCTGCCAGCATTATAAGAGTCCAGAGTCCCCATAGTTGCCATCTCCCTTTGATGGTCCAGCAGTTCATCTCTTTGATTTCTCTTAAAGATCTCTATCATTATGCATTCTTGTTCCAGCTTCTTAGAGGTTTCATCATCAGTAGTGGGAAACTCTGATGATTTTTCAGCAGTTTGTTCTTCTTCTCCAGATACCATTTGTTCTTTTCCTTTAACAGACTTCAGAGTAGTTGGTATATCTGGGAAAGATTCAAACTGGGGCTCACTGGCTTCAGTACCAGCAACTTCTTCAGTCAGCATAGTGGCTTCAGTGCCAAATGCTCTTTGTGCTAATCGTGCACTGGCATCAGTACCAGCCACTTGTTTTTGTTGCACAATGCTTTCAGTAGCAAAGGCCCTTTCAACAGCACTGGCAACAACTTCCTTCTTTCTAATCAACCCTTCTTGGACACCAGACGACTTTTCCCCCTTGGAATGATCACCAGTTCTGGACTTGAGATCATTCCATAATTGTTCTAGCATGTGTCTGTCTAGTGCACCAAAGGTTCTTCCAGCCACTGGAGTTGTATCAGTCACAATTTTCTTGAGTGCCTGCACTTCCTTTTTAACAAAATCAACTTCTTGAGGCAAGTGCTTTGGCAATTCTCTTTTTATCAATTTCTCCACTTGGGGTAACAGCCCATCTTGAATAGTTCGAAGAACAGACTCAGAAATTTCTTCAGATAATTCTTTCAACATACTAATTCTGAACTTCTTTGTACATTCATCACTAATTGTGCTAACAACAGCAGCCTGATCAAGTGTGGGCCTACTCTCCAGAGAACTAACCCTAGTAACCAACTTCTGAACCTCATCCTTCAGACCTGCCAGTGGTTGAACAAGTTCACCAGTCACTGCAGTCTGAACCGAACTAACCAGCCTTGTCTCTAATCCCTGGACTGCCACTTTGAAATTTTCAGTATTGTTGTTTGTGGCCAGTACCAGTTCATCAAGCTTCTCAAAAACAAGCTTCTCATTCCCAGCAAACACATTCATCTCAGATGCAAGGTTATTTGATAATAAGGATTTAAAGTCTGAAATAACCTGAGATGAAGTCTGGAGTGATCTCTCCAGGTCCGCCACCTTATTTAAAAGGCCTTGGACCTCGGCAGAAGATGAAGTAGAGAGACCACTGGGAGGTTCAAGATTGGAAGTAAATCTGGTCATTAATGGTACTTGTGCCCAGACCTCTTCAGTTGCAGCTTAAGATGTTAGAACTGTTGAGTCCAGCGCACCTTGTTCAGATACGTTGACTGGAGTTTCAAGTGGTGGAGGTTGAGATTGTGAAGTTGATTTGAATGGTTGAAGTAAGTATTGTGGAATTGAAGGTGGTGGTGGTGGTGTCATGTTTGATTCTGGTGGAGGTGGTGGCATTTCTGATTCTGGTGGAGGAATATTTGTTTCTGGTGGAGGTGGTGGCATTTCTGGTAGACTTTCAACTTGTACAACATCCTCACCCAGAAAGTTCATATTGACATCAAAATTCTGATCTTCTGACATGGGAGAATCAGCCTCATCCCAAAACATTTCCCCAACAGTTGTATCACCAGCCTGAGCACCAACCAGTTCACCAGCCTGTTCACTTGCTTCAACATTCAAATCGATTCGAGCCTCTTGCTCACCAGATACTTGTTCATCATCTGAACATTGGTTCTAGGGTGCTACTAACCTGCTCAACACCGGCCACAGCTGAGCCACATGTTGTCTTCGTTCACAGTCACCTGCCCACACCGTACTTCTCTTCAGGTTCAAAAATCGGAGACCCATCCAAATTCATTACATCACCAGGATGTCTTTCTGGATTCACCTGAACTCCAGCTCTCATCAGACGCCTGTTTGATCTAGGTCGTCTGGAAGGTTCAACATTTTCTGGTCCTTGACCTTCAGGAGCCACTTGTCTAATGGGTTGTACAGCTTCTATAATCTGTACATCTTGGTCACTAGAGGGTCCTTCACCAACTTGACCTCTACCTGGAGCCACCTTCAGCTTCTTCTCTTTGAAAGGAGAGCATGGACTGAGGAATATCTACCTCATTCAGTGGAGATCTAGGTTGGTCAGATCCCTCATATACTCACTCACAGAAAAGTGAGTAGTTTCATAATCGTACTGGTCTCCAAGAGCTCTTTTAAACATCAGTGAAAGAAAGCGTATATATGGAACAAAAGCTTTTCTTCCTTTCACCTAAGACGCTCTACCAGATCATCAAATAGGATCTGAGCAAAATCCACTCTGAGTCCAAACCAGAGGCAGTAGGCAATCTGGAGATGAGTTTGATTTATCTGGTCCAACCCTCCAGAACTGCCTCCCAAACATTCAACGATATGTGTGAAGAAGAATCTTCATGAGTCTGTCAGTTTGCTCATGTAGACTGTTCCCTTCCTGGATAGATGGCCATGCTCATCCACAATATCTGTGTGCCCCATCAGTCTGCACACTTCCCTTGTATTGATACCAGAGGGAAGTTCAATGGGCAACTCATTCTGTTCAAATAATTCAACTGTAGAACAGACCTGAGTAAACTAACAGTGAAACCCAAGGATCTGGTACCTTGCTTCAGAGAATAAGTAATTGATGAAGTTGCATCATCATATTGTGCAGTGTACCAGAATTTACATAGATAATCATGGTACATCCTCCCTGGATTTAAGGTCAAAGCACCATATAATGGACATGAGAGAAAAAATGTATTTAATCTCCCAATAACGGATTGGGCATCATGAACACTGGAAAGTGAAAGTCTGGCCATCCAGTTATTCATGTTTATCCTTATGGCCTTAGCCTCAAGAGTAATATGGGGTGCCTTATCAACATTGGCAACCGGAGCATATTCTGCAGCAAGCAGATTTTTAGGAGATTTAGATTGTCTTGGTGCCATTTTATGATGAATAGATGAAGATGAAATTGAATATTTAGGGTTTTGATGAAGATTTGATGAAGAATTGAATGGAAATGGAGTAAATATGAGAGATGATTATGATTGGAAATTGAATAAAGAAATAAATGAAGGAATTTGAAAGATTTGGGAGTAAATATTTTCGAAGTAAATGCAATTGAAAAGTGAAAGTGGGTATATATAGGAGAGAGAATGAGGAACTCAAACGGTTTAATTTGAAATTATCAAATAAAATTTTGATCGGGTTCTGAGATCCGCATTAATTACATCACATCACACATAAATGTGTAACGGTTTACAGCCCACAAACAGTATCAAGTTGCACTTTTTGTCTTCCCAAGGTAAAAATACCATCATTACTTTGAAAAATTTACATGCCACGTAGGATTATAAGATAAATATCTTTAAAAAGTTTGCTTACGTGGCACGCACAATGACCAAGTATTTTAAAAAAAATTATGACTCATTTCAGTGCATCTGGAGGTTGACTGGACACTCCAGTATCACTGGTGGATTAGTCCAGTGACGCATGTACTGATGGTACACTGGAGGGACACTCCAGTAAAGTACCAGTGAAAACCATTTGAAAGAGACTGGTGACTTCAAACATGCACGTCAACTAATACAGACAAATGAGAGGGACACATTTACAAGGAGACAAAAGTCACCTCAAACACGCATTTCAACCTGTCCAATTACCAGTGAGAGGGACATATTTACAAAGTACCAGTAATATTTTCTGAAGAATTTTGTCCAGTGAGAGAATAAATTAATAAATTCCCCCTGAACTTAAAATATTTTTAAGAACAAAAATATCTTTCAAGTCTTTCCCCCTGGAATGTTGATCCAGAAATCTATTAATGCAAAGATAGTACACAACGGCGTTCAATATCTGAGCAGTTGTAAATTTATAAATCTTTAAATCAAAGATCCTCAGTAGTACACAATGGCGTTCAATACCAAGGTTCCAGATTTAAGGGTTTAACATTCCCAACTCACCAACAAGATATTCAAAAGTTTTGACATCCATAGGTTTAGTAAAAATGTCAGCGAGTTGTTTGTCAGTGGGAATAAAATGGAGTTCGATGTTGTTTTTCATAATATGATCACGGATAAAATGATACCTGAGATCAATGTGCTTCGTTTTGGAGTGCATGACTGGATTGTTCGAGATAGCAATGGCACTGGTATTATCACAAAAGATTGGGGTCTTTGATATTTAATACCATAATCAAGCAACTGGTTCTTCATCCAGAGTATCTGAGCACAACAACTGGCTGCAGACACGTATTCAGCTTCAGCATTGGACAATGAAACTGAAGTTTGATTCTTACTGGTCCAGCTGACCAGTTTGCCACCAAGGAAATGACATCCACCAGTAGTGGATTTCCTGTCTATCTTACAACCTGCATGATCTGAATCTGAATAACCCATAAGATCCATGCCTGAGCCTTTGGGATACCAAAGACCCAAACTGGGGACACCCTTAAGGTACTTCAGTATGCGCTTTACAGCAAGCATATGAGATTCCTTTGGATTAGACTGATATCTGGCACATAAACATGTTGAAAACATAATATCTGGTTTACTGGCAGTTAAATACATCAGTGAACCAACCATGCCTCTGTAGACAGTGGTGTTCACTTGTTTACCATCTGGATCGGAGTCCAGTGTCAGTGGTGCAAAAATTGGAGTTGGTTTAGATGGTGAAGAGTTCATATCATATTTCTTTAAAAGATCTCTAACATATTTTTCCTGATTAATAAAAATGCCATCTTTGTTTTGTTTAATCCGGAGTCCAAGAAAATACGTTAATTCACCCATCAAACTCATTTCATATTCAGTTGACATTATTTTCGAAAATTTCTTGCACATGTTTTCATTACATTATTTTAGAAAATTTCTTGCACATGTTTTCATCAGTAGACCCAAAATAATATCATCAACATAAATTTGTACCATTAACAGATTACCTTTTTCATGAAGAATAAATAAGGTATTGTCAATTGCACCTCTTTTGAAACCATTTTTCAATAAATGTTTAGTCAGAGTGTCATACCAGGCACGTGGGGCTTGTCTGAGGCCATAAAGCGCTTTGTCCAGACGATATACCCAATGTGGATGCTTTTCATCAACGAACCTGGTGGTTGTCTGACATAAACTTCTTCTTCAAGCTTTCCATTTAAGA
Organism: Erigeron breviscapus; assembly: GCA_034093135.1. NCBI lineage: Eukaryota > Viridiplantae > Streptophyta > Magnoliopsida > Asterales > Asteraceae > Erigeron > Erigeron breviscapus. Next base: position 239,454,954 of record CM067167.1, on the reverse strand, counting down.
AAGCACTCTTTACATCCATCTGGTAGACCTTGAACTGATGATAAGCAGCGAATGCTAAGAATATTCTGATCGCTTCAAGTCTAGCCACTGGAGCAAACAATTCATCAAAATCGACATCTGACTGGCAGTAGCCTTGTGCTACCAGTCTGGCCTTGTTTCTGATTACGTGGCCATCTTTATCTACCTTGTTCCTGAAGACCCATCTTGTTCCAATTGGTTCTTTCTTTCCAACTGGGAAAGGAACCAGATACCAGACCTTGTTCCTTTCAAACTGGTGAAGCTCTTCTTGCATAGCAGTCACCCAGCTTAGATCTTCCATAGCCTCGTCAATCTTCTTTGGTTCCATCAATGATAGAAAACTAACATATAAGCATTGATTACTGGAGGCTCTTCTGGTCTGAACTCCTCTACTGGAGTCACCAATGATCTGATCAATAGGATGAGCTTTTGTCCATCTGGAGTACTGACCAGGATTGTTACTGGCAACAATATCAGTGCAAGAATTCAGTTGAGTCTCCTCTGGAGTTGCTTCAGGAGGAGGATCTTGCCAGACTACTTCAGCATCTTCATCTGAGTCATTTAAATCACGATTTGCATCATGAAATTCTTCATTTGAAGGCATTTCTTGAAGTACTGGTTCAGTTTGGAATTCTTCATAAGAAGACATTTCTGGTATATTCTCAACTGACACTGATACTGGGGGAGTAGTACGAACATCTGATCCAATATTAATTTCAGAAGGTAGTTTGAAAATAATAGAAGGATAGAATGGAGTACCACTGGAGCGTTTCTTTTTCTGAACAGGTTCCAGATCAGGATGACTGGAAACTGTGTCTTCTGAATCTTCTTTATTGTAGTTGATAGGATCAGATTCACACAAGACAATTGGAGTTACTGGGGGAGTGTCAAGGGCTGGCTTCTTGTTGATTGCAGCATTTGATTCATCAAATGTGACGTGAATTGACTCATGGACCTTCTCCAGTCTCTTGTTGTAGACTCTGAAGGCCTTGCGAATGGCTGAATAGCCTAAGAAATACCCTTCATCAGCTTTGGCATCAAATTTGCCTAACTGACTGGAGTCGTTCAGGATGTAAACTGGAAATCCAAAAACGTGAAAATAACCAATATTTGGTTTTCTATTTCTTAAGACTTCATAGGCTGTCTTTTTGTGTCGCTTCACATACACTTACCGGTTCTGGGTGTGGCAAGCAATACCAATTGCTTCAGCCCAGAAACTGGTAGACAGACCAGATTCAGCAAGCATACTCTTGGCAGCTTCTATCAGCGTTCGATTCTTCCTTTCCACAACTCCATTCTGTTCTGGAGAGCGGGCTGATGAGAAATTCTGGGAGATGCCAGTGTCAGTACAGAATAACTCCAGAGTTGCATTCTGGAATTCTGTTCCATTGTCACTTCATAACTGACACACCTTTCGACTGTACTTGAGCTCAATTTGCTTGATAAGACTGATGATTTCAGCAGCAGCTTCACTTTTAGACCTGAGAAAGATAACCCAACAATATCTGGAAAATTCATCTGCCATTACCAGGGTGTATCTTTTACCAGCACGAGTCTGAACATTCACTGGACCAAAGAGGTCCATATGAAGCATATGAAGGGGTTCAGATATGCTGAAATTCTGTCTGGTTTTGAAACTGGTACGTTTCTGCTTACCCATCTCACATCCTGGACATGGCCTTTCCTTTTTGAAGGAAACTGAAGGTATCCCATCTGCAAGTTCTTTTCTGGACAACTTATTAATATTCTTGAAATTTAAATGGGATAACCTTTTGTGTGCCATAACCAGTTTGTGTCTTCATCAGCTTGAGTATAGAAACACTGCTCTGAAGGAGAGCTTTCCATATCCATCACGTACACATTCCCTTTTCTGGGAGCAATCAACACTACCTTCCAGTCCTTGTTGAATACGATACCCTGAGCAATATTGAATAAAACTTGATAGCCATCATCACACAGTTGGCTTACACTGATTAGGTTATATTTCAAACCATTCACAAATGCAACACGTCTGAACTTGACTTGTCCATTGTTCAGAACACCGTATCCCTCAGTCTTTCCACAACCATCATTTCCAAAAGTAATGGAGGGTCCATCAGAAATGGTGAACTCCTCCAGCAGGGTCTTACATCCGATCATCGTCCTGCCAGCAGCACTGTCAAGATACCAGATATATTTCTTTCGATCGCCCTGCACATCCACCAGATATTATCAGTTAGATTTGGGAACCCATCGACTGATGGGTTCACTGGACCCTCCCTTATAGGTCCCTAGGGCAATCTGGTTTAGTTCACTTTCTTCAACAGTGGTCTTAGTTGAAAAGACCACTAGGGTTGATAGTTTTGAAACCTTTTTCTTTTTCTCAACTGGAGAAATAGATTTATCTTTCTTTGCAAAAGGTTTTGTATTTTGTCTAGGGCCATATGAAGTACCCTCAATAAAGTTTAATCTTGCGTTAAAACTTTGAAATTGACGAGTCAGTATTTGAATCTGGCTCTCTAACCTTGACAAAACATTTTCATCAGATGATACCTTAGCCTTTCCAGTTCCAAGCTTAGGTACGGGATTAGTCTGAGGTAAAGGTTTATTCTGATAAACCTCTTTAACTGGAGCAGTCATCTGGAATGCTCCAGTCTTAACCTCTGGGGATTGAACTGGGAAAATATTGGCCTTGGGAGTTACAGGCTCATCATAAACAGTGGTGGGCCTGAACCCCTCTGGTAATCAATCGATTACTGGTATTAATGATGCTACATGAGTATTTCCATTTAAATATGCACGTTTTTGAGCAGGAAATTGATTTACTTCAGCATCATATGGCTTTCTGGTTTCTAGCCATGATTTAATCACCAGTTTTTCTTTCTCTAAAATGACTTCAAGATCTTGTTTTTCTTGAATCAATTGTTCAGTTACCAGAACCTGGGCTTGAAATGTCAGTTCAATGTCTTGAAGTTCTTTCAATTTTGATTTTAAGACAGATATTTCAGAAAAATCTGTTTCTAGACCATTTACACAGTCAGATCTAACAGTTTCAACAAATATTAAATCAGAATTAAGAGCTTCAGCGATGTCCAGTTTTAATTCTTGGTCAGCTGCAGTATCATAATCACTAACCTTTTTAATAACAATGTCCACCCATCATCCAGATGTGACATCTTCCTTCACCAGGTGCTCTTCGTCTGCCAGAGCCATGTAACAGCAATCTCTTTCTTCTTCTTCATCAGCAGATGATTCATCAGAAGGAACCCACTTCTCTTCAGTTGTTGCGATCATGCACTTATTATTGTTTTCCATTTATTGTGCCATGAGAGCAATCTGGCCTTAAGCTTTTTATATTTCAATTTATAGCTATCATCAGGCTTATTATTTGAAGAAAATGGACCAGGCTTGGATACAAACTGGCTGGACCTGTAATCTTTCATGAAATGACCCTTTTTGCCACACTTAAAGCATGTCAAATTGGTCTTATCAGTTGAAGAACTGGATGCAAATTGTCCAGATGGCCTATTTGCTCTTGCTTTGAAATGGTTAAACGTTTTAGCAATCATTGCAATAAGGTCATCATCATCAGTTTCATCACAACAGTCTGGAGAGATTTGACTGGACTCTCCAGAATCCATGAGTTCAGACACCATCTTCTTCATAGAAAATATATTCTCAGAAGATATCAGTGTTGTACTTTGTGGTTCAGTATGACTAACCACATTAGGACTACTGGAGGCATGGTTATAAGCATCTTGTTCTGCCACCACTCTCTGAGCTTGATTTTCTTCAGTGTACCTGAAAGCTCTATATAAATTTGAGAGAGTGTGTGTGTGCAGAGTTTTACCTTGTCGTAAGACCAGGATCATGTGAGACCATTTCGTGGGAAAAATATCACAAAATTTCTCCAGAAGTATATCCTTGTCCTTCTTGTTGATGCATGTTGATGTGACAACAGCAACTTAGATTTGATTAGTCTTTTAGATTAAGACATTATGTTATTTTATGTCTTATTTATATATGTGTAATTGATAGATTATGGACTTCATGTTTTGGTAATGATCGATTCCATGTTTTGGTGTTATATATATGTTTATATATGATGTTTGTTATGTGTGTTATACAAGTACAAACATAATATATGTTAGGTTTCTTGTACATGAAGTACTTGGAAAATAACTAGGCATAGATGCTGATGGAAGTTGTACTAACGAAGATGATCTTCGTTAGGAACAAACGAAGATAATCTTCGTTATATGGGTTGGGCTGCTAAGTTCGTAAGAACAAAGCCCAGCAGGCCCAATATCGATCAGAAACATATATAAATGAATGGAAATCCAAAAAAAAAGTTCAACTCTCACACACCTACGGCGACTAAGTTCGTTTCTAGCATATAGAAAACGAAGATAGACCACATACGGCTGATTATATACATATAATTAGCAATATATTCGATAACTAATCAAACTAGTTATCTCGTGAGGATTCTGCACTCACGACATAATAATAGACGATCTCGAGAGCGATCTGCAGCTATCGAGGGACTCACAAGTGGTATCAGAGCCATTCGATATCTTATCGAGGGTTCGAGATCGTTTGGTTGATTGTTATTCTCCCAAAAAACCTCCCAAAACCCTTTCTGTCGTTAAGTTCGTTCGCTTTACGAACTTAGCAAAACGAGTTTGAAAACGAATTTAACTTAACTTCGTTCTAAAGTTCATCAAACGAAGTTAACCTACGAACTTAAGCTATCTTCGTTCAGAACCTGTTCTTACGAAATTAACCTATTTTCGTTCTAACTTTTATCTTCGTTTGAACATTAATTTTCAAAAAAAATGGCTTCCTCATCTTCAACCAACAATGCTGTTGCCCAATACCTCAATTCTCTCGTTTATCATGATCATCTTGTAGGACGTACTAATTCTCCACCAAAGTTAGTTTCATTAGCTGACTTCTGGGCGTGGAGAGGTCGATTTGAAGATTTTATTCAACGAGAAGACTTAAACATGTGGCTCATGATCACTGAAGGTTATGAGTGGCCCACTCTTACAGTGAATGGAGTTACTTCTACATACAAGGTGGGAGAATTAACAGGTGAAGAAAAGGCTAACTATGCTATTGAAGTAAAGACTCTTTCCACTCTTCGTATGTGCATTCCTCAAGAGTTGGTGCACCTGTTTCCTAAACAGGAATACAAGACTTCAAAGCAACTGTTCGATGCTATTGAACCTCATTGTGAAGGTGATCCACTATTGAAGCAAAATAGAATTAAAATGCTCAAGAAACAATTTGACTGCTTCAATGCTACAAGAATGAACAAGTTGAGGATCTTATACTGAGATATCAACATCTTCTTGCTGAATTAGCTTACTTTGACCTTAAATACACTCCTACTGAGATAGTGGATAAATTCCTGGATAGTTTGCCGAAAGCTTACAAAGAGTTTCATCATGGATTGCAAGAAAGAGCTGATTATGCATCTCTTCGTATAGATGGAGTAATATCCACTCTAAGAAACAGAGAAATGAAGGATAAGGCAAAGGATCTTCAAGACAACTTCACACAAGATCCATCTCTTTATCATGCCACTATGAAAAATCCAACAGCTGATAATGCCTTCTTTTCTGGAGTTGGTAATACTGGTGAGACAGATAATCGTGGTCCACTGATGGATGGAGATGATTCTTCTGGATTCATGGCTACTGATGCTGGTAACAGGGGTAAAAAGGCTAATGAAGGTGCAAAGACTGGAAATATGAAGTTCGGTAACATTACATCATCTTCTGCTGGTTACAAGTCCATGCCCATGAATATGAAATCAGCTGAGGGTAGGATGAATGTATTTGCTGCCATGTGTGTTGCACATGAAGCTTTTGTTGCGGGTAGAATCACAGATCCAGCACTTATTGATGAAGATTTTGGACCAGATAGATCCAGATGATGTTGAAGAAATGGATCTGAAATGGCAACTGGCCATGATCACCAGGAGAGTGCAAAAGTTTATGCAAAGAACAGGCAGACAGCTTACTGGAGGTACTCACGGCTTTGACAAGTCAAAGGTGAAGTGCTATAACTGCGAAGGTTTTGGACATTTTTCCAGAGAGTGTCAACGGCCTAAGAGAGAGGCCAATGTTACCCTACACGTCAAGATAGAGGTGGTAATCGTCCGTTCAATCAAAATTCAACTAGAGCTCTTTTGTTGACTGATGATCCTACTGCAAATGTCAACGGCAATGACAAGGCTATAGTAGCTGTTCAACCCGATGGTTCTTATGTTTGGAATCTTCCACATGATGAGACCAATAACGCTTATTTGGCTGAAATCCTTGATGATATGGCTCAAATAGTTGATTCTCCTGATGACTTCTTGGACACCACAGTTTACCATAGTGAAGAGCAATTGTATGAGAATACTAAAAGTTCGAAATTGGAATCTGTTGCTGCTGGTGTATATGATACTGATTCCGAATCTGACAATGAGTTAGAAGATGTCAAGAACCTTGATGAAGTGAAAGCTACTGAAGAGGTGAAAGCTGCTGAGGTTAAAGATGATTCTGCTACAGAAAAAGGTAAAAAGACAATTGAAGAGCAGATGCAAGAGTTTGAGATTCCGGCTGGCATGACTGTGGATGACTTTGTTGCTTACATGGCAGATTGCAAAGAGGCAGACCAACAGGTATCTTATTCTCTACATACTATTGTTCATGTTTGCAAAATTGTTAATCGAATATTTGATGAAATTGAACAAAAGAATGAACAAATTAAGAAATTAGAATCTGCTGTCAATGCTGCTCATGATGAAAGAGATAAGTTAATTAAAAAGGGTCTAACTGTAAATGATAAAGAAAAATTCTTCAAGGAAAAGATTAGATCTTTAGAGTCTGACATTAGAGCTATGAAAGATAAAGTCAATCAGTCTATGGCCGTAGAAAGAGTAGGTAGTGAAGCTTACTCCTTGTTAGCTAGAAAGTGTGCTACCATTGAAAAGGAACTTGCTGATGCTAGGATAGAAATCTTGGAATTAAATGCTAAATCTGATTCTGCTAGACATGCTGAGCTTTTAATGCATATGACAAAGTTTGAGAATTCTTCCTCTAAGAGTCTTGACACTGCTAAGATCTCATATAAAGACGTGCCTCCTCCTTTCAATAATAACTATACTTCTGTTGAACCTAATATTCCTGATATCCTACTTCAACCTAGTGTTGTAGATGGTAATCCAAAAGACTCAATTCCTGAGGCAAAGATGCCTGAGGGATCAGAAGAGTCTAAAGAAGGTTCTTCTCAACCTAACAAGGAAGAGAAATTGAAAGGTGTTGTCCTAAATCAGTCTATTCTTAATGGTCAGAAAGACAGTATTGTACACTTTACACTTCATAAGAGTAATAGGGTCTATACTGAGTTAGAATTTCCATTAGAATCTATTGACCCTAAGAGGATTGATAAAGTCTGGGATGTAGCTATTGAGGATATGAAGAAATTAAGTCAGCAGCGTCTCACTCCATTACCTAAGCAATCTAGGATTAGAAAATCTGAAGATAACTTAGCCGTTAATGAAGAAGCAACTAAGGCTTTAAAGCACATCTTAATGCATGCACTTAAGAAATCTCCAAGTAAAGGTAAACATGAGAAAGATGGTGCTAGAAAGTCTAGGATATCACCAATTAAACGAGACCCTGAAAAAGAAGATCAAAGAAAAACAAGTAAGTCAGTGGACACTAGTGCTAACAATGAATCTGTAGGTACCGATAAAAAGGTTAGATACAAACAAAAAGTTCAAGGTCCTCTCTTGCTTTGCTTGTCATGAAAGGGTCATGTTTATAGTGTATGTCCAAATAGACCTCGAAGATCAGGTTCTCCTTCAAAGGTTTCTACCTCGGAAGGATAAAGGGGGTTGGGTAATGATAAACAGGTTGATGAGGCTAAAGTTCAATCTTCTCCAAAACCGTTTACTATACCTCAACGACGTGAATCTCCACTGAAAGGTTCATCAGGAAATGTTCATGAGAATTCAAATCGTTTTCAAACACCTCCACGACCTGTCTCGTTCTGCTCCTAGAAATCAAAATTCATATTATGACCAAATTCATTCGAGTGTTCGACCTTCTTATGGCCCTCATTCTCCTAGACCTTCTCCGACGAGAGGTCAGAAGTCTCCTCCAGTGAGAAGACGAGACGAGAATCATGTCCTACCCACGGCTTCGAGCAATGGATATTGGACTGAACTGATTCTCAGGGATGAGAAGGGACGACCCAAACCTAAGAAGGTTTGGGTCCCCAATGAAAACTAATTTTTCTCATTTTATGTGCAGGGAGTTCCTAGGAAACCAATTCATTTATGGTACCTTGACAGTGGATGCTCCAGGCACATGACAGGGGACAGAAAACTCTTGTCCAATTATACTGGTATAAATGGGTCGTACGTTAGTTTTGCTGGATCCAAGGGCGGCAACATCACCGGTCAAGGAGATGTCGTCAATGGAAAACTTACTCTAGAAAGAGTAAACTATGTGGAACAACTTACTCATAATCTAATGAGTGTCTCCCAGATCTGTGACAAGGGCAACAATGTTCATTTCACAGAAAAGGAGGCATTCATCTTGAAGCCGGGTTTCGTTATTCCACCAGAATGGATAATGCTCAGAGCTCCTAGGAAGAATCTATGGCTTAGTTTTAGGTATTGATAATCCAACGGAGCCCCTCTGTTTGTTGAGCAAAGCAAATGAGTCTGAATCTCTCCTCTGGCATCGTAGAATGGGACATATCAACTTTCGGAAAATGAATGAACTTGTTAGTCTTGGATTAGTTGAAGGTGTTCCAGTTAAGAAGTTTGAGATGGAAGATAAATGTGTACCGTGTTTGAAAGGAAAGCAACACAAGAATCCTCATAAACCAAAGGTGCACAACACTATATCCAAACCATTCGAACTACTTCATATGGATCTCTTTGGTCCTGTGAATGTAAGAAGCATTGGAGGGATGTCCTACTGTTTGATGATCACTGATGATTACTCAAGGTACTCATGGGTATTTTTCTTGAAGACAAAGGACGAGACCGCAAACCGGTTTATGGATTTTGTTAGACAAGTTGAGAATGTCCATGAAGTTAAAGTTAAGAGAATCAGGAGTGACAATGACACTGAGTTCAAGAATAATACTTCTTACGGTTTTTTGCTTGACCAAGGGTATTCAACATCAATTCAGTGCACCGCATGAACCACAGCAGAATGGAGTAGCTGAAAGGAAAAACAGGACATTGATAGAAACGGCTAGGACGATGCTTGCTGATTCAGGGCTTCCTGTTACTTTCTGGGGGGAGGCAGTGAATACAGCTTGTCACATTTTAAATCGGGTTTTAACAGTTAAACGGTTTAAGAAAACTTGTTATGAACTTTTGCACAACACAAAGCCCAATTTGCAAAATGTTGAGCAGTTTGGTGTTCCTTGTACTTTTCTTAAAGTTCTTCCTCAGGGAAAATTTGATCCTAAATCTGAGGAGGGTTTCTGTTTAGGTTATATACCTAGTACACCAATTCGGCGTGTGTACAATCAGAAAACTGGCAAAGTTAATTTTGGTACAAATGTGGTAATTGTCAGTCATAAACCTGCTGTACACATTGGTCCTGCTAATGACTTCGATTATGATGGTGTTTTCACCTCTTTTCGTGGTCCTGTTTCTTTTACAGGTGTTCCGATTGTGGAGGATGTAGTTACTCTTCATGATCCACTTGATGGTGGACCGGTTCCTGTTTCTTCTCCGGTTTCCTCACCATTCTCGCCTGCTTCAAATCTGGAGAATCAAGTGGGACCAAAGAAGCAGTTTCTACTTAGAGACTGCTCCAAAGAACAGGAAGTGAACCTCCAGAAAAAGATCAGAAAGAATGCTGGTGCTCTGGAGATAGAGTACAGAAAGAAGATAAAAGGCTTGCCAAAACTCACTGCCAAACAGCTAAAGGTAATCAGGGATGCAGATCTGAGCACTTTCATTCCCTTGGATACTTCACAAAGAATAAATCGTGAAGAAATCCAGACTGCCTTGAAACAAGAGAAGGTATCCAGGGAAACTGAAGCTTTGATCCAGGCTGCCAAATTGAAAGACAAATATAATGAACTGATGACGTTCAGGGCTGATGCCAGAAGGATCATAGTGCAGAGATTAAATTAGCTGAAAACCATGAAGGCATGACCAGGTTTGAAGTAAAGTTGACCAGAGAGGGTAACTTTACTGTGAAA
>CM067167.1:239403868-239443721 GCA_034093135.1 Erigeron breviscapus | reverse complement strand
TAACCTTTTGTGCCATAACCAGTTTGTGTCTTCATCAACTTGAGTATAGAAACACTGCTCTGAAGGAGAGCTTTCCATATCCATCACGTACACATTCCCTTTTCTGGAAGCAATCAATACTACCTTCCAGTCCTTGTTGAATACGATACCCTGAGCAATATTGAATAGAACTTGATAGCCATCATCACACAGTTGACTTACACTGATTAGGTTATATTTCAAACCATTCACAAATGCAACTCGTCTGAACTTGACTTATCCATTGTTCAGAACACCGTATCCCTCAGTCTTTCCACAACCATCATTTCCAAAAGTGATGGAGGGTCCATCAGAAATGGTGAACTCCTCCAGCAGGGTCTTACATCCGGTCATCGTCCTGCCAGCTGCACTGTCAAGATACCAGATATATTTCTTTTGATCGCCTTGCACATACACCAGATATTTATCAGTTAGATTTGGGAACCCATCGACTGATGGGTTCACTGGACCCTCCCTTATAGGTCCCTGGGGCAATCTAGTTCAGTTCACTTTCTTCAACAGTGGTCTTAGTTGAAAAGACCACTGGTGTCACACCCCATTATAGCGGAAATATAGGGTTAACAAATAATTGCGTACTTATCAGAAGGTAAATAGAGATTACATCTATTAATCCAAATACAAGTCTATTACAAGTATAATCGTTCAGATGTGGATCCCAATACACGGATACAAACTATCCTCAATTGGAAATGGGTCCACTTAATACAATAATAACATTTGGACAACTAAGTACAATTAGGACTAATAAAACGATAGTCCTCAGAGGTCTGACGCTAATTGTACGTCCAATGTTCAAAAGATGGCTTCACGAAGTCATATACGCTTCCAATACTTACTGTTGGTTACCTGAAAAGCATGAAATTTGAGAGGATCAACTATCGAAATAGTTGGTGAGTTTACAGAATGTTTGACCAAGTTTATTCGTCATTGTGAGCACACAATGACTTGTAGTTATTTTCAACAAGACAATCAGAATCCAACACTTGATAATATTTCATAACAAGACAGCTGGGGTCTAAGTCCGACTAAAGCATATGACAGCCGGAAGCCAAGTCCGACAGTATCAGTCACTATGCTACATTGCTTCGCACAGGATTTCCCTCTAAAATGGGGTGCGCACCACAACAATGTTTATGACTAGCATATGACAGCCGGGAAACAACATCCGACAGTATCAGTCAACATGACTCGCACAGGATTTCCTTCTACTAGTGGGTGCGGACCCTAAACAAGACAGTCAAGAACTAAGTCTGACAACACGACCACTAGGGTCCCATAACAATGATAACTACAGGGACAACATTTTAGTTCGTCAAACACAAAGAAACATTTTAATCAGCCATCACACGGCAATTCAACGTCATTTTATCCAACATTTATAAATGACACGTATACACATTTTCACAGCCTCTAACATGGCAAATTTACTTCAAATGATCTAAGCATCCAAATCACATGGCATACTTACAAAACAATCATTTATTTAACAAATCGTGTATACAATAACACATGCTTTTCAGGCCCGAAGTAAAAGGAAAAGGGCGCCATAAACTCACCTTAGCGATCTAGTGCTAAAAGGTGCAGAGTAGCTCGAGAAGATTCAACAATCAGTTCTCCAAGTTATCCAAAACCTATGATATCATTACCAATAATGAGGATCAAATCTCTTGACGACGAGTATCCTACGTACAACTACTTAGCTATAGACCCTAGAATGTCGTAACCGAGAACGTGTTTCAAACTTTCATTTTGTTTACCTTTAGTTGGTAAAAATCAATGACATAGTCATTAAAGGTAGTATAAAAATACCATAATGTCAACCCTACAACCTCAACAAGTTGATTTAGCACGATTAAGTCAAGTCATAAGTCCCTAAACACATTTTCAACTTAAATGAGTGTGAACAAGACGCATTCGACTTGACCCTTTTAGAAATGAGAGAAGTCTCGTACAAGAAGAGTGTTATTACTAGAAACTAGACTCTCTTATGATTCCAATGATAGGTCATAAGACTTAATTGGAGTCACGGATCAAAAGTTATTAACATTTGAAAATTGACGCGCAAAATTTTACAGGGGGTATCCACTGCGCCGCAGTGAGCCATTGCCAAGCTCACTGCGCCGCAGTGAGCCATTGCCAAGCTCACTGCGCCGCAGTGAGCTAACCACGAACAAAACAGGCCCTAGCCACTGCGCCGCAGTGGGGCTAACCCATGCCACTGCGCCGCAGTGGCCAAATTCTGAACCAGAAGCAGTAGCTGCAGTTTATGCAGGAAAACCAAACCCAAAACCCTTCAAACTCGACCCAAATCAATCCAAAACGATTTGTAGGAGCTTGTAACCCATTTTGAAGCATAACTAAACATTATAAACCATAAATACACATAACCCAACCCATATATTCATCCATAACATCATCGAATCTTCCGAATCGATCAAATCAAACCAAAACCCTATTTAAACCCTAATTCCATTTTAAGTTGTTTTAGGCCATGTAAAAACTCGAAATGACTAGAAAAGAGTAATTAAACATAAATAGGCGCAAAAGGGATGATTTAGACTTACCAAAAATTGATGTTCTTGAAGATAGTTGAAGAATATGTAGATGAAGATGATGATGATGATATAACTTCAAATGATATAGCCTTAAGATCTTTCAATCATTCCTTTGCCAAAAACTAGATTTTTGATGATGATAAGAGATTGAGAGAGTTTTAGATTGAAGAGTATTTGTGAAGTGTGTGTGTGGTGTGTGTTTGGATCGACCAGGGAGAAAGAAAAAGGGGGAAGGGCTTTGTTGGCCTATTTCCCTCCTCTTAGACTCAAATCAGTCCATGTGGCTTCATTTGGGATATTTTAGTATCCCTTAATTTGGTAAAATGCTTACAATTAAATACCGTTTGTCTAAAAGATTAAGATGTAAAGTAAAGGTATTTTCCCTCGTCTCATTTTAGTTAAGACAATTAAATAAAATTAAATAAACTAAACTTTTAGAAATATTTAGTTTAGACAGTCTATTTACTGTGTTCAATTATAACATTTAAATCTTTATTTAACGTTATTTTAAGACTCGGCATTCGTCTAAATAGCTAATAGTCTACGTCATAAGGATGCGTCTAATTGAACTATATCAAATGTTCAATTAACTAATAATTTCTACGTCATAATCTCTAAATTAGACGAAATTATAATAATGATCGAGATTAGGACTAACCCGTTGTTAATAAATTACGAGTTGTCACAACTGGGGTTGATAGTTTTGAAACCTTTTCCTTTTTCTCAACTTGAGAAATGGATTTAACTTTCTTTGAAAAAGGTTTTGTATTTTGTCTAGGGCCAGATGAAGTACCCTCAATAAAGTTTAATCTTGCATTAAAGGTTTGAGATTGACGAGTTAGAATTTGAATCTGGCTCTCTAACCTGGACAAAATATTTTCTTCAGATGATACCTTAGCCTTTCCAGTTCTAGGCTTCGGTAGGGGATTGGTCTGAGACAAAGGTTTATTCCGATTGACCTTTTGAACTGGAGCAGTCATCTGGAATGCTCCAGTCTTAACCTCTGGGATTGAACTGGGAAAATATTGGCCTTGGGAGTTACAGGCTCATCATAAACAGTGGTGGGCCTGAACCCCTCTGGTAATCGATCGATTACTGGTATTAATGATGCTACATGAGTATTTCCATCTAAATATGCGCGTTTTTGAGTGGGAAATTGGTTTACTCCAGCATCATATGGCTTTTTGGTTTCTAGCCATGATTTAATTACCAGTTTTTTTCTCTAAAATGATCTCAAGATCTTGCTTTTCTTGAATCAATTGTTCAGTTACCAGAACCTGGCTTGAAATGCCAGTTCAATGTCTTGAAGTTCTTTTAATTTTGATTTTAAAGCATTTATTTCAGAAGAATCTGTTTCTAGACCATTTACACAATCAGATCTAACAGTTTCTACAAAAATCAAATCAGAATTCAAAGCTTCAGCGATGTCCAGTTTTAGTTCTTGGTCAGTTGCATTATCATAATCACTAACCTTTTTGATAACAATGTCCACCCATCGTCCAGATGTGACATCTTCCTTCACCAGGGCTCTTCGTCTGCCAGAGCCATGTAACAGCAATCTCTTTCTTCTTCTTCATCAGCAGATGATTCATCAGAAGGAACCCACTTTTCTTCAGTTGTTGCAATCATGCATTTATTATTGTTTTCAATTTGTTGTGCCATGAGAGCAATCTGGTCCTTAAGCTTTTTATATTTCATTTTATAGCTATCATCAGGCTTATTATTTGAAGAAAATGGACCAGGCTTGGATACAAACTGGCTGGACCTGCACTCTTTCATGAAATAACCCTTTTTGCCACACTTAAAGCATGTCAAATTGGTCTTATCAGTAGAAGAACTGGATGCAAATTGTCCAGATGGCCTATTTGCTCTTGCTTTGAAACGGTTGAATGTTTTAGCAATCATTGCAATGAGGTCATCATCATCAGTTTCATCACAACAGTCTGGAGAGATTTGACTGGACTCTCCAGAATCCATAAGTTCAGACACCATCTTCTTCATAGAAAATACATTCTCAGAAGATATCAGTGTTGTACTTTGTGGTTCAGTATGACTGACCATATTAGGATTACTGGAGGCATGGTTAAAGGCATCTTGTTCTGCCACCACTCTCTGAGCTTGATTTTCTTCAGTGTACCTGAAAGCTCCATAAAGAGTTGAGAGAGTGTGTGTGTGCAGAGTTTTTCCTTGTCGTAAGACTAGGATCATGTGAGACCATTTGGTGGGTAGAATGTCACAGAATTTCTCCAGAAGTATATCCTTGTCCTTCTCAACCCCAAGACCTCTCAACTGGTTTATGATACTCATAAATCTGGTGTAAGTACCAGTGAGAGACTCGTTAGGCTGAGCAAAAAATGACTCATACCTCTTGTTTAAGGAGACTTTTCTGGTGACAATGGTGTCATCTCCTCATTCATGTTGGTTTAAAAGTTCATCCCACATGGTTTTAGCACTAGGAAAAAGAACTAGTGTGGGAATGAGGGTTTCTGGAACAGCCCCGAGGATCATGTTTTTGAGAAGGGTGTCTAGATTCACCAATCTCCTCTCCTCTTCTGACCAATGTTCCTCCCTCTTTTCCCTTCCTCTTCTAGATCCAGAAGGATCAAGAAGGAGATTGAGAGGTGATGTAGGGACATAAGGACCTTCGTTTAAAATTTTCATCATGTTCCTCTCAATACCAGTGACATGCAAAACCATCCTAGCCTTCCACGTACCAAATTCATCACTGTTACCACTGAATTTAGGAACAGGATTGTTTGAATAGTGCACATGCACGTGTGGAGAAGCAGGAGTAGGAGGAGGTGGTGGATTAGTGTTATTGACAATAGGTGGTTCATTTTGATCATTAATATTAACATTAGGATCGGGACTGTAACAACCGTCCTAGAAATGTTCTAAATAAGTTCTTTAGAAAGTACTTTCGCCATTTGAACGGCTAGACAGTTCAATTTATTTAAGTTCTTGACGTACTTTAGACCCGATTATGTGCTTATATGAAGGTCAATTTGATCTTAAAGCTTGATTTATATGATGAGTTTACGATTAAATACGATGAAATACTAAAGTTCAGTTCGTAAACGTTCGTGTTCATAAAAGTTCTAGTTCGAAATGTGCATAAATAGTCCTTACATTTATTAAGTTCATTATTATGGGAAGACTATAAATAGAAGAGTTTAGAGAGAGAAAACCCTATTCATCATCTTCTCCTCCTCTCCACTCTCTCACTAAAACACACACTCTCAGACGCCATAAAACACGCACTAGAGCATCTCTTGATTTTGGATTGTTTAATCAAAATCGTTTGTACTTTTAGCATCCTTGGGACAATCAAAACACATTTCTGGAATCAAATCTCAGGTAACAACAACAAATTAAGGGTTTTTAATCAAATTAAAAGTGTACTTTTTCAAGTTTATGTTCTTGATGATTTGGTCCAATTCTTGAATGAAAATCGTGTTAAAAGTTAATGGGTTTGTGTCTAAATGTGTTTAACAACATTTTTATGAACAAATTTGGGCCATAACGTACTCTAATCTCAAAACCCATTTTTGAAAAATGAAGAAAGTGTGTTCTTGAGTGCCATGACTTGTCCATGTGTTACTTGATCTTGAAAAGCCTTAAAAGTGATATAAGTTGTTGTTATTATGCATATAAGTACTAGTGCTATGTTCTAACATGTCTTAAAATCGACCTAGACCTTTGTGATGAGTGTTTGGTTTGTACAGCCCGTTTTTAGCCTTGGAACGATCCTGAATGGGACGATCTTGGTCCCAAGATCGTCCTAGGCAGCCCACCTTGGTATCTTGTGCTTGTTCGTCGATCTTGTGTGGTGTTGTGATGTTGTTGGTACGTTTATTGGGTAACTAATCCTTTGGATCGGTTTTGCTCAAACATTCGTTCTTAAACTAGAAACGACCTTGTTCTTGTCCTTGGAAATGGGACAATCTTGGCCTCAAGTGTAACACCCCGAGCTAGGCTCGAAGTGCACCGAAAAGCATGACACAAGATGGAATTATCGTAGAACGAGACTATATGAAAATAAAAGGATTCCGGGAACCCAACAATTTAGATACATGTCACAAAAGCATAAGGAGCATCCAACCATCAAAAGTTTACACAAAATAACAATTCAAAAGATGGCTCATGATCCTAAGCAAAATCCCATCAACGGGCAAATGGATCGCGGATCCATGGTCAAAGTCCAACATCTAGCAAGCATGTCAAGCTCTTGGATTCTCTTGATTTCCTGAAAAGTGTACTAAACAATGTCAACACTAGGTTGGTGAGTTCGTAGGAAAAAAATGAACAAGAACACATACCAATGTCAACCAATCCATGATTTACGTTAACATGATCTAATAAATTGCACACTTGTAACCAATGTACTCATTTGCACGTAAATGTACTCATTGTACTCAATTGCACGTAAATGTACTCATTGTACTAATTGCACGTAATGTACTCATTGAACTCAATTGCACGTAAATGTACTCATTGTACTCAATTGCACGTAAATGTACTCATTGTACTAATTGCACGTAAATGAACTCATTGAACTCAATTGCACGTAAATGTACTCATCCATGACCACCAAAGTCCATTCACAACCAAACACCATGTGTATATACTTCGTACGATACTACTTTTGAAAGGCTGTTGATGCTTATATATAGGGTCACCCGCAGCCTTCCCACCACATCTCCAACCCTTCAAAGGCATTACCGTCCTCCATATATACACAACTAACCTAAACAACTAAAAATACAATTTACGATAACCATACGACCAATCACTTAAATAGCACATCGACAAACGTCTCACAACATGCACGTCACAAAAATAACATCATGCACGAAGTACACTTTTCAGCCCGACTCTTAAAAGAGTAGGGAAGGCTACGAAAACTCACCTTTGCCTTGATCTACCAAATTTAAAGTGAGCTAGAACGTCAATCAATTGCCAAACGATCACAACCTATCATAATGTGTATGTACGTATCAATATATATATATATTTATATATAATCATGTCCTCATTTAGCATTTATGAACTTTTAGAATTAAACCCGGGATTTGAACGCGTATTAGAACTGAGTACGACCACTTAAGAGACAAGTAAGGACTCGTTTGGAGCTACGATTTAGAAGTTAATAACGTTTGATAATCGTCGCGGATTTAATCCCAGGAACTACCCACTGCGTCGCAGTGAGCCAGGACTAAGCTCACTGCGCCGCAGTGGCTAAGTCAGACCAAGACCAGAAACAATGCACTGCGCCGCAGTGAGCAAGGACCATGCCCACTGCGTCGCAGTGGCTAAACTGGACAGGTCCAGAAACAATGCACTGCGCCGCAGTGAGCAAGGACCATGCCCACTGCGTCGCAGTGGCTAAACTGGACAGGTCCAGGGCCAGTAACACGGCACTGCGCCGCAGTGAGCCAGAGAAGTGCTCACTGCGCCGCAGTGTCCACAAACTGCAGCCAGCACCTGTAGGTGTTCTTGACACAAAACCGACCCAAAACCCTAAAATCTCAACATTTAAGCCATGAAATCGACTTGCACAACTCCAAGACTCATTTTCAAACATAGTTAAACATAATTGAACATAACTAAACAAGTTTCATCATCCAAAACCAACCTTTAACACATTTTCTTGTTAAAATTCGATCTTGACCCATTTGAACACGAAATCGACCCAAAATCTAGTTTTTGACTCATAATTCGTTCCGAGGAGTTCCTTGACCCGCTTTTGAACATAACAAACTCATTTGAACATAACCCACTCAATAGATCCATTCCAAAACACGACTTTTGACCCAAATCGAATTTTGACCTAATTTAAATAACTAGAAACCCTAATTTCGGATTTTGAAGCTATAAGGACCAAGAGTGCTTAGATTTAGGTGTAATACAAGTTTAATAACTAGAAATGATGAATTTGAGCTAGAAAACACTTACCAAAACTTCCACAAGCAACCAAACCCGATTTTTGACCTAGTTGAAGCTTTCCTTGCACTTTGAGACTTGGATTTTTGATATGTAGTAAGAATGATAATAAGGATGATGATTTGTTATTAAATCTAGTTGAACTAACATAAATGACCAAGAATTTAGAGAAAGATTGAGAGTGTGAGTATTAAGTGAGATGGGAGAGAGAAGTGTAAGAGAATGGAATGAATGGATGAAAAAGGGATAAGGTGGGGAGGGTTGGGTATCTTGGATGGGTCATGGGTTGGGTACAACCCACGGATAGGATCCATATTCATTTTACTAATTTAAATTAAATGTTGTTTAAGTAAAAGTCGATTTGTACTAACTAATGGTCTCAACTTGCACATAAGTCTCTAATTGTACCATAAATTGACCCATATGAACACATTGCACTTAAATGAACCTTAAATTGAAATTGAACCTATATTGATTAAATCAAAAACTTAGGAAACGTACCCATAGTCAAAAGGTCAAATGCACGGTTGTTACATCATTCCCCCGTTAAGGGAATTTCGTCCCGAAATTCGATGGAACCCTAATCACTAAACAAATGCGGATATTTTGACTTCATGAAGTCTTCCCGCTCCCAAGTGAATTCGGCTCCGCGTCTAGCATTCCAACGGACCTTGACTATCGTATAGCGCTTTTTCTTTAGCTTCTTGAATTCACGATCTACAATCTCTACCGGTTCTTCAACAAAGTTGAGTTTCTTGTCTACTTGTATCTCGTCCATGGGCACGTGATGAGTAGGATCCGCCAAGCACTTCCTTAAATTACAAATATGGAACACGTTGTGCACTTCACTAAGTTCTTGAGGTAGCTTTAGCCGGTAAGCCACCTTGCCCACACGTTCTATGATTTCAAAAGGTCCTATGTATCTTGGCGCAAGCTTGCCTCTCTTGATGAAACGAACAACACCCTTCCACGGGGAGACCTTCAAAAGTACATGATCACCAACATTGAACTCCAAGGGTCTACGCCTCACATCGGCGTATTTCTTTTGTCTTTCACGGGCCACTTGTAATCTTTCCTTAATTTTTGAAATTACTTTTGTTGTTTCGATAATTACTTCCGGCCCAATGAGTTGGCTCTCGCCTATTTCCGCCCAAGCGAGTGGAGAACGACACTTTCTACCATAAAGCGCCTCAAACGGAGCCATTTGGATAGTCGCGTGGTAACTATTGTTATATGAGAACTCCACTAGCGGTAGGTGATCTTCCCAACTTCCACCAAATTCAATAGCACAAGCCCTTAACATATCTTCAAGCGTTTGGATGGTTCTTTCGGTTTGCCCATCCGTTTGTGGATGGAACGCCGTACTCATGTCAATTTGAGTACCCATTGCACTTTGAAAAGCTTTCCAAAAATTTGATTTGAACCGGCTATCTCTATCGGAGATAATAGAAACCGAAACTCCATGTTTTGCCACCACTTCCTTAATGTACAAACGCGCTAGGGTGTCGAACTTATCGGTCTCACGAATGGCTAAAAAGTGAGCCGACTTTGTCAATCGATCCACAATCACCCATATAGTATCACGTCCATTTCTTGTCTTCGGTAACTTCGTGACGAAGTCCATTGCAATCCTTTCCCACTTCCATGCCGGTATCACCGGTTGTACCAACAAACCGGGTGGCTTCTTATGATCGGCTTTCACTTGTAAGCAAGTAAGGCACTCGCTCACATATTTAGCCACATCACGTTTCATGCCCGGCCACCAATAGAAATCCTTTAAATCAAAGTACATCTTATCCGACCCCGGGTGGACCGAATAAGGCGACTTATGAGCTTCATTCATTAGGAAGGTTCTCAAATTGCCAAAGATTGGAATCCAAAGCTTCCCAACTAAATATAACCCGTTGTCTTCCTTCCGGTCAAAAAGTTGCTCCATGCCATCTAGCCCTTCATTACCAAAATTTTCCGGCAAGGTAGCTTGCACTTGAGCTTCTATGATACGGTCCTGAATACTTTGCCCCACCGTAAGGCTCATGGCTCTTGATCTTCTCGGCTTGACCCTTTCCTTTCTACTTAAAGCATCGGCTACGACGTTGGCTTTGCCCGGATGATAGCGAATGTCACAATCATAATCGCTAAAAAGTTCAATCCATCTTCTTTGCCTCATATTCAACTCACTTTGATTAAAAATGTGTTGAAGACTTTTATGATCGG
Source organism: Erigeron breviscapus (assembly GCA_034093135.1). NCBI lineage: Eukaryota > Viridiplantae > Streptophyta > Magnoliopsida > Asterales > Asteraceae > Erigeron > Erigeron breviscapus. The sequence goes on along the minus strand of CM067167.1, from coordinate 239,432,970 downwards.
TGTAGATCACACATTTGGTGCCATAAAGGTAATGTCTCCAACACTTCAAAGCGAAAACAACCGCTCCCAATTCCAAATCGTGAGTAGGGTAATTCTTCTCATGCACCTTAAGTTGTCGGGAGGCATAAGCGATGACCTTGCCCCGTTGCATAAGTACACACCCCAAACCTTGACCCGAAGCGTCACAATAGACCACAAAATCTTCAATCCCATCCGGAAGGCTCAAGATAGGAGCTTCACATAACATGTCCTTGAGAGTTTGAAAGGCAAGTTCTTGTCTCTCGCCCCACTCAAATCTCCTTTACTTTTGAGTCAAGAGAGTGAGTGGTTGTGCTATCTTGGAGAAACCTTCAATGAATCTTCGGTAATAACCCGCCAACCCAAGAAATTGGCGAATCTCGGATGGTGTCTCGGGTCGTCTCCAATTCTTAACCGCTTCAATCTTGCTAGGATCCACATGAATCCCATCTTTGCTAATCACGTGACCAAGGAAATGAACTTCTTCCAACCAAAATTCGCACTTTGAAAATTTAGCATACAACTTATCCTTTCTAAGCAACCCTAGCATCTCACACAAATGCTCGGCATGATCTTCCTTTGTTTTTGAGTAGACAAGTATGTCATCAATAAAGACAATGACCGACTTGTCCAAATAGGGTCGACACACCCGGTTCATCAAATCCATGAACACCGCCGGTGCATTAGTCAACCCAAACGGCATAACGGTGAACTCGTAGTGACCATACCTTGTACGAAACGCCGTCTTTGGTATGTCATCTTCATGAACTCTAAGTTGGTGATAGCCCGAACGGAGGTCAATTTTTGAGAAATACTTGGCACCTTGCAAACGATCAAAAAGCTCATCAATTCTAGGAAGTGGATACCGGTTCTTCACTGTGAGCTTGTTCAATTCTCGGTAATCAATACACATCCTAAAGGACCCATCTTTCTTCTTCACAAACAATATTGGAGCTCCCCAAGGCGATTGACTAGGACGAATGAACCCTTTCTCTTGAAGTTCTTTAAGTTGGGATTCTAGCTCTTGCATTTCCGTCAAGGCAAGTCTATATGGAGCTTTGGCCACGGGCGCGGCCCCGGGAATCAAATTGATGCGAAAATCAAGTTCACGAGACGGGGGTAGACCGGTAGGTCATCCGGAAAAACATCGGGAAAATCACGAACAATAGGAACGGCTTTCAATTCTACCTTTGTGACGGTAGCACTAAAAGCCTTGGAACTAGAGGAATCGGAAGTTTCACCTTGGACTCTAAGAATATCACCGTTTGCCAACGGTATTTTGACCACTCTTTCACCACAATCAATGACCGCATTTACCGCCGTCATCCAATCCATACCCACAATGATGTCGAAGCTTCCAATGTCGAAAGGCATGAGATTGATATAAAATTCGACGTCGTTTAAAGTCAAGATACAATCCCGGAGCACTTGACTAAGTCTAGTTAAGGCACCATTGACCATCTCGATATCAAGTACATAGTTTAAGGCACAAGGATGAACATCTATCAAAGGAACAAAACTATGGGACATGAAGCTATAATCGGCTCCGGAATCAAACAACACCGTGGCATAAAGACCGTTAAGAAGAAATGTACCTGCCACCACATTAGGATCATTACGGGCTTCATTTGCATTCACCGCAAAGGCTCTTCCCCTTGGTTGTACTTGATGGCCTTGTTGGCCACGGTTTTGGTTAGGACCGGTGATTTGAAGTTGATTTGGGTGAACCGCCACTTGCACATTTTGTCCCACCCATTGCGGACAAGCATTACGGTAATGTTCGGTGCTTCCACACTCATAACACCCACCCCGTTGACCCCTTTGATTGTTAGCTTGAGGAGGATGTGCTCGGAGAGGAACCGCATGAGTAGGAGCCACTCTCGGGGCCCTACAATCTCTAGCAAGATGGCCAACTTGATTACAATTGAAACAAGTCCCACATGGAGTGGTGGGAACATGATGTCGGGAGCACCTATTACAAAATGGGTAAGAACCCACATAAGCCTTCTTTGCCGGTTCAACCGCCGCAAACACCTTTCCTTTGTTAGGACGTTTAGGGTCAAACCTACCCATTTTCTTCACCCCGCTTGACTCGGGTGCATCCTTCCTCTTCGATGATGATGCTTGGCTCAATTCACCACTCCTAAGTAAGTCCTCGGTAACACTACCGGCTCGGTTTATGGCTTCCGTCATGGTGGTAGGCATAATGTTGTTCACCAAGTGTCGGACCTTTGGAGTCAAGCCCATAACAAACTTTTGAATAGCTTGAGCTTCGGGAGTCACCAAGTGTGGAATAAGTGTTGACAACTCTTGGAATCGCCGGATGTACCCCTTATAGTCCGCCCCATTCATTTGGAGTTGAACGAACTCCAAGGTTAAAGTTTGAAGTTCATAGGGTGGACAAAATCTTTCTTTCACCAAAATCTTGAATTGATCCCACGGTATAGCATTGCCCGCCCCTATTTCCTTATTCCACCATTTCAATGCATCGCCTCTAAACATGCCGGATGAGTAGATAACTTGGTCATCATAAGTACAATGACTCCTAGCAATCACCGCTTCAATTTCTTCAAGCCACCTAATACAAGCCGTAGGACCCCCACTCCCATCGTACTCCGGGGCCCCACAACCCTTGAAATCCTTAAAGGAACACCCTTGCCGGTACACTCCATGTTGGTTGTACCTTGGGACATAGTTATCGTGTACCACCGGTGCCTCTTCTTCCTCTACCCCTATCGGTTGAACATTTTCATTGTTCCCATTCACTTGAGCTTGAGCATTCGGCACCGTATTATCGGGTGCTTGGAGAGTTGCCGTGACTTGGGCAACTATGTTAGGCATAATGTTCGTGACCACTTGAGCGATCACAGTTGCCAAGTCGGGTGTTAGTGCTTCACCCCTACCTTGACCTCTCCCTTGACCCCTACCACCACCTCTACCTCTACCTCTACCACGACCACGACCTCTTCCACCACCACGACCTTCTCCTTGAACTTCCGGTTGTTGTTCCGGAGTTTGCTCTCTATAAGTAGTCCCGGTTCTTCTTGGCCTCACCATTACTATAAAACAAGGAAACGTCGACTCGAAAAGTTAGTCTCAAAATGCTCACATGTTAGTCACACAAGGGGTTAGTGCTCTCATGTCAACATGTCACACATAATTCATATCGTTACGCTACGGCAAAGGTGCAACTATTCTAGGGGAATTGTTATGTATCATGTCATCATACCATATTTCACCATAATTGTTCATCAATAAACCACATGTCCATTTTAATACATCAACCAATCACACAACTAACAAGTGGTCCAAAGTATAGTTCGAATCCGATATGCTTCCTAGTTATTGATCCGGGTATGTATACAGGGTGTACCAGCGGCTAACCCTCCACCCAATCAACTCCCAAAAAGCGTACCGGTTCCTTATTATACTCTAAACCAACCGCGTGCAATCCGTGATGTCATTAACTTGTTATAATACCGGGTAACCATAAAAGAGTTGATCACGTTCTTTTAGGGTTGCCACAATATTATATCATGTTGATGCCATAACTTCATCTTGCCCTACATCATCAAATAATATCAATTCAATCCGACAATATGCACATGACCTCATTGACCTCAAGTAACCACATTGACCTCATGCACTTGACCATCATACGACAACACATTGATCACACCAACCAATTGCACTCATGTTATCACATATAATGAACCTTCCTACGAACCCAAACGTACACTTATAATGCTCATATAGTTCACGTTGCATACAAGATTCCTAATCATGCATGCTATATGAAGAGTTTTACTTAAGCCGTAGTCTAGGTCAATCCGCCTAATTCTCTACGACCTGCATGGGCCACCATTCTGTAACACCCCGAGCTAGGCTCGAAGTGCACCGAAAAGCATGACACAAGATGGAATTATCGTAGAACGAGACTATATGAAAATAAAAGGATTCCGGGAACCCAACAATTTAGATACATGTCACAAAAGCATAAGGAGCATCCAACCATCAAAAGTTTACACAAAATAACAATTCAAAAGATGGCTCATGATCCTAAGCAAAATCCCATCAACGGGCAAATGGATCGCGGATCCATGGTCAAAGTCCAACATCTAGCAAGCATGTCAAGCTCTTGGATTCTCTTGATTTCCTGAAAAGTGTACTAAACAATGTCAACACTAGGTTGGTGAGTTCGTAGGAAAAAAATGAACAAGAACACATACCAATGTCAACCAATCCATGATTTACGTTAACATGATCTAATAAATTGCACACTTGTAACCAATGTACTCATTTGCACGTAAATGTACTCATTGTACTCAATTGCACGTAAATGTACTCATTGTACTAATTGCACGTAAATGTACTCATTGAACTCAATTGCACGTAAATGTACTCATTGTACTCAATTGCACGTAAATGTACTCATTGTACTAATTGCACGTAAATGTACTCATTGAACTCAATTGCACGTAAATGTACTCATCCATGACCACCAAAGTCCATTCACAACCAAACACCATGTGTATATACTTCGTACGATACTACTTTTGAAAGGCCGTTGATGCTTATATATAGGGTCACCCGCAGCCTTCCCACCACATCTCCAACCCTTCAAAGGCATTACCGTCCTCCATATATACACAACTAACCTAAACAACTAAAAATACAATTTACGATAACCATACGACCAATCACTTAAATAGCACATCGACAAACGTCTCACAACATGCACGTCACAAAAATAACATCATGCACGAAGTACACTTTTCAGCCCGACTCTTAAAAGAGTAGGGAAGGCTACGAAAACTCACCTTTGCCTTGATCTACCAAATTTAAAGTGAGCTAGAACGTCAATCAATTGCCAAACGATCACAACCTATCATAATGTGTATGTACGTATCAATATATATATATATTTATATATAATCATGTCCTCATTTAGCATTTATGAACTTTAGAATTAAACCCGGGATTTGAACGCGTATTAGAACTGAGTACGACCACTTAAGAGACAAGTAAGGACTCGTTTGGAGCTACGATTTAGAAGTTAATAACGTTTGATAATCGTCGCGGATTTAATCCCAGGAACTACCCACTGCGTCGCAGTGAGCCAGGACTAAGCTCACTGCGCCGCAGTGGCTAAGTCAGACCAAGACCAGAAACAATGCACTGCGCCGCAGTGAGCAAGGACCATGCCCACTGCGTCGCAGTGGCTAAACTGGACAGGTCCAGAAACAATGCACTGCGCCGCAGTGAGCAAGGACCATGCCCACTGCGTCGCAGTGGCTAAACTGGACAGGTCCAGGGCCAGTAACACGGCACTGCGCCGCAGTGAGCCAGAGAAGTGCTCACTGCGCCGCAGTGTCCACAAACTGCAGCCAGCACCTGTAGGTGTTCTTGACACAAAACCGACCCAAAACCCTAAAATCTCAACATTTAAGCCATGAAATCGACTTGCACAACTCCAAGACTCATTTTCAAACATAGTTAAACATAATTGAACATAACTAAACAAGTTTCATCATCCAAAACCAACCTTTAACACATTTTCTTGTTAAAATTCGATCTTGACCCATTTGAACACGAAATCGACCCAAAATCTAGTTTTTGACTCATAATTCGTTCCGAGGAGTTCCTTGACCCGCTTTTGAACATAACAAACTCATTTGAACATAACAAACTCATTTGAACATAACCTACTCAATAGATCCATTCCAAAACACGACTTTTGACCCAAATCGAATTTTGACCTAATTTAAATAACTAGAAACCCTAATTTCGGATTTTGAAGCTATAAGGACCAAGAGTGCTTAGATTTAGGTGTCATACAAGTTTAATAACTAGAAACCCTAATTTCGGATTTTGAAGCTATAAGGACCAAGAGTGCTTAGATTTAGGTGTCATACAAGTTTAATAACTAGAAATGATGAATTTGAGCTAGAAAACACTTACCAAAACTTCCACAAGCAACCAAACCCGATTTTTGACCTAGTTGAAGCTTTCCTTGCACTTTGAGACTTGGATTTTTGATATGTAGTAAGAATGATAATAAGGATGATGATTTGTTATTAAATCTAGTTGAACTAACATAAATGACCAAGAATTTAGAGAAAGATTGAGAGTGTGAGTATTAAGTGAGATGGGAGAGAGAAGTGTAAGAGAATGGAATGAATGGATGAAAAAGGGATAAGGTGGGGAGGGTTGGGTATCTTGGATGGGTCATGGGTTGGGTACAACCCACGGATAGGATCCATATTCATTTTACTAATTTAAATTAAATGTTGTTTAAGTAAAAGTCGATTTGTACTAACTAATGGTCTCAACTTGCACATAAGTCTCTAATTGTACCATAAATTGACCCATATGAACACATTGCACTTAAATGAACCTTAAATTGAAATTGAACCTATATTGATTAAATCAAAAACTTAGGAAACGTACCCATAGTCAAAAGGTCAAATGCACGGTTGTTACATCAAGTGTCCTTGAAACGATCTTGAACCCAAGTCCATCAAACGATCTTGACCCAGAACGATTCTGACCTAGACGATCTTGACCCAGACGACCTTGGTTTAAAACGACCTTGAACCAAATACATGAAACGATCTTGTGCTAATCACCTAAGACGATCTTGTACTTGAAACACTTAAGACGATCTTGTACTTGAAACACTTAAGACGATCTTGTACTTGAAACACCTAAGACGATCTTGAGCTAGAAGAAGCATGAAACGATCTTGGCTTGGCAATTAAGACGATCTTGAATCTGGTCCAGTAAGACGATCTTGACTTAATGCACCTAAAACGATCTTGAGCCTTAATACTTGAAACGATCTTGGCTATCCAGTGGGACGATCTTGAAGTTCCAAAACCCTAGACGATCTTGTACTCTTTAGAAAACAACCTAAACTTGTTCTATATCATACCACACTTGATCATTAATCACCAAACCAGTTCATAACATCATTATCACATGATCAATCACATTCAAGGCTACTTATTGACAATAAAGCTAGTTCTTAAATCAACCTAAAACAACGTACATTGTGCAAACCCTAATTAAGTACATTTAAGACATGTTCTATCTAGATGAACAAAGTACGAGTTCTACGAACAGTTAAATCAAATTCTAAAGGCTAAATTTCATAATTAAAGACACGTTCAACTCATTAACACGATAAGTACTTATGTGTGAGTTCTAAGACGTTCAGTTCGAGTCCAGTTCATGTACTTAAAGTTCATTTAAACTCATTTTGAGTCAAAACGTTCAAAGATCATTAAGGACCAAATCATCAGTTCATCAAGGACATTTCAGTAATTAATTAGTCATTTGAACTAATATGTGTGCATATCTATGAACAATAACTTGTACTTAGGCATCCATCAAGACGTACTTGGATTTCGATAGATATAACTTATCTATCGCGGTGCTTGTTCTCTGTGCTATAAATTGTGCTTGTACCAGATCACTGTGAGTTCACTAATCCCCCTTTCGTACATTTTGTTCAAGTTCTTTTATCGGGGACTGAAAAGCATGAAAACTACTTTGTACTTGTACATATGTTCTTGAACTACTTTACGTACTATATTATAATCTTGAACTACTTCACGTACTATTTTATGATCTTACGAGGTACTTATGATATGATTCCTAATTATTTAAAAGAGTATTTAAGTCTTGAATGGGCAGGATCTTAAATACATTTATACTGTTTAAGGGAGTATTTAAGTCTTGAATGGGCAGGATCTTAAATACCTCCATACTACTATATTGATCTTTAACATGTTCTAGTTCGTACTTGTACTTGTTCAGTTCTTATTCACTGCTATCAATTCATATCCCACAGTTCAGGGATTGAACCGTAGATAATTATGGACAGCGCTGTTTAGGGTAGGCCCACCCTCATTCTCCGCAGTTCTGGAGGATGCATATTATCTGTTCTTGTTCTGATTTAGATCTTCGTGAAGTACTTGATTATTATGTGCATAAGTTCATTACAGTTCAGTTCTGGCCAATCGGGTTAGCAGTGACAACTCATTTAAAGTTCATTATATGTTCTTGTACTGTTCTTACGGTTATAAAACACTTTTGTTAAACGTACAGATCTTATGACTTGTTCTTACTCTACATATTATTATATGTATACGTACTAGTACTTTATGTGAATCTCACCAACTACTTTTGTAGTTGACCTTTGAACTTACATGCTTTTCAGGATAGACTAGTAGATCTCTTAGCATAGGAGTCTTCCTCTTTAAAGCTCATCTCTTGTAGCGACCGTTCGTACGTTCAAGACCGGAAGCCGTGAAGATCTCCCTTTGCTTATTCAGTTCAGACTCCAGTACTTCAAGACAATTGTTCTGTCTTTTGATTATTAACTGTTCTGGGTATATCCCAAATGCTGTAATGACTTTTATACTCCTTTTCTTTTATGTTATTGGCTGTGTTGGAACTTGTACTGTGTGCATTTGTGCTTGTCTGTACATCCCGTATATTTCGCTTTAGCGGGGTGTTACAGTTGGTATCAGAGCCCATGGTTATAGTGAACACCGAGCTTTTTCCTAAGGAAAACTCGAGCTATAACTGGAATCCACTCTGAGGTGATCCTTTGTATGACCGGTTTGAGTAATGGGAACTTTTCCCTAATTAGATGTAACCTGATCAACTACATCTAATTGCGGATATAGTTCCTAGTACTCAAGGTGTGTCATTGAAGGTGTCACCCATTTCTTAGAGCCTTAGTAAGAACCTCGTGCAAACTCGTTCTTCGGTCATATCAGTTCTAGTTCACTCGTTCTCTTAAGACATACGTCCTAGTGCTTCGAGGATAGGCCTTAGAGCTTATACGACTATAGGTCCTTATCATACGACCGACAACTGTTCTTGTTCATATATTGTGCTAACGACGATCTTTTATTAACGTACTACGTACTTGGAGCTTTAGACTTGTACGAAACGTAATCGAGTTCATATTTCTATCTTATTAGGGGCATAAGGAAGAATGCCGCCTAAACGTGGACGAAAAGCTAAGACCGCACCAGCTGTTGAACCTACTCAACCTGGTATTAATGCGAATGTCAACTTTACCTTGAATGATGTAGCAGACCTCATCACTGACCGCATGAATGCGATGATGCCAAATCTTGCTACTCAAGTTGCTCAAATGCTGGAAATTCCACTAACTGAAGGTACTAGAACTACTAGAGCAACTCAGAATAGGAGGACTCAAGAAGAACCCGAACAGAATCAGGAAGTGAACAGTGATTCGGATGGGGCTAGTCATAACAACACTCGAGCTACCGCTGAAGACAGAGTCAGCCAAAACAGAGGGTGTTCATTTAAGACCTTCACTCAGTGCAAACCCCCAGTCTACACAGGGGAGAAGGGAGCTGCAGAACTATTGATGTGGTTCGAGAATATGGAAGAGGCCTTGTACCACACTCAAACCTCTAAGGACAAGATGGTGGAGCATGCGACCAGCCAATTTGATGGTGCTGCTAGGTCTTGGTGGACTAGCATCGTCACCACTGTTGGCCGGAAGACCGCTTATGCTCACACTTGGGAAGAACTTCAGAAGATGATGAGAGCTGAATTTTGTACTAAGGATGCCTTGCAAGAGTTGGAACAAGAGTTTTGGGATCTAAAGATGGAAGGTGTGGAGATTGAGAGGTACATTTTGAGGTTTAATGAGCTTGCTAGACTTGTACCGCATTTAGCTTCTACTGAAGAGAAGAAGATTGATCGCTTTATTTGGGGTTTGATTTCTGAGATCCGCCGTGACCTCACCAGTAAAGGCCCCAAGACCATGTCAAGAGCCACTGTACTGGCTAAGACCTTGACCAAAGATATTATCCGGTCAGGAGGTTTGACTGAGAATGCTAATAAGGGGAAGAGGAAGGCTGAAGAAGTGGTGGAAAAGAAGGTTGAACCCCCAAGTAAGAAGGGGAAGATCTTGAGGAACTATGCGGTGACCGCAGTGCCTGAACCAACAAGATATTCTGGAGCTTATCCAAAGTGTGCCCGTTGTAACCTTCATCACACTGGTGCTTGTCCTGTTTGATATAAGTGCCAAGGAATTGGGCACATGGCAAAGTACTGTAATGCTGGCTCAGTGAACTTGATCAGAACCAACCCCCCGCCAGTCAACAGAAATCCTCCAATGAGAAATGTTAGACCTCCGCTACCACCTGTTGTACCAGTCCAAAGGAACCAGAACCAGAACGCCCAAGTTCAGCGTGTTGCTTATCCACACGGGCCAAGGAACCAGAACCAGCAGAACAACCAGCAACAGCAAAACCAACAAGGCCCTGCTAACGCCCGTGTTTTTGCTCTGAACGCTGAGGAAGCTCGTCAGAACCCTCGGGTTGTGACAGGTACTTTTCTTCTGAACGATCATTATGCTTCTGTACTATTTGACTCCGGTGCCGAACGTAGCTTTGTTGCATTAGACTTTAAAGCTAAGACTAACATGATAACTGGCAAACTAAATGATAAATATGTGGTAGAGTATGCAAATGGCCAAAAGTACGGTACCAACGAAATCGCTCTAGATTGTCCTTTGACCTTAGTAGACAAGAACTTTACAATTGATCTAATCCATGTTGAGATTAGTAGCTTTGACGTTATCGTGGGAATGGATTGGCTATCCGAACATCACGCGACTATTTGTTGTCACGAGAAATCAGTTCATATACCACTCCCGAACGGCGAGATCTTGATTGTACAAGGCGATAAGTCCACGAACGAACTTAAAATCGTCTCAGCTATGAAATTCCGTAAGTACTTGGACAAGAAAGATCATCTTGTGTACCTAGCTCACGTCATTGATAAAAGTGCTAAAGAACCAAAAGTTCAAGACATTCCCATTGTTCGGGACTTCCCAGATGTCTTCCCTGACGACTTACCAGGCATTCCACCTGTTAGACAAGTCGAGTTCAATATTGATCTAGTTCCCGGTGCAACACCAGTCGCTAAAGCACCGTATCGCTTAGCTCCTCCTGAAATGCAAGAACTGTCCAATCAATTACAGGAACTTTTGAGCAAAGGCTTTATTCGTCCTAGTTCATCCCCTTGGGGAGCACCGATCTTGTTCGTTAAAAAGAAAGATGGCTCAATGAGAATGTGCATAGACTATCGTGAACTGAACAAATTAACCGTTAAGAACCGGTATCCCCTACCTCGCATAGACGATCTGTTTGATCAATTGCAAGGTGCTTCGTACTTCTCTAAAATTGATCTACGTTCAGGTTATCACCAGATCCGTGTTCAGGATGGTGACGTTCCAAAGACAGCTTTTCGTACTCGTTATGGCCACTACGAATTTCTCGTTATGCCATTTGGTCTGACTAATGCTCCAGCGATTTTTATGGACTTAATGAACTGTGTCTGTCATCCGTTCTTAGACAAATTTGTTATTGTGTTCATCGACGACATACTCGTGTACTCTCGGAACAAAACGGATCATGAACAACATTTACGTTCCATTCTTCAACTTCTTCGAGAAGAAGAGTTGTACGCTAAGTTCTCTAAGTGCGAGTTCTGGCTTCGCCAAGTACAGTTCCTCGGCCACGTCGTAAACGAACAAGGCATTCATGTCGACCCGGCCAAAATTGAAGCCATCAAAAAGTGGGAGGCTCCGAAAGCTCCTACTGAAGTTCGTAGTTTTCTTGGACTAGCTGGTTATTATCGTCGTTTTATCGAGAACTTTTCTAAGATCGCACTACCTTTGACTCAACTGACTCAAAAGACCAAAGACTTTATTTGGGGTGAACAACAAGAACGAGCATTCCAAACCCTAAAAGACAGACTGTGTGAAGCACCTGTTCTAGCTTTACCAGAAGGCACCGAAGACTTCGTCGTGTACTGTGACGCTTCACATCAAGGACTAGGCTGCGTACTGATGCAAAGAGGCAAAGTAATCGCCTACGCATCCAGACAACTCAAAGTGCATGAGAAGAATTACACCACCCATGATTTAGAACTGGGAGCAGTTGTTTTTGCCCTAAATATTTGGAGGCACTACTTGTACGGAACTAAATGTACTATCTTCACCGATCATAAGAGCTTGCAACACGTGTATAATCAGAAAGAGCTGAATATGAGACAAAGGCGCTGGGTGGAGTTACTAAGTGATTACGATTGTGACATCAAGTATCATCCCGGAAAGGCGAATGTAGTAGCTGACGCTCTAAGCAGAAAAGAACGAGTCAAAATCTTGTCTATCAAGGAGGCAGATCGTACAGACTTGAAACAACATGTGATCGCAGGTCAAGAGATTGGGTTGGGGTCAAAAGAAAACCTAAAGGCAGAACGGTTAGGCCCAATTGCTCAAGAGCTTGAAATTGATGACGAAGGAGTCAGGAAGTTCAAAAACCGAGTTTGGATCCCTGCAGTTAATGGTGTTAGAGAGATCATCATGCAGGAAGCTCACAGTTCAAGGTACTCGATTCATCCGGGCGCAGACAAGATGTACAAGAACTTGAAGCAGGACTACTGGTGGCCTGGGATGAAAAGAGAGATCTATGAGTACGTCAGCAGATGCCTGACATGTTCTAAAGTTAAGATCGAACATCAGAAACCTTCCGGCTTATTGAAGCAATTGAAAGTCCCGGTGTGGAAGTGGGAAGATATTACCATGGATTTCATCATGAAACTACCTCGTACGAAAGACAACCATAACTCTATTTGGGTTATCGTAGACAGACTGACGAAATCAGCTCGTTTTCTTCCAATTCGTGATGATTACTCACTGGAGAGACTCGCCGAGATCTATATAGACGATATTGTGACCAAGTACGGTGTCCCTTTATCAATAGTGTCCGATCGAGATCCTCGCTTCACATCTGACTTTTGGCAGTCACTTCAAGAAGCGTTAGGTACTAGACTTAACTTGAGCACCGCTTATCACCCCCAGACGGACGGACAAAGCGAACGTACTATTCAGACCTTGGAGGATATGCTCCGTTCTTGTGCATTAGAGTTCAGAGGAAGTTGGGATAAACATCTTCCACTGATCGAGTTCTCGTACAATAACAGTTATCACACTAGCATTCAGTGTGCACCGTTCGAAGCCTTATATGGGCGTAAGTGCAGATCACCACTTTGTTGGCTAGACGCCGGCGAAAGAAGCTGGATGAAGCTCCCAGTCGTGCAGTTCACTATTGACAATATCGCTGTTATCAAAGAAAAGCCTAAGGCTGCCCGAGACAGACAAAAGTCCTACGCTGACAAACGCCGTAAACCTTTAGAGTTTCAAGTAGGCGATAAAGTTCTATTAAAAGTTTCCCCATGGAAAGGTACTGCCCGTTTCGGCAAGAAAGGCAAATTGGCGCCTCGGTACATCGGACCTTATAAGATCATTAAACGGATTGGACCAGTTGCGTACAAACTGGAACTACCCCTAAAACTTGGCAATGTTCATGACACATTTCACGTGTCCAATTTAAAGAAGTGCTTGGCTGACGACCCGACCGTCATTCCTGTTAAGGATGTTCATATCGACGAAGGGCTTGAGTTCACTGAAGAGCCCATCGGGATCATTGATAGAGATGCTAAACAGACTAGACAGAGCAGAGTACCACTAGTTCGTGTACGTTGGAGTGCTAGACATGGATATAATGACACCTGGGAACGCGAGGACTTCATTAAGAAGAAGTACCCTCATCTTTTTGATCGACAAGACTCTTAATTTCGAGGACGAAATCCTCTAAGTAGGGGAGAATGTAACAACCGTCCTAGAAATGTTCTAAATAAGTTCTTTAGAAAGTACTTTCGCCATTTGAACGGCTAGACAGTTCAATTTATTTAAGTTCTTGACGTACTTTAGACCCGATTATGTGCTTATATGAAGGTCAATTTAATCTTAAAGCTTGATTTATATGATGAGTTTACGATTAAATACGATGAAATACTAAAGTTCGGTTCGTAAACGTCCGTGTTCATAAAAGTTCTAGTTCGAAATGTGCATAAATAGTCCTTACATTTATTAAGTTCATTATTATGGGAAGACTATAAATAGAAGAGTTTAGAGAGAGAAAACCCTATTCATCATCTTCTCCTCCTCTCCACTCTCTCACTAAAACACACACTCTCAGACGCCATAAAACACGCACTAGAGCATCTCTTGATTTTGGATTGTTTAATCAAAATCGTTTGTACTTTTAGCATTCTTGGGACAATCAAAACACATTTCTGGAATCAAATCTCAGGTAACAACAACAAATTAAGGGTTTTTAATCAAATTAAAAGTGTACTTTTTCAAGTTTATGTTCTAGATGATTTGGTCCAATTCTTGAATGAAAATCGTGTTAAAAGTTAATGGGTTTGTGTCTAAATGTGTTTAACAACATTTTTATGAACAAATTTGGGCCATAACGTACTCTAATCTCAAAACCCATTTTTGAAAAATGAAGAAAGTGTGTTCTTGAGTGCCATGACTTGTCCATGTGTTACTTGATCTTGAAAAGCCTTAAAAGTGATATAAGTTGTTGTTATTATGCATATAAGTACTAGTGCTATGTTCTAACATGTCTTAAAATCGACCTAGACCTTTGTGATGAGTGTTTGGTTTGTACAGCCCGTTTTTGGCCTTGGAACGATCCTGAATGGGACGATCTTGGTCCCAAGATCGTCCTAGGCAGCCCACCTTGGTATCTTGTGCTTGTTCGTCGATCTTGTGTGGTGTTGTGATGTTGTTGGTACGTTTATTGGGTAACTAATCCTTTGGATCGGTTTTGCTCAAACATTCGTTCTTAAACTAGAAACGACCTTGTTCTTGTCCTTGGAAATGGGACGATCTTGGCCTCAAGTGTCCTTGAAACGATCTTGAACCCAAGTCCATCAAATGATCTTGACCCAGAACGATTCTGACCTAGACGATCTTGACCCAGACGACCTTGGTTTAAAACGACCTTGAACCAAATACATGAAACGATCTTGTGCTAATCACCTAGGACGATCTTGTGTTAACAACCTAGGACGACCTTGTGCTAATCACCTAGGACGATCTTATACTTGAAACACCTAAGACGATCTTGAGCTAGAAGAAGCATGAAACGATCTTGGCTTGGCAATTAAGACGATCTTGAATCTGGTCCAGTAAGACGATCTTGACTTAATGCACCTAAAACGATCTTGAGCCTTAATACTTGAAACGATCTTGGCTATCCAGTGGGACGATCTTGAAGTTCCAAAACCCTAGACGATCTTGTACTCTTGAAACACCTAAGACGATCTTGAGCTAGAAGAAGCATGAAACGATCTTGGCTTGGCAATTAAGACGATCTTGAATCTGGTCCAGTAAGACGATCTTGACTTAATGCACCTAAAACGATCTTGAGCCTTAATACTTGAAACGATCTTGGCTATCCAGTGGGACGATCTTGAAGTTCCAAAACCCTAGACGATCTTGTACTCTTTAGAAAACAACCTAAACTTGTTCTATATCATACCACACTTGATCATTAATCACCAAACCAGTTCATAACATCATTATCACATGATCAATCACATTCAAGGCTACTTATTGACAATAAAGCTAGTTCATAAATCGACTTAAAACAACGTACATTGTGCAAACCCTAATTAAGTACATTTAAGACATGTTCTATCTAGATGAACAAAGTACGAGTTCTACGAACAGTTAAATCAAATTCTAAAGGCTAAAGTTCATCATTAAAGACACGTTCAACTCATTAACACGATAAGTACTTATGTGTGAGTTCTAAGACGTTCAGTTCGAGTCCAGTTCATTTAAACTCATTTTGAGTCAAAACGTTCAAAGATCATTAAGGACCAAATCATCAGTTCATCAAGGACATTTCAGTAATTAATTAGTCATTTGAACTAATATGTGTGCATATCTATGAACAATAACTTGTACTTAGGCATCCATCAAGACGTACTTGGATTTCGATAGATATAACTTATTTATCGCGGTGCTTGTTCTCTGTGCTATAAATTGTGCTTGTACCAGATCACTGTGAGTTCACTAATCCCCCTTTCGTACATTTTGTTCAAGTTCTTTTATCGGGGACTGAAAAGCATGAAAACTACTTTGTACTTGTACATATGTTCTTGAACTACTTTACGTACTATATTATAATCTTGAACTACTTCACGTACTATTTTATGATCTTACGAGGTACTTATGATATGATTCCTAATTATTTAAAAGAGTATTTAAGTCTTGAATGGGCAGGATCTTAAATACATTTATACTGTTTAAGGGAGTATTTAAGTCTTGAATGGGCAGGATCTTAAATACCTCCATACTACTATATTGATCTTTAACATGTTCTAGTTCGTACTTGTAATTGTTCAGTTCTTATTCACTGCTATCAATTCATATCCCACAGTTCAGGGATTGAACCGTAGATAATTATGGACAGCGCTGTTTAGGGTAGGCCCACCCTCATTCTCCGCAGTTCTGGAGGATGCATATTATATGTTCTTGTTCTGATTTAGATCTTCGTGAAGTACTTGATTATTATGTGCATAAGTTCATTACAGTTCAGTTCTGGCCAATCGGGTTAGCAGTGACAACTCATTTAAAGTTCATTATATGTTCTTGTACTGTTCTTACGGTTATAAAACACTTTTGTTAAACGTACAGATCTTATGACTTGTTCTTACTCTACATATTATTATATGTATACGTACTAGTACTTTATGTGAATCTCACCAACTACTTTTGTAGTTGACCTTTGAACTTACATGTTTTTCAGGCTAGACTAGTAGATCTCTTAGCATAGGAGTCTTCCTCTTTAAAGCTCATCTCTTGTGGCGACCGTTCGTACGTTCAAGACCGGAAGCCGTGAAGATCTCCCTTTGCTTATTCAGTTCAGACTCCAGTACTTCAAGACAATTGTTCTGTCTTTTGATTATTAACTGTTCTGGGTATATCCCAAATGCTGTAATGACTTTTATACTCCTTTTCTTTTATGTTATTGGCTGTGTTGGAACTTGTACTGTGTGCATTTGTGCTTGTCTGTACATCCCGTATATTCCGCTTTAGCGGGGTGTTACAGGGACCAAGACTAAAACCTTGTGTATTTTCTTGGTTAGCCATCAAAGAAACAGATCTAGGCAATGTTTAGCCTTCTGCTCTGATACCAAATGTGAGTCCCTTGAAACGAGATAGTTAACCAGGAAAGTGTAAATACAACAAGTGTAACATCCGTGAATTTTGACTCGTTGACTTTACGTGTAATATGACTAACAATATAGATTAATAAAGTATTCGGGTCGTTTTGGTGATTTAATGGCAATGTGGAAGTTATTTGGGTCGTTTCGTGAATTAAATGACATTGTGTAATTCGAGTCGATAACACGTTTTGGTGGGTGTTTAAATGTGTAACGATTGTATTTTGGCGGGAGAAGAGAAGCGGGTCGGCCCGTGGGTAGTCCATGACCCACCAGCCACCAATGACCCATCCTCCCCCTTTTCCTTTCCTTCCCCTCTCATTTTCTTCTTTCTTTCTCTTTTCTCTCTAAGTAAAAAGAAAGACCAAACCATCTCCTCTCTTCATTTCTCTAGCATCATTTGGCGTTTTGGAACTAGTTTAACTCGGGAATCATCTTCGTCTTCATCTCATTGTCGTCATATTGAAGAATCAAAGGTGGAAGTCTCACATTTTACCCATTTTGACCTAATTTCGGGTTTGAGCTCAAAGAGAAGTTTTGGTAAGTCAAATTCATCCCATTTACTTCTATTTATGTTTAGTAATGCATTTCTGGTCATTTTGAGTATTGACATGTCCTAAATCGGCTTGTAATGGAATTTAGGTCAAATTAGGGTTTAAGTAGAGTTTGGGCGATTTGGAAGATTCGGTGATGTTATGAACGGATTTGGGGTTTGGGTTATGTGTATTTATGGTTAATGATGTCTATTTATGCTTCAAAATGAGTCACAAGTCCCTGCAAGTCGTTTTGGATCGATTTGGGTCGAGTTTTAGGGTTTTGGTTCATGAAAAACAGCAGATACTGAACTGGTGGGTTGTAACGGCCGTTACATTGTGTAACGCCCGTTACACTTTGTGACGGCAGTAACATGGGCCGTTACAGTGAGTTGGCTTGTGATGGAGCTAACGGCCGTTACCTTTGTGACGCCCGTTAGGGACTAGTTTTGTCGAACATTTTCAAACGTCAATAACTTTTGAACCGTAAGTCCGTTTTAGACGTATGACCTATCGTTGGAATCGTGAGAGAGTCTAGTTTCTTGTAGTAACCTTCATTTTGTATGAATCTTCCTCCATTTCTAAAAATGTCGTGTTAAAGTGTCTCGTTTCTTACTCGGTAAGGTTGTAAATGCGACTAAGGGTTCGTGGCTCGACTTAAACTTAATGAACTAACTTGTTTGTGATATTAGAGTTGACATTATGATTTATGACATGCTTTGATAGGTTGTGGACGTGTGGGGCCAAATACTCGCTATTAATCTTCATTTTATTCGACTTAAGTTTCTTTGCCGATCAAGGTGAGTTCTGTAGTTCCCTACTCGCTTGAGATTCGGGCTGAAAAGTGTAAACTTATGTGATTACTTGTTTAATTGTGTTTGTAAATGATTAGTTGGTGTTGTTTGATTTTACTCACGTACCAAAATGTCTAGTTGGTGACATTGGATGAATGATGGATAGTTTTACCTTAATGCTTGATGAGTTTGTATGAGATTGTGATATTGTTAAATAAATTAGGATAGTAGTGTATACATAGAGGTCGATTTTACTTTCAAAAGGTTTTAGATGTGGTGGGAAGGCTGCGGGTGACCCTATACATAAGCATCTAGAACTCGATGAAAGTAAAATCCTCCGAAGTGTATGTACGCGTTGTTTAGAGTAATTGATGGATATTGGGGAATGTGTTGGGATGTTCATATACGTTTTGTTATACTTGACTTGTGCGGTGCACACTCAAACATACTGTTATTGTTGCGTTGATGACGTTATTGATTCGCATTTGATATGCATTATGGTCTTACATACGTGTGACACATGATCTGACGTTAATAATTCGCGTACTCAGTTATTATACGAAATTGCTTACCCTTATGAACTCGTAATGATTTGATATTGTGATTAGGATAGTGGTACATACACGGAAGGTGATAATACCTTTAATGAATTGTAGATGTGGTGGGAAGGCTGCGGGTGACCCTATATATAAGCATCTATGATTCCTTAAAAGTAAAGTCGTATGAAATGTATGTGCAATGTAATTATGGTTGATTCTAGTAAAGGATTGAGATATATATATATTATTATGATTATTATTATTATTTAGGATGGACGTGCATACATGGAAGTCGGTTACGCCTTCAAAGAGTTCTAGATGTGGTGGGAAGGCTGCGGGTGACCCTATATATAAGCATCTAGAACTTGATGAAAGCAGAATCCTCCTAAGTGTATGTGCGTGTAGTTTATTTTTGCGTTAATTATTGATGGTTGACGATTGTTGAATTGTGGTTGGTGTTTATATACGCGGTTCACACGCAAGCTTAATATATGTTTATACGCGGTTCACACGCAAGCATATATTTATTTTACGCGGTTCACACGCACGCGGTTCACACGCAAGTATGGCCTATTTATATACGCGGTTCACACGCATGTATATTCTGTTTAAGCGGTTTACACGCAGGCACACCCTATTTGGTGCATTTGTGGCATGATTGTTATGAGTTCGATTTACGATATGATATTGCATTATGATTGTTTATGCTTTTGGCGTTGTATTGATATTTACATCATTTGTGTACTCTTATTTCACGCTTACTTGTTTTGTGTGATCTTGTTGTTGGACGTTATTGTGTTACTTAGAGGCTCACTGTAAGTCATGTTTTGCCTCTATTAGTGTATTATGATTTGGAGGATGGTTTCCTTGTGGACCATTACTACGAACTCACCAACCTTGTGTTGACTATGCTTAGTACACTTTTCAGGTAACCAGGTTATCCAGGACGTGAAGTTTGATTGTTTGCTTGCTGTTGAACCCGGACTGGACTTATATGGATCAAGGATCCATTTGCCTTATGTTGCATCGTACTTAGGATTGTTAGCTTTCTTTCGTTGTCGTTTTGTAAACCTTGACGATTACTTGCTCCTGTTACATTTTGATACTTGCTTCTTTCTTTGTATGGATTCACTGAATCCTTTATTTGCATTTAGTTCATTGTTCTACATTAATCCCACCTTGCGCTATATGATTTCCGTGATATTCTGAGCCTTGGCTTGGGGTGTTACAGAATGGTGGCCCATGCGTGGTCGTAGAGAATTAGGCGGTTTGACCTAGACTACGGCTTAAGTTAAAACTCTTCATATAGCATGCATGGTTAGGAAATTTGTGTGCAACATGAATTCTGTGAACCCTAGAAAGTGTATATTGTGAGTTCGTAGTTAAGACCACTTATGTGATGGATTGAATTCAACGTGATGAATGTGGAATGGGTACAATGTGGTTAATGTGTGCATTGATCGAAATTAATTGTCATTGATATGGATTGTTGTTACTGATTGATGTTTGTTGGATGCTTTAGAGCAAAATGAAGTTATGTTATTAACTTAGTATAATATTGTGGCAACCCTAAAAGAACCCGATCAACTCTTTTATGGTCACCCAATATTATAACAGGTTAATGACATCATGGATTGCGCACGTGTGGCTTAAAGTATAATAAGGAACCGATATGCTTAATGGAAGTTGATTTGGTGGAGGGTTAGCCGTTGGTACACCCTGTATACATACCCGATCAATAACTAGAAGGCATATCGAATTCGGATTATACTTTGAATCATTCGTGTTAGTTGCTTGGCTTAGTGTATAATAGGGAACCGATATGCTTAATGGAAGTTGATTTGGTGGAGGGTTAGCCGTTGGTACACCCTGTATACATACCCGATCAATAACTAGAGAGCATATCGAATTCAGATTATACTTAACCCATTGGTGTTATTTGTTTGATTTTATGATGTATTAAGCATGATTACTTGAATTAATAATAAACGAGTGTAATGAAATTGACATAATGATATGCTAAGTAACAATCTCATAGGATTCTAACACTTTTGCCTTAGCTTAATGATATGAAATGAGTATGTGGTGTCGGTATGAGAGCATTGACTACTTGTGTGACTAACATGTGAGCATTTGAGACTAACTTTCGGGTCAACGTGTCACTTGCTTTATAGAAATGGTGAGACCAAGGAGAACCGGAACGAACTACAGGGATGAACCGGAAGAACCTCAACCGGAAGCTCAACCGGAGGTACAAGGAGGTAGAGGTCGTGGTAGGGGCCGTGGTAGAGGTCGTGGTAGGGGCCAAGGAAGGGGTCGTGGTGAAATTCCTGAACCAAACATGGCTGAGGTGATCGCTCAAACGATCGCAAATCTCATGCCAACCATTATTGCTCAAGTCACGGCAAGTCTTGGGCAGAACAATGTGGCTCAAAACAATGAAGCCCCGGAAAATGTAAATAATGAAAATGCTCAACCTCAGGATGTGGAAAACGAAGAAGAGGAACCAGTGGGAATTGATAACCGTATGCCCATGTATAATCATTATGGAGGATACCGACAGGGGTGTATATTTAAAGACTTTAAAAGTTGTGGGGCGCCGGAGTTTAATGGAAGAGGCGGTCCCACAGAGTGTATAAGGTGGTTTGAGGAGATCGAGGCAGTGATTGAAAGAAGTCATTGCACATATGACGACCGAATTTCTTATGCATCCGGCATGTTTAAAAAGGACGCTTTGAGTTGGTGGAACCAAGAGGTAACTTTGGGGCGAACTTATAACTTGGAATGGATCGATTTCAAGAACAAAGTGAAGGCAAAGTTTTGTCCTCCCTATGAACTACAAAACTTGACCATTGAGTTTGCTAATCTCAATATGGAAGGAGCCGATTTCAAGAGTTATGTTAGACGATTTCAAGAGTTGTCTACCCTCATTCCTCACTTGGTGGATTCCGAGTCTCGAGCTATCGAGAAGTTTGTATTGGGCTTGAATCCTCAAGTCCGATCCTATGTGAATTCTAACATGCCTACTTCTTTAGCCGATGCTGTCAACCGAGCCGGTAGTGTGACTGAAGACTTGTTGAGGAGCGGTGTTTTGAGTAACTCCTCAACAAACAAGAGAAAGGAAGTGGGAGAATCAAGTGGGGTGAAGAAAATGGGAAGGTTTGATCCCAAAGATGCTAGTAAGGGTCGAGGGATGGCGGCAGTTAAGCCGGCGAGGAGGCCTTATGTGGGACCCCATCCTTTTTGTAACAGGTGTAATAAGCATCATCCCATTAACACCCAATGTGGAGCTTGCCTCAATTGTAATCAACTTGGACATTTGGCAAGAGATTGTAGAGCACCGAAGACGGCACCTTTGAATATAGTACCTCTTCAAACCATTCACCCTCAAGGCAACTTTCCATGGGGTACGTGCTTTAAATGTGGAAGCCCTGATCACTACCGAAATAATTGTCCGCAATGGATTGGACAACAAGTTGAAGTGGCGGTCCATCCGAATCAACTCCAAATTACCGGGCCGAATCAAAACCGTGGCCAACAAGGCCATCAAGTTCATCCTCGTGACCGAGCTTTTGCGGGAATTGGCAATGGAGGCCAAAATGATCCAAACGTTGGTTAAGGTACCTTTCTCTTCACGGTTATGATGTTATGGCACTATTCGATATCAAAACCGACTATGACCTCGTTTGTCCTAACGTTACTCCCTTGAATTATGCTCGTTCGTGTGTTTTGGAAATTATATGTTTAAAGATTTCGGGTGTTTAACGACTCACTAACCAAATTTGGTCAAATACCCCGTGTGTACCTCTTAACCCTAGATGGGCGACAAACTCTTCAAGTACGTTGTGCTCTATGACGTTAAGGTTCCTGGCAATAAAGTGAATAAAATCTGAATGCAACGGTTAATATGATTCTTAATTATGTAGTAGGGTTACTGATGCAAAAATATCTAACGGTAGGATTTTAGGGTTTCATGCAAATTGTCAACTCAAGTGTCCTTAGAGCTACCGTCTTAAGAATCTGAAAACTAACGTCATCTCTGATAATCTTGAGTCTCCCGAGGTCTCTCCGAGTGACTTATCCGGCTTGTTCCATTTTGATAACTTAAATTTCGTATATGCCTAACTACTTAACATCGCGCGCATAGTCAAAACCCTTATAGGCTTCTATGATGCGAATAGGCGCGTAGTGAAAGACGGAAGAGAGATTTGAAGGAAAACGAATTGTAACGGACTTCATCATGAAGTCGCCAAAGACAAAAATGGACTGATGTGTGGTGGAGATCGCTAGAGTTAAGGCCTAAGTGCCCACATTTTGGTTAACGATTAGTGATTCGTTGAATTTCGGGACGAAATTCTTTTGACGGGGGAATAATGTAACATCCGTGAATTTTGACTCATTGACTTTACGTGTAATATGACTAACAATATAGATTAATAAAGTATTCGGGTCGTTTTGGTGATTTAATGGCAATGTGGAAGTTATTTGGGTCGTTTCGTGAATTAAATGACATTGTGTAATTCGAGTCGATAACACGTTTTGGTGGGTGTTTAAATGTGTAACGATTGTATTTTGGCGGGAGAAGAGAAGCGGGTCGGCCCGTGGGTAGTCCATGACCCACCAGCCACCAATGACCCATCCTCCCCCTTTTCCTTTCCTTCCCCTCTCATTTTCTTCTTTCTTTCTTTCTTTCTTTCTTTCTCTTTTCTCTCTAAGTAAAAAGAAAGACCAAACCATCTCCTCTCTTCATTTCTCTAGCATCATTTGGCGTTTTGGAACTAGTTTAACTCGGGAATCATCTTCGTCTTCATCTCATTGTCGTCATATTGAAGAATCAAAGGTGGAAGTCTCACATTTTACCCATTTTGACCTAATTTCGGGTTTGAGCTCAAAGAGAAGTTTTGGTAAGTCAAATTCATCCCATTTACTTCTATTTATGTTTAGTAATGCATTTCTGGTCATTTTGAGTATTGACATGTCCTAAATCGGCTTGTAATGGAATTTAGGTCAAATTAGGGTTTAAGTAGAGTTTGGGCGATTTGGAAGATTCGGTGATGTTATGAACGGATTTGGGGTTTGGGTTATGTGTATTTATGGTTAATGATGTCTATTTATGCTTCAAAATGAGTCACAAGTCCCTGCAAGTCGTTTTGGATCGATTTGGGTCGAGTTTTAGGGTTTTGGTTCATGAAAAACAGCAGATACTGAACTGGTGGGTTGTAACGGCCGTTACATTGTGTAACGCCCGTTACACTTTGTGACGGCAGTAACATGGGCCGTTACAGTGAGTTGGCTTGTGATGGAGCTAACGGCCGTTACCTTTGTGACGCCCGTTAGGGACTAGTTTTGTCGAACATTTTCAAACGTCAATAACTTTTGAACCGTAAGTCCGTTTTAGACGTATGACCTATCGTTGGAATCGTGAGAGAGTCTAGTTTCTTGTAGTAACCTTCATTTTGTATGAATCTTCCTCCATTTCTAAAAATGTCGTGTTAAAGTGTCTCGTTTCTTACTCGGTAAGGTTGTAAATGCGACTAAGGGTTCGTGGCTCGACTTAAACTTAATGAACTAACTTGTTTGTGATATTAGAGTTGACATTATGATTTATGACATGCTTTGATAGGTTGTGGACGTGTGGGGCCAAATACTCGCTATTAATCTTCATTTTATTCGACTTAAGTTTCTTTGCCGATCAAGGTGAGTTCTGTAGTTCCCTACTCGCTTGAGATTCGGGCTGAAAAGTGTAAACTTATGTGATTACTTGTTTAATTGTGTTTGTAAATGATTAGTTGGTGTTGTTTGATTTTACTCACGTACCAAAATGTCTAGTTGGTGACATTGGATGAATGATGGATAGTTTTACCTTAATGCTTGATGAGTTTGTATAAGATTGTGATATTGTTAAATAAATTAGGATAGTAGTGTATACATAGAGGTCGATTTTACTTTCAAAAGGTTTTAGATGTGGTGGGAAGGCTGCGGATGACCCTATACATAAGCATCTAGAACTCGATGAAAGTAAAATCCTCCGAAGTGTATGTACGCGTTGTTTAGAGTAATTGATGGATATTGGGGAATGTGTTGGGATGTTCATATACGTTTTGTTATACTTGACTTGTGCGGTGCACACTCAAACATACTGTTATTGTTGCGTTGATGACGTTATTGATTCGCATTTGATATGCATTATGGTCTTACATACGTGTGACACATGATCTGACGTTAATAATTCGCGTACTCAGTTATTATACGAAATTGCTTACCCTTATGAACTCGTAATGATTTGATATTGTGATTAGGATAGTGGTACATACACGGAAGGTGATAATACCTTTAATGAATTGTAGATGTGGTGGGAAGGCTGCGGGTGACCCTATATATAAGCATCTATGATTCCTTAAAAGTAAAGTCGTATGAAATGTATGTGCAATGTAATTATGGTTGATTCTAGTAAAGGATTGAGATATATATATATTATTATGATTATTATTATTATTTAGGATGGACGTGCATACATGGAAGTCGGTTACGCCTTCAAAGAGTTCTAGATGTGGTGGGAAGGCTGCGGGTGACCCTATATATAAGCATCTAGAACTTGATGAAAGCAGAATCCTCCTAAGTGTATGTGCGTGTAGTTTATTTTTGCGTTAATTATTGATGGTTGACGATTGTTGAATTGTGGTTGGTGTTTATATACGCGGTTCACACGCAAGCTTAATATATGTTTATACGCGGTTCACACGCAAGCATATATTTATTTTACGCGGTTCACACGCACGCGGTTCACACGCAAGTATGGCCTATTTATATACGCGGTTCACACGCATGTATATTCTGTTTAAGCGGTTTACACGCAGGCACACCCTATTTGGTGCATTTGTGGCATGATTGTTATGAGTTCGATTTACGATATGATATTGCATTATGATTGTTTATGCTTTTGGCGTTGTATTGATATTTACATCATTTGTGTACTCTTATTTCACGCTTACTTGTTTTGTGTGATCTTGTTGTTGGACGTTATTGTGTTACTTAGAGGCTCACTGTAAGTCATGTTTTGCCTCTATTAGTGTATTATGATTTGGAGGATGGTTTCCTTGTGGACCATTACTACGAACTCACCAACCTTGTGTTGACTATGCTTAGTACACTTTTCAGGTAACCAGGTTATCCAGGACGTGAAGTTTGATTGTTTGCTTGCTGTTGAACCCGGACTGGACTTATATGGATCAAGGATCCATTTGCCTTATGTTGCATCGTACTTAGGATTGTTAGCTTTCTTTCGTTGTCGTTTTGTAAACCTTGACGATTACTTGCTCCTGTTACATTTTGATACTTGCTTCTTTCTTTGTATGGATTCACTGAATCCTTTATTTGCATTTAGTTCATTGTTCTACATTAATCCCACCTTGCGCTATATGATTTCCGTGATATTCTGAGCCTTGGCTTGGGGTGTTACAACAAGTCTAATAATCACTAGAAAAGGACTAGTATTAATTAAATATAAATGCAAGTATATAAATAAAGTAATACAAGACTTAAAGCAATAAACATATAAAGTGGAACATAATGTAGTTTTCAATTGTGTATCTTATTTATGATGTTAAATAAAATACAAGGTTGTTGCGGAATCAAGATAATACAATAAGTATGTATCCTAACAACCTATGAGTTACAAATGATCTATATTTGTCAAATAACTCTTTTGGATCGAGATACTTAAGTTGTGAAGTATCCCTGTTTAAGATCGAGAGTATTTGGACAAATTCACTTTAATGCAAAAGGAATGCTTAAAAGTATTTTTCTCAAGGAATGACTTTGTATTTATAGGCAACAAAATTCACCAGTGAATTTTGTGCCGTACAAATATGGTTGCATGCATTTAATGATCCGACAAGAACATTAAATGCATTGGATAAGGAATAAGGATAAAGTCACATCAAATGACTTAGTATCCTTTTATCCAACCACCTTAACACACGTATACTTTGGTAAAGAACAAGTGGATTGTTCTTTGGAAAGTGTGTAAAGGCTAAAGTCAATCATCGATATCAGTGTTCAGACTTGTAAGGTCTAGAACACTGACAATCCTCCAGTGTACAAATCTGGTAAAACTTCCAGTGGACTCCGCCATTTGTCAGTCTTCTTTCTTCAGACTTCAGTCTTTGACTTCAGTCAGAATGTCTTCAGTAGAGTTGATCTGGACTGGGGTGAAGTCCAGTGAGCTAATCTGGAGAATACTCCAGATTTCCTATACAAGTATTTGCTCACTGGTCTTCCATTATTTCTGGACAAATCTTCAGAGGGACTCCAGATTCCAAGTCTGGAGTAGGTCCAGTAAGAATACGTTTCTGGACAGATCTTCAGTAAGCTCCAGTAGTCGCGTCTGGAGAGAGTCCAGTAAATCTGGACCTAACATATATATTTATACATATTATTAATATAACAAGTACATGTAAAAATGTTAATTTTAAGTTATGTTTTATTTTTCATATAGATTATAAACAGAAAGTTTAAAGCTTGTAACTTGTATTAGTATAAATCACGTACAGTGCACCAAAGGTTTTACAATTTCCAAATTTGTGTTATTTATAAATTAAGTTGTACACTTTTTGTTCGTATAAATACTACAGTTAGATGTCATAGTTTTTCTATATACATTCTCAATACAAAATTCAACTCAATTTCAATAAACAACTTAGAATTTTTATATTAATAAAGCATGTCATCTACCAATAAACTAAAACAGGATTGAGATGTTCTTGAAATGACATGTGGTGTAATCTTGATCGACACGTGTCCTTTTAATTTATTTATTTTATTAAATTAGCTTTTTTAATTATATATAGATTCAATTTCCTTATTAGACTTAGAATTAAACTCTAACTCTTGCTTATAGATACAAAACACATTATAACCTTATTTGATTGATCGTTTTTCATTAATAAAATTGTCTCTTTTTCTTTCTAAATTCTTCAACTCCTATTACTTATTACTTAAAATAAGTTATTAACATGAAGAATTCAAAATTTTAAGTTTTACGATCCAAAATCACAAGGCTATTGTCGTCATCCACTATGCTTACAAGTTCCGATTTTGATGTGATTATAAAAATTTAAGGTAAATCCAAAACTCTAACTAAACATATATTATATTTATCATTACTGTTTATTATAATTTAGTTTCGATCATCGATTTACTTTAACCACAATTTTATTTCATACTCACGAATCATGTATATGGCATATTCGAATTTCTTTACCGTACATCGTACGGGTATTAGGACTAGTAATAAGTTATATATATTAATTTTTTTAGAAAAAAAAAACAAACCCAAACCCAAGCACAAACCGAAAACCGAACCAAAAAACTGACAAACCCAACCGAACAAAAAACGAATCCATTGGTTTCTGGTTTTCAAAAACCGAAAGTTTCGGTTTGGGTTTCAGTTTTAGGTGAAAAGCGACCCAAACCGACCCAATCTCACCCCTAATATTTTGGTTCTTGCTACTAGAAAATTGGGCATCAGCGACGAATTTTCCGACGAATTTCAAGCAAAAAGAGCATGAATAGAAAGTTGTCTCATTTGTGACAAATTTCCTACGAATTTACGAAAAATTAATTTTCGTCGGAAATTCGACACTAAAATACACACATTAGCGACAAAATACCGAGGGATTAATGTCAAAATTTTATTTCGACGGAAATTCGTGAGAAACTATTTGTTTGAACTATAATAAAGTCAAAAACAAATGTTTCCTCGGAAAAAAGTGGGAAATTTTCATATTTGTAAGAAATTTCCGACGAAATAAATGTATATTCCAAAAATAAAATAAAAACTAGAAAATGAAAATGATTTGTCGGAAATACGTCGAAACCAAAACAAATTTTTAACGAATTTCCGCTGAAATATTTATATATATTTTTAATAATATAAATATATATATATATATTTTTAATAATATAAATCTGGTACTTTATTTATTTTTCGTAGGAAATTCGTAAGAAAACTGAAATTTTTCCGACAAGTTTCCGACGAAAAAACTATCCTTGTCAATAACTAATAT